>JAINUG010000169.1:951203-1308703 GCA_029706075.1 Aldrovandia affinis
ACCTGAACGGAGTGAAGGCAATGGAGCTAACGACCAGCTGAAGGCCATTTCAAGGCCTATTTAAATGACTGACTCACATTACCCATTGAGAGGAGTAGGAACGTGTTTGGGAAGGAGTTGCTGAGTGTGTTTGGAGAGTGAGTACTGTGAAGTCTTTGACCAGCCAGTATTTGAGGAGAGAGTGTTTTGGAGTGTTTTTGTGTTTGACCGGATTGTTTGAGGACCCCCCTTTGGATTTTGACTACGGACTGGATTGCGGAACTGACTTGGATTTTGGAAATGGATTGGACATTGACAACGAGTAGGATTGTGGACTTTGTGTTTGTATTCCCCCGAATACCCTGCCCTTTGTTTTGTGTAGCGTTTGTCAAGATTATTAGGATAATAAATCATTGTTTTGTTTTTGAATACTGCCTCCTCTGTGTTCTTGAACTTGCCTATGCCCTCTGCAAGGTCCGTGCATGTCGCCCAACCCCTGGGGACACCACAATGTATATGTATGTATGTATATATATATATACTGTATAATACTATACATACACATGCATATATTATGGCTGTACTGTGCTGTCCATTAAAAAATATGTTTTTGCTTTGACAGATAAGGATAAGATGCTGGTGGCCTGTTAAAAAAACATTAACTTTTCTATGGTTGTTGTTTCATATTGTATGGTGCTGTATTGCATTGTATGCTGTGTACCTGTGTATGCTTTTTTCTGGCCAAAGGAGATGTTTTTATTTCAATGGGACTTGCATTTGGCTATGATTAGATATGCTTGATTGGGCGCTGGTGGGCGAGGTGTTTTAAACTGTTCAGTGTCAGGTGGAAATCAGAGAAACAAACAGAAAAAAGCAATCAGCCTTCCCCCACTCATCAAGAGAATGTCTCTGCGCCATTGATATGCTTGAGGCTAGGCTAAATCAGCTGTCACTTTCTGCCTGCGGCGACCACAGCAGGCAGTTTCTCACCTGGCAAGATGCTACAGCCGAAAACCAGTCCGTCAAGGGTAGAGCACAATCGGGGAGTCTTAGGAGTCGCAGCATTTCACCAAGATCAAGATATCACCCAATTCCATCTCCGAGATCGTTTTCACTCTGCCAGCTCCACTTCATCAGCCAGGAGTCAGTGAACCAATTCGAATCCAGGTCAGTCATGACAGATCAATGAATCAAACTGGCACCAAGAACACTTCACCGATATACATAATCCATATACATTTTTCAAAGAATATACATGCACAGATTGTTTTCACGATGGTCAATACAGATTTTCTGGCTCTTGTTTTGATGCTCATATTATGAAAGATATCGATATCGTACGTAAATGTAAAATCAATGTTGATGAAAGGCAAGTATATTTGTATAATGATTCAGTATTCTTACAATGATTTCAATATTCGGACCAATATTTGACAAACAATTTTCTACTTAAATTACTATTCCATTCCCGCTAAAACATGGTAAAGCAAGAATCACTGGAATCAATATTCAGCATGCAACCAACCACATTTACTATATGTTCTATAGCTATGCAACAGTGAGCTGGCTTGCACACCAGAAAGCCATTTTGTCCAGAAAAACATGACTTTGCAAAGGCAGAGAAAATCAAGTTTCAGGGTGTCTCCTCATATTCTCAATGAAAGGGCAGCTACTCTCAAGCTCAGGGGTTACCTACTGTCTTCTTCAGTCCATCATCATCATCACCACCACCATGGGGGACTGGGCAACAGAGTGTCCCTTGGCCTTCTGTACAGAGATAACTGCCAAATTAAAGGAAACACCAAAATACAAAATAAAGTGTCTCAATTGAGTGTTGGGCCACCATAACAGCTTCAGTGCTCCATGGCACAGATTCTACATGTGTCTGGGACTCTATTGGAGGAATGCAACACCATTCTTCTACAGGAAATTCCATCAATTGGTCTTTTGTTATGGTTCTGTATTTATTGACATTGACCTTGCCCTCTAAGGGGTTGAGTGGACCTAACCCATGCCAGGAAAATGCACCCCACACCACAACTGCCGTCAAAACCCTTCATTTACTTAAGTGTTTCCTTCATTTTGGCAGTTACCGGTACACGTTTGTAAACGTCAAGGCCAGGGCTGCTCCAGGGCTGCCGTTTATCTTGACCTCTAAGGCAGGGGGTCCTGGGCACCCACTGTGTATGCTGCTTTTTGTTACAGCCAGTCTCTTGATAAATTAAGGTTGTTGAAAACAATATGTGTAAGTTCTACCATCTTTTTTTGAACACAATGCATGTTTGGCTTGTTGCCAATTGCTCTATCATTGAGATCTTCATTTAAATTTTCCTTTTGGCGTGCGCCACACATGCACTCGTCCGCTTGTTGAGAACAGGGTGAAAGATTATTCATCTACCCATATTAGCATTTTTATAAATGACCCTAAGCATGATGGGATGTTAATTGCTTAATTAACTCAGGAACAAAACCTGTGTGCAAGCACCCATTTTCAATATATTTACCCCATATGTATCCCTCATATACTCAGGTGTTTCCTTTATTTTGGCAATTACCTGTACACATGAACATGGCAGATCTCACAATGACATTGTTTTCAAGATTTAATATTTATCATTGATGTACAAATGCTACATGCAGGTATCCTTGTGTTGTTTGTGTAGGCAAGTGTCTGCTTTTTTGTGGTAGGGAAAGCGCAAGGACAAGAGAAACAGAGTTATACCAAAAACCAGACAAACTGAAATGAGCGAACTCATGAAGAGAAGGCAATGCTGTTATAAATGACTGGTTTGTAACTTTTGAAATATCTGTCAGCGCTAAAAATCGACTGTGTAAGCATGTATCCGTCCTCCTCGGTAACACAATGAGCAATTTCAATTTCCTTGCTCAGGGCATATTGTCTCTCTCCGTGAGACACTATTGAGGAATGCAAAAAAATCTATTAACTTGCACTTATTGAAGGGAAACTCATGTTTTTCCCTCATTCTCATTCTCTGTGTCAGAGAATGCTGAAATATACCCCATTACAACAACCATAAACCCCATTACAAAACAACACCAATGTGCCATCATATTTTACTAATATCCATCCATAGCTCTGCTTTTTATTTTTGAGAGCACACATTTAAATTGGATTTGTATCAAAAAATAAATAAATGTTGATGCTCAATGCGTCTGGCATGCAATTATTCTTATGCCAAACCTATCATGCTCCCATCATCTTCACAGCTACCAATCAGTATTTTCTCCTCTTAATTAATAATTTTGATTCTTAATTTCTGCTGCTAAAATGTTCCTGCTCACTGGGGTGAATACAAGTCCCAAGGATGGAAAACTGGAGAAATGTTTTCATTGAAGTTGTAAAATAGCTCACTTCAAAAAAAATGTGTCATGTCTGTGGATAACTCTCTCTTATTTCCTATGGTGATGAGGCAAAGCAGTCTGAAGTCCCCTCGGATATATACTGCTCTGATAAGATACACATAAATATTTATTTTCTTGATGTTTTATAGATGTGACATTGCACAGGGCAAAAGAACCATTCTTCTGATTCTATGCACTTTGCCAGGTGCACTATTTGCAAGGTTTAACTGTGTGGTCTTCATTTCAGTTTGCAAACCTCCTCCCTCACTGTGTTGGGGGTTGTGTTCTCCCCTTGTTGTATTTGTGTTTTCTCAATCCAAGTCTTGGTTGTTTTATATTGTCAGCAAAAAAGTATAATAAGAAATACATGAATATAAATAAACCAATTATTATTATTATTATTATTATGCTTCCGTAGCATAGGGTATTTTACAAGGCGGGACCTGCTAGCACTGTGCCCAACCCAACCTTTACAGTGGTTGGAATACATAATATGTGCTAATATGTAAAAAAAAAAACTTTGTCATTGTCATTATCATCATCCTAATGTCCCGGGCACTTCTCATTAGCAGGAACGGTTAATTAACAAATGCAATCACTGTTCCCACTTCCAGTATCCAGTACAGAACCCCAGGTTCCTGCTTCCCTGAAGAGAAGAGCCAGATAAAAGCGAGGTTTCAAAAAGTTCTCACCAGAAACAATGACAGAGCCAAGGGAAGAGCTCTAAGAAGCTGCTGAAAGCCCCCACCCCCCAGCTGAAAAGCTTTTTCCACCATGTTGTTATTATGCATTACAATTGTACATATTTTTAGCATAGCAAATTGCCTGCAAATGCTAAATGGTCTATTTACCACACTGTTGATTCTGTCGTGCTCACAGGGAAAAAATAACTAATTAGGATGCGCCGGCATGCATCTCCGCTCTTCTTGGATAAAGCCCAGTGCATACAACATAAGAGTCCTCGCAGTCCTGACAGGTAGAGAAACGTTTCAACCTCAAGTCCGACCTGTGTGACTGTGATGCCTGGAAGCAGCCAAAACTATTTCTCTAAACGCAGTTAATATCAGGGTAGTCTTGGATTGCAGGCAGCAGAGGTCAACGTAATACCTCAAACCAGGGGATGAGATGCAAGTAAAAAGTAATCTCCGAGCATCCAGCAAAAGTTTCAAATGTTCAGGCCGCCAGTCAGAAACGAGTCCCATTCACAACACAAATACTGTATATCTGTGAAACCGGAATAGCACTGAAGCATTCTGCAGAGGGAGTATGGTAACAATGTGTGTTTCTGAACAGAAAAATTGAATTGCTATGAAAAATTCTGCAAAAATGTAAACTGTATGATTTATTTGATAACATTAACTAAATTATAACTAAAAATTATATAACATTTAAAAAAAAACATTCTTTCAATTTTTAAGTGGTTTCATTTCTATGAATGTATCCATTCTAAACACCTTAGAATTCTATTCCATAGGGAAACTTGTGGTTGAATATCAATCACTTACAGGGTTTACAACTTCTTAAACTGATTGACAAAACACCAGCCATTTTTAACAATTTGACCTTTATCACCTGTAATTTGACCTTTATAAGAGGCTTAGCCAAAAACTACTGAAAATGATGTCTGTATCTAGCGTTAGCCAATGTCTAATGTAAGATAATAATCTGAACTATCCCATAAAAAATTGTGAGTTTTTATAATTAAAACACTTTAATGCTATATTCTCAGTTTTCCCCCTTTGTTAATATTAGTGGAATTTGGCAGAATTATTTTTGCTTAACAGCCAACCTTATCAGAGGGATTTATCCAGCTTATAAGTGCATTTTTATTTTTCATAGATTTGTACAGCTGGTTATTTACTGAAGCAATTTGGATTCGACAAGCTTGCAACAGCAATATACCTCTGACTTGATTCCATTTTCCCCCAATTTTTAAAAATATTTTAAATTTTTGTTTGAAATATTTTAAACAAAAACAAAGCAGCATTTACTTGCTTTTGAGGAATTTGAAAGGGGCACCGAAAAGGTGGTCTTCATATAAAATTGTTATGAAACCCTTATATAATTCTTAATTTGTTATCACTAACCTGCTGATCTGAAGCCGTAAAGTATTTTGATTGGTTCAAACTAGATAAGTTCCACCCATTTTGAGTTTCATGAGGCCTTACTTGCCCAATAAGAGGAAAATTATCAATGTCCCTATTTGATGCCTACGCAGCATCCCTTTTAACACAAGTGCCTAAATGTGTCACTTTGTTCAAGCAGGTATTTTTGTATGCATGCTGAAACCCATGTGCACTGCAAATTAAAGCAACGGAGCTTATAGATGAGCAGTCTGCCATCTGTGGATGACATTGCCTTTGATTTCACAGAGAAATCATAGATGTGGACAACGGTTCACTTGAGTCTCCAGCTCTCGGTGCACTACATTTACACATTTATATGCTCAGTAGGCACTTGGGTGGGCCTGGGTCTCTCTTCACTTTGTGTGTCTGGCATGGCTAACATTTCCACTGAAGCCTGTTTATACAGCAACATATTTACTCAGACAATTCAGGAATACTTGCAATTCAAACATGATACCTTCATGTTGCGGCCCTGCTATCACAGCTCCACATTGCTGCCTGTGTAACTGTAATTGATGGTGTTTCTAGAAGCCTTCTACTATAGACAGTCTGACAGGCAATCTCAGCCTGTGGCACTTCATGCATGCTGCTTCCTCTACAGATTGTCGATGTGCCAGATGGTTTTTAATCGTATATATATCCTTTGAATAGAGAGACTACCTTCACCCCCACGAGTAGGGTACAGTGATCCAGACCCTGACACCAGCATATTAAGGCGTAACAGCTCTGGGTTTCCAGCAGGATTCAAACCCGTGACATTTTGAAACAAGCTACAGCTCCCCGGCAAAGGGCCGCGGTCACCCTGCTAAGCAAGAGACCGACGTGGACCAATCAGCATCTCTGGCGGATAGCGCCACCATCCGTAACAGAGTCACGCACGCACTGATCACCTCTACGGCTTTCCCATGGGCCCCTGCCTCACACAAGAGCATTTCTTTACAAGCCGGGCAGTCAGAGAATATTCCCTTTCATGTTTATGAAAACGCAAAGCCAAAAGGCCTGGGTTACCTTCAACACACACGTCCAATATTTTTAAAGGTCGATGTAAACAGTAAAAATTCCAACATTTGGATGTGACATTCTGCCACATCTGTCACATTCAATACATACACAATGCACACAAAATAGAGTAAAATAGAAAAACGAAGTGTCAATTATAAACAAAATAAAAGGAAAAATAAGATTGTAAGATTAACAAGTAATAATGATTCTGTTTAATACAAAATAAATAAAAAATACAATAGGAGCACATGGACTATTACTTTTTTTAGGGTTGTAACAAAATGACTTGGAATCTGAGGATAAAATGAGCATTATACAGTACCAAAACAAACGGTATGAAAAAATAAAACTATTTGTGTACAATTGAAATGATGGTATTTAAATGACTAAATAATAATACAAAATAAATCTTGTGGATCATTACTACAAATAAACATTTTGCTTTTAAATGTTGTTAGAAAAAGACTGGGAACTAGTATAAAACAAATAATATTCACTCAACTGGCCCAGCAGAAAGACCCAAGATCCCTAGCAGGAGAGGCAGACAAGATTGGTGTGCGAGTTCACATTTAAATACTGAGACAGTGTTTGATTCCCCTACAATTTGATTTGAATCATCCCACAGTGGGGATTCTGTTCCTGAAGGCACAGCCATCTGTTTTTCTCTTTGTAATTCTGGAAGAACAAGAAAAAACATTACAAGAAAATAACTTTTGAACAAGCTGGGGAGGGCACAACAGAATTATGACTTCTTATAGCCTCAAAGGAAGTCGGTTAAATGCCTTAAAGTTTGGAGTGTTTGGCGCTGTTTGGCATCCGTTTGCCATTAGAAGGGAAGTAAAATAATATTGTTTTGGGCTAAGGTCTTTGCAGCAGCATTGCACAGATGTTGCATGCTGTCTGGGGTGCACTGCGTCTATCTGTCAGCAGGGCACCAGGCACAGTCCAGGTTGGTGGAGACAGTGCAAGCCAATGCCAAAAGCAACCATTTACAGTTTCCTCAGGTGACAAGACATCTGCAGAATTGCGATATTATTTTATTTTAAGGCGGGGTTCCACACAAATTTCAGAGCGCACCAGTCTCCCCCAAAATGTTGTTATCACATCAGGAGAAGCCAGCCACATCCGCGGTTGTAAATATTTTCAATCGTAGAATGCTGGGAGTGTCCTTAGGCTTTCTGCTGCAGTAGCGTGGGGATCAGTGGGTCTTTATGTGGATTTTCAGGAGTGTAGAGTTGCTTGCCTCCTTCATAGCAGGGGGGAATTTACTTTGTCCGCCTGTGGGTTTCATCGTTTTTGTTCGGAAGAGGCAACTCGACGGGACACCAGAGCACCGGACACTCAAGCGACCTTCACAGGAGCATACCTCATTAGGGCTGTGACTGAGGGAGCGTTTGTGTTCCACTTTTTACTTGATTTCAGATTATTATTATTATTTTTTTTAAGAAGATGAAGAATAAAAAAATTACATGCATGTTTTATTATTGCATGACAGGCAATTTCCTGGCCTATTATTGACAGATGCATAGCACTGGATTCGCTAATTTGGGCTTGGCAGGGTCGAGACCTCAGAACATTGAATTTCAGAAGTACTCTTAGGTATGTTCCAAATTCCCCGAAGCTGTAGTGAAGAGCACGTGCCGATAGAAGACCGAGACAGGTTGATCTTGTTATGGCCTTGCCTGGATTTAATTTAGGTTCATGATCTTTTTTTGTTTTTACAGTCAGGCAAGTAACAATGAGGGCTTGAGCACCATTTTGGTTGCAGCCAAACAGCCGTTGCAGATCTGCTCTTAGCTGTAAAACAGATCAGGTAATACCTACACGCTGTTCAAAATAGTTAAAACTATTATCGATTTCAAGAGTTGGGAAATTAAATGACAAATCGGGTCCTTTATGCCTCTCCTGAAAATAACCCCAAAATATCCAGCTTTAATTGGATTCCCATAAAATTTGTAAAAAAACACACAAAATAATGTTAAATTTTTTGACATATTTTCAAATCGAGTGTGAAACGTAGGAGGGTGGCACTTCAGTGCTGGCGGTAGCGTGAGTCCACGGGGCACAGTGGTGACACGAGAGCCACAATTGTTGATTCAAAACTGAGGACAATCAAAAATTGTTTGAAATATATACATGAATAAATATATGACTCCTGTGAACCATGTCGCACAGGGGGACGGGTCCAGCTGGCTGCTGCTATTTGTTGAACAAACCACCAGGGGCATTGATTGAATGGAAAGAATCTATAAGCCATGTAATTCTAATACTATAAGCCACATTTGACAATGGGATGGAAAATCAATTATTGTTTAAAGCCTTGTTTATTTGAATACATCATTGACGTTTAATACAATTTTATATATACTTTTTAATTATCATCATAGCCATGGGTTACATACTCTTACTGGCAGACGAAATGAGAGCCTGGTTGTGCCTGCGTTCCAAAACAGCCAAGCTGCTTTTACAAACAGCCTTCTGTTCATTATTTATTTACTTTTCCATTAACCAAGATCAGTCGTATCGGAGAATTGTCGATTGAACGGAGGTGATGCAGAGGGGAGTAGATCTAAACTGATGGTAGCTCACTCGCGGGAGTCACTTTGAAAAGGCGCTAACAGACATCCTGCTTTGGAGCAGATACATACAGCGCATGCTGGCCCCCATAAGACAACTTATAAAAAAATACGTCCCCTTATCAAAATTCAGCACGCATCCTAAAGCCACCATAAACAGATGGCATTTCGGGTTCTCATAAATCCACAAGGAATTGCTACTGCCAGGCATAAAAACAAGAAAGAAAAAAAAAGCAAGAAATAATGGGATGTCATTTGATAATGACTGCATTCTTGATGAATTTGGTACTTTAATGGATTTATAATTAATGCTTGTAAGTTGCTGATGGCTCCGGATACCTTATGAAAGATAATGTTCTGTAACCACAAAGCAATTTCAGATCACAGTAGATCAGTGGAGGTTAAAATGATGGCAATAAAAGGTCCATTTGCATTACACCAGATTCAGAACAGCCAGCACAGTCTGGTTCTGACCCATAATGCTTTGTTTATCTTAGCAATCGTGAGCATTTTAGACGTCCCCCATATAAATCACAAACAGACCTGACCGAGTTTTAAATATTGAAATAATATATATTTTTATGGTGTGCGCTGAAAGATATTGTGTGGGCTCAGTAACACAGTTGACCCGTCGTGCAAGTCTGACAAACTCCCCACGGACCTGTGTTGTGTACTTCCAGGGACGAAAGCGGATCGAATACCTCAGGTAAGGAGACATCAATCACCAGCAGAAGCTCAAGCCCGGCTCCTTCGAAATTTTCATTAATTTTCTGTCGAGTTTTCATTAGCCTCCCTCATCATGTTACAATCACTGTCAAACCTTAACGATGTGTTTGAGACGCAAATATCTGTGCTAATAGAAGAAGTCTGCTACTGTTGCAGTAAAATAATGTTGATAGGGCAGTTTGGATAGCTAGCGAATCATGTGGTTCATTTATAATCCTTATTGACTTCATAAAATTTTGTGGGGAAAACATAAACGTTTGGCTAAACTTGCCAAACAGTGTTTCTGAAGGGGGAAACACACTTGCATTTCTTTGACAGTCAAACTAAGGACGCATCTTGATTGAATCCAGTTAAATGTGTCAGGGCCATGTTCTACCGGTGTTTTAAAGGCGCCTGGCTCCAGTTTAGTGCCAGATAAACGTTCTCACCACAGAGGTCGTCGTAATCTCGCCGACCCCTAAGGCATCCAGGGACGCTGTCACAGCACTCAAGCAGATGCCACCCTTCCCACAACAGGACATCACACTTACTCACCGGACAGCCGGGGCCAAAGGCCCGGAGACATTCGTTTATTCCAACAGAAAAAAAGGAAGAAGGTGGTTGGAAGGCTGCCCTGTAGGTCATGTGTGTGTCTGTTCATCTGAGTTACTGTCGTACCCATATGCAGCTGTTGGCTTCACAATAGACTGGATTCAATGAACATTTGTCCTTAACTTTGACTTACAATTAAAACTAAGTTTAAGATTTGTTTTTCTTCACAATGCTGTTTGGCGAGTTCAGCGGTCATCAAAATGTTTGTGAAGAAAAAAGAAAAAAACACCTGCATTTATTTGCAAATCAGTTCAGGACAAATGTTGATTGAACACAGGCTGTTGTCTTATAATGAATGTAAAATTTATATGTTCACCCGCAATGGGTTCTGCAATGGCTATCGATTGAAATGGGTCATTAAGTCTTAATCTTTTCTCAATCAATGAGATGACGAGCCAATGCAGACTTCTTCTTCTGCAATACAGCCCATATTTTAACATGGACCGAGCCCAAATGGCGTCCGCCATTAATTAAGACACAGTGCATTATGGAATCCTGTTGCTGACTCTATGGTGCTTGAAAAATCACATTGAAAAGGCCCACTCACTTTCATTTAGTGAGAGCTGTGGCATGCAACAACATTTCCAGGGATTCACACAGAGTAATTGTTTTTTTTGTTTTTTTGGACTGGTTTTCCTTTACTCCCCAATTTGGAGCCGGGCTGGTGCAGCCTGTGTTGGAGACAAAGGGAAGAAATGCAAACAGATGTCCTGAATGTTTGCTTTGCTTTTTTGTTTAACTCCATGGACCATCACAAGCTTATCCAGTCTCTTGTCTTCTGTTTACAAATGTTTTCTTAGTTTCACCCTAATTGGTCTTCAGCAATGGAGACGATATTCAACAAGAAAAAGAACAACAACCCAGAAAATAAACAAAAAATGATTTCTATGATCAGACATGCACTCCAGACATGCACTCCATATAACATGGTAATAAGATGTGATGTGGACTTTATGGCAGACACCCCACCCCACCGAAAAAGGTATTTATGATAATCACATTTTTTGCTTGAAATTCATCATCAGAATGCAATCTACACCTACTGTTTTTAGGGAATACCCACTGGTTGAGAACTGAGTGGAACCCAGTCAACAGATAAGAAACCTTGACACTGTGGTGACACGGCCACGCCGAAGAGAGGTCCTGGTGGTGAAACTACAGCCGCCTCTCAAACCTCTGCCCTTTCCAAGGGTTTGTCTTTCGTATCTTAAGTAAGCATTAGGGGTGTATCCGAACCCAAATGCCCTATTTGGAAATGCACAGATCTATAATGCGTTGTATACAGACATTTTTTCTACCAGATGATATTCGAAAGATCTTTGTTTTTCATGGTACGTTGTGGACGTACCATTAGGCCTGTAGAAAGGAACTTGTGATTCACTATCCTGCCTTTCACTGGCAAGAGCAGTGAACACACACACAGGCGTATGTGTCCATGGAGGAGAGAAGTTTGGAATAGTATTCTCTTCACTGCGTACAGTCTGCTTGCCTTGTGCTTTTGCAAATGGCTTTGCAACATGGATAGTCTGATTATTTTGATTGCAAGAAACAATAAAAATCATGTGAGAGGCTCTTGTGCAAATATGCCAGCTTAGCTTTCACTGATCTTTGAATATTTATTTCATCTTTGAATTCTTGATTACTACCAAAAATAATAGGGGATAGGGTTTAGAAACTCACTCAATACTAATTTTGCAGCAGTTTTCTTACAGTAAAAACAAATCTACAATACAATTTTAAAACAAATAAAATGAACAGTTTTTTTGTTAGACTATGGCCATTTTTACATGTCTGTATTGACCATCATGACATTTGCACCTGAAACAATACAGAATAAATATTGGAATAATACCAAACTTTTGCTATTGACATAAGCATCGATATGTCCTCATTTATAGGAGTAGTTATAAACAATATTAAAAAAACATAAATTTTGGTTAAAATTGTATTATTTAATCGCGTCCCTGAGTTTATTTTCAACCCCGTCACACAAGTGATTTTTCCCTTTAAGAATAATAGACTTGCTTCTTTTGTGACATCATGAAGAGGAAGTGACATCATTCAAATCTTCTGAGGAGGAAGGCACGGCAAGGAAGACAGGCAAGTTTCCACATTCGTTTACATCATGAATGAATTGTTGTTTAATGTCAGATTGGGGTTGCAAATCTCCAGCTATCCACCCCTTCGCATGAAATAGAGAGGGAAAACTTTTTTAGAGAGAGGGAGATTTTTAATTGAAAGTGCACACTATAGTTGCAAAATACATTCCATTTCTTATTGAATGCATATGATGTGAAGTCCACAGGTTGACCACATTGGGAGCAGTGGCCATTTTGAGGCAAAAGTTTCCACCCCGTTACACAAATGGTAACTCTTTACATAATCTTGTGGTTATGTAGCATTTATAAAGCCTTTATATACATGACATCAGGGGTCACAGCATTTGTTGGTCACAACATAAACATTTATAGACATTTATAAGTGCAGGAATAAGGTCTTATGCATGAGGTGTCAAAAGGTTATAATCCTGGTTCCATAGCGCTTTATAGTAACTGTCATAACCAGACCTTTATAAAACCAGAGACTTAATGCATTATTATTACTTAGGGAATAAAAGCTCTTTGGCAAATTGGTCAGAAATTCTGTGCATTGATCAAGGGATGTTTGATTTAATTATATCAAACATTTACAGATGCATCCAGTTCCATGATGGCACCATTAAGTGCAGCAGAGTGACAAAGGCGGTGCCGTGCACATTGTAATGCTGATCTGGAGAGAAGGGAGAAATACTTCGAAAGTGAGCGACAAAGATGGAAAAGGGATGTCAAGAGAGGGATGAAGAAGAAAATCACTGATTTAAGTGAGACAGGGAAACGTCAGAGACGCAAAATATCGAGGGAAGCTAAGAGAAGAAGAAAGGAGAAATCAGAGGCTCTGAGAAACGTGACTGCTCCTCAAAGTCCAGACCAGTCCCCACAGCCAGTGCAATCACTACAGCCAGGATCATGTGGACAGTGGAGTGTGATCAAGTATGATGACAACCTTTATCCAGGCATTATCCTAAATATGGAGGAAGCACATGTCCAAGTGAAATGTATGCACAGCGTTAGTGCCAAAAGGTTCTTTGGTATCTCTTTGATGACATGATTGAAACCATTCAAGCACCACAGCGTGTGACATCCTGTCACATGGAGATCCAGAGAGATGTGTGGAACAGACTCTGTCACATGACATAAATTACTGCCATAAAGCCAGTCGGTGTGTATCCAGAGATTGTCTGACGTTAGCAGATTGCTTCCTCCATCATCTCTGGTGTAACGTTATCTATCGGAATAAAAACATGGTGTATGTCAGGATAAAAACATGATATAGACCCTAGACCAGTGGTTCTCAAAGTTTTGGTGATCGAGGGCCAGTTTGGGGAGATTGCTTTGATAGCAAAATAAAAAAAGGCGTTTGTTAAAAGTGGAAGTGAAAGCTTGTGAAAGTTCCAAGCTATACATTTATTTGGCACTCCATTGTTGAGTTATGGCAAACCCACATATGTAATTATGTGCAATTTGCACATGTACCAAGTGTCTCAATGAACGCTACTAGAATGCTAGTACTCAATTAGTGAATGGACCAGATAAACAGAAGATAACAGATTCGTCCAAAGAGAGAGGTGGTCAAGCACAACAAGAATGAACTCACACGGAGACATAAGCTATGGTTTAGAGGTAAGTGAATTGTTCCTCTTTTACCATTTAATGTATTTATATTTGAGAAAAGTAGAAAAACTACGCACACAACAACAACAGACATGTAAGAATGTAGAGTGATTCAATGAGAAGCTTACTGATTTCCAAATGACAATAATCGATACCCATTTATTTGTTTACAAGACAATCCAAGACTTCACTTCAGTTACTAGGTAAGTATGACCTTACATTTATTTACCCATATAATTGGTTACTTTTAGAATCAGGAATCGACAGGGATGTAATATTGGTTACTATAATAATAATAATTATTATTATTATTCAAGGTTAGTATCAGGGAGGATTCACTGCTGGTATTCAATGTTTACAGATGGTAAAATACTTTAATACCTTTTTTTTTTTTTTTTTTTGCATGCTGTTATTAATTGGTAGCTTCTAGTCAAGGATGCACGTATTAGATTATTCAACCAGCAATCTTAATTTGAACCCAAATTAAACCAGAACTCTTATCTCAAATGAGTTCAATAACTCTTAAACCAGTTCAACAGTTGTATTACTCAACTCTGGATATGAAAACAAATAAAATACCAATTCAAATATGAATATCAAAAGCAACTGTCATATCATTACCAATACATCGATACTTTACAATTCAAAATGCATGAACCTGCACACTCTCGACGAGTGGCGACTTGAATTACTCAGTACTTTAATAAAGTGAGATCGGATCCTCATCCAATTCGCTCAGCTCAGTCCGTGGTTGTTGAACTACTTTCCGTTGGTTCCGCCGGTGTGTAGGGATGGAAAAATAAAAGGACTGTCCTACCAATTTGTAGAAAGCACAATTCAACTGCTCTCTCTCTCTCTGTCAATGGTGGTTCACTTGGGTGACTCGCCAGTCTACACTCTGCCACGGCCCCTTCAGTGGAGACGAGCAGGACGCAGACGATATCCAGGATCCAGTGAACACAACAAAACTACAAAATAAACTCCAACAAAAAACCTGGCCTTGCATAAACAAAGCCAAAGGCTAATTAACATCCCATTTCAAATAACTGCATTATTCATATATATGTATGACATTCTTAATAGTGGTGGTCATTTAAGTTACACTATGCATTTCAATGCACCACGCTTGTTGTAACCTTCTTGATTTGTTCAATAAAATAAATCCATGTCAATGATCATGTCTCTTTCTATACTTTTACAGTTCGTACACACTGTTTAAATCAACTTGAGTCAAATGCTTATCTTAGCTAAACCGGAGGTATCATTAGATTGAGTCAGCTAACTTAGCTGCATATTAACAAGGGATAGTCTACATCATTAGCTGGAGCTAGTTAATTTAGCTTCACATTGCTATTGTCATGCTAGCTACTGGCTAACGTGATCATCGCTGAGACAGTATGGCAAGGCAACCGCAACCCGCAGCTATCGTCACCACTCCAATCTGCTAAGATATCAGGTACTAGAGAGGCACGCGCGAGATCCACCACCGAAACCGCCTGCAGTCTCGATGACGAAAATGCCAGCACATTTCCGACACTCGACACACAACAGATCAAAGAGCCATGCCGACAAACGCGAGCCACGAAGCTAGCTGTAAGTTAATCAGTTTTAGGAAGACGTGTCTCATCTCAATTACTAACGACAGTATGTTAAATACACCATTCAAGGACCTATTATTAAAATGAAAGTACTAACTCACCAAGGGAAGTTTTCGAATGGAAAGCAGTTAGAAGGGAAACGTTGGAAAGGGTGATTCAGTCGCTGAGAAAACTTGCTGTTTTTCCCCAGTATTTATTTTAAGGATCATTCTATTTATTTAACTCATTTTATAACACTGGAATTGCATTATTAATAGGCTCTATTTGTCTGGGTTATACATACCAGGCTAAAGTTGGTGTAGAGGATGCCTTTCTTTTTATGTTGCACAGAGTCTATGCTCACTTGGAAAATTCTGCTGGCGCAGTCAGGGTGATGTGTTTTGCTTTTTCTAGTGCTTTTAATACTATCCAGCCCCAGCTCCTCAGCTCCAAGCTCAGAGACATGCAGTTTCTACCCCCCACAATAAACTGGATACAGGACTATTTATCAGCCAGACCACAGCACGTCAGGCTGAACAACACCTGGTCCAAGATGACTGTGTGCAACACCGGCACCCCTCAAGGAACTGTACTTTCTCTTCACTCTGTACACCACTGACTGTCAATACAACCATCCCACTTGCCATCTACAGAAATGTTCTGACGATACTTCCGTGGTTGGATGCATCGCAGCAGGAGCTGACCAGGAATACAGGAGAGTGATCGCAAATTCCTTGATTTTAAATGTTAGCAAAACAAAATAACTTGTGGTAGATTTTTGTAAGAGGAGGGAACCTGTTGTCCCTATCAGTATTAATGGAACTGATGTGGAGATTGTGGATTCATATAAATACCTTGGGTTACATTTGTACCATAAGCTGGACTGGAGAATGAACACTGATGCCATCTATGGAAAAGGCCAGTCCAGGCTTTTCTTTTTAAGAAAACAAAGAGCTTTTAACCTTTGCAACAAGATGCTGTTTGTGTTTTATCGCAGTGTTGTTGCCAGTGTGGTGTTTTATGCTTCTGTATGCTGGGGGGGCAAGGTATTGAAGGGTGACCTTAAGAAGCTGGATAAGGTAATTAAAAAGGCTAGCTCCACCATAAGAATGGCTCTGGCATCCCTTGATGTTGTGGTTCAGAGCAGGGTGGAGAAGAAGACCAGGGCCATCATGCAGAATAGTCTGCACCCTCTCCACCCTGTCCTGATGAGCCACATGTTTTCTTTTAGTGGTCGTCTCACTGCTCACAAGTGCTCCATTGAGCAGTTTAGGCGCTCTTTCTTACCTGCTGCAGTTCGCACTTTTAATAGCACAAAGGCAAAGCATACCAATTGATCTTGTTGATCGATTGATTGACTAATTGTTTTAATGAGGTGTTGTGCTGGTCTGGTGTATTTATTTATTTATTTATCTTTTTGTGATGTCTATTGTTTTTATGTTGCTGTAATTTCCCCCGGGGATCAATAAAGTATCGATCATCATCATCATCATAAATTATGTAAAGAATGGGCTTTGTTCTATAGGTCCGAGACATGGGGTGGCAAATACCGTAGCGGTCTAATTCACCCTATTTTGGCTGGTCCGATAAGGTGTACGCTGCCTGTCAGGGACACGGTTCGAAACCCGTCTCTACAAGACCGGCCCTTGTCATTAGCCCTGGTCGGGGGGGCATTTGGCTGTCCACCCCAGGGTGAGGGGGGGAATACGCCCACAACACTCTCTGTAGCTCCTCCGCTGGCATGTCACCATTTGAATGTCAGCTGGGTCACCAGTCACCTCTTTTTCCCGAACAAGTGCCGGAAATGGGTGTCCCGTCGGCTTTGGCTTTCGTCCGGCGCTGTCGGCGCACTTGGAAGAAGGCTCGGCATCCCTGCTGCTCGCTTGGCGCCGCCAATGGATTCAGGCAGACCGACACCGCCATCCCGCTCCGTTACTGCGCCCTGGTCAGCGCGTCTGGCTCTCCACCCGTGACCTCACTCTGGGCGTGGAGTCCAGGAAGCTGGCGCCTCGGTTCATTGGACCTTTTAAGATTGACTGCAAGATTAACCCAGTTACTGTCTGCCTGCTCCTGCCCCGGTCCATGCGCATCCACCCCTCCTTTCATGTTTCCCGTCTCCGGTCGGTGCTGTCCAGTGTGTTGTCCCCGCCCGTCCATCCCCCTCCTCCTCCCAGGGTCATGGCCGGCCTGCCGGCCTACACTGTTTGAGACATCTTGTGGTCCCTGCGGGTGGGGTGTTCAGAACAGTTCCTGTTGGACTGGGAGAGCTATGGACCTGAGAAGCGGTCCTGGGTTCCCTGGCATGACATTCTGGATCCGAGTCTGATCCGCGACTTCCTCCAGTCCCGCCCGGGGGCTGTTGCTGGTCTGTAAGGTGGCAGGCAGTGTGGTATAATAGTTAGGGAGCTGGGCTTGTAACGTTAAGGTTGCAAGTTCAATCCCCAGGTGGGACACTGCCGTTGTACCCTTGAGCAAGGTACTTAACCTGAATTGCTTCAGTTAATATCCAGCTATATAAATGGATTGTAAAGAAATGTAAACTGTAAGTCGCTCTGGATAAGAGCATCTGCTAAATGCCTGTAATGTAATGTAATGTCTGTCAGGTGCTGTCCCTGGGGGGAGGGGTACTGTCAGGGCTCCAGCGGTACCTCCTCGTCCTGGCCACAGGAGGACGTCATAGCTCCCTTTTAGTTTTTTCCTTTTTTTTGTGGTTTCACTGTTTCTTTTTCCCCAGTCGCCCCAGAATTCCATTATGACAGTTTCAAGTCTTCCCCTGTGATTTTCCACTCACACCTGTTTCTAATTTACCTTATCACACTCAGTATATAACCCAGTCTCTCCCATTCTCCTGTGCTCATTTTTGAGTTAACATGCTGTGTTTTCATACCTGCCGTTTTCACATTTCCAAGCCTTTCTCCGTCTCACAAAGTTTTCATAGTTAGTTTAGTGTTTTGTCTTTGTTTTATGCTCTTCCTGGTTTCTCTAATTGTGTTTGTTATTTTGTTTTTATCTCTCGTGGTTTGTCCCTCCCAGTTTAGTTAGTCCAGTGTGTAACAGCCCTTGGCTTGGATAAGGAAGACGCAGAGAGTTCCAAACAGGTACCTTTGGTTTTTATTATATATTTGTCTGAAGCACCGTGAAAACTATAGAAAGATACACAAAAGAATACCAATACTTCTAGCTTCACAAATTACAAATGAATCATTACATAAAATCATTTGCCGAAGAAAATACATTATTCATAGCTCTGAAAAAGGCCACCTGCTTCTATCAAACAATGCCATAACTAGTTTGGAACATGAGTAGAATACACCACATATTAAATTACATTTGTAGGCAAACATATATTTCAGTTTACAGATAACATTACGAGAAATAATCCACTGCTGCTTAACTAGCTAGCTTGCAGTGTTGCTAATGATACGAGCAAACTTTTCCTATTACTTGCCATTTACACAATGTATTTTTGGTTCTCTCCCTGTTTTGTACCCCCTCCTCCTTCCATCTCTACGATTGGGTCCTTCCCCCCCTCTCACCATCATTACCCCCTAACAATAGCTATCTAGTCTTTTTATATTAGCTGGCTATTGTTGCAACCATGTAATAAAGCTAAATAGCTAGAGAAATCAGTGATAGCCAGCTGAGAACTGAATGGAATATGGAGTATCTTTGTTGTCTCTGCCTGTTGACTTGCTGCACCATAGCCTTGATTTAGATTAACTAGACTGCCTGTTTATGTAGTTGAAAAGCTAGTTACGGTTGCCTACATTTTGTTGTATAGCCTACAAAACACATTTGATACATTCATATACAGTCAAGACAAGTATAAATTCTAGCTCAGCAGCCAAAGTACAACATACTGGCTTACTCGTGCTGCTGTGCCTTTATGATAAATTCATATACCATACGAAGCAATGCCTATTTCTATGGCCCTTCCCTAACCGTAATTCTAAGACAATGCCATAAGATTACCTGGCAATGGGAAATAAGGATGAATTTCACATGCACATGATAAAATTTCATGCATATAAACTATCCGTGTGATAAGCACATGCTTTCCAAAAACGTGTATGTGGGAAAAAATGCTCAAAGGTGCCAATCACATCATTTGTGTATCAAGGTAGTGTGGAGATAGAGTCTGCATAATTGATGTGGTAGCAGTACTTCATTGCCTATTTACATGTACAATGTGAATTGAATCACATCTAGTGGTCATTGAAGGTGAACCTCTTCCAGTCAGTCCCCTAGCAGTATGGCGCCAGCATAATTCGCAATTCATAAATATTATTAATTTGAATTATTTACATTGTTTCTCTATGTCATTGCATTAAAAAGTGTCTACTGAGACTGGGAAAGTTGCTGTTATGCTAATCCATCATTTTTGACTGATATTTATAATTATGATCATAAAACAGCAGAGCATTGAACAAATGCTCCCCCCGCCATTATTCCCAAATGCTAAACTTTACTCTCATATAAACACTCCCATCACCAAAAGTTGTAAATCTTAATCCCTATCAGAAAGTCGCATTCAAATTTCTCAGGGATGCAATCATTTATATTTTTTGTTATATCTTCTCACTGTGTTTACATTCAACTCACTTTGTCCGTCACTGTGTGGTTGAGGCACACACGCCTCCTCTCCCATGTGTATCAACGAATTTCTCTTAACGAATGAGAGCAAAGGTTGTTTTGTTAGTATAAACAAGTTTATCCCCCATAGACTGTATATTTCATGAGCTTTGGACTGACACCGAACTATACGCTTGTATCCAGCCACCGAACATGGATTCTGGGGTTTATCATCTGAAGAGGTTTTGGATTTATATGGAAGCCATGGTCATAGTTGGATTGGGAAGATTCTAAGCTTTGAAATGAGCTCATTAGCTTCTCTGGGTTACTGTTGGGCTGAGATAGGTTGAAGAGTATCTGACCAGTCCAGTTCTGCTCAGATTTACGGAAGCGATGCGTATACATGTGAAAAATGGGAGAGCACAACTTTTCTGGGTTCTCGGCGATTTGAACAAAAAATAAAATTAGTGATTGTTCATACTTCATGATGGTAGCAAGTCGCTGTCATTTTGTTGTCTTAGAATACGTTTTTGATGATACGTATGAAGATGCTGGCTTGTTTTCGGAGGGTGATTTGTCTGCGTCGACTAGGGCAGTGTTTCTCAATCCATTCCTACAAGGCACACTGCCCTGCATGTTTTCATTCCAACCACCACCTAATCATGCTCAAGTGATCATTAACAAACAACCGATGGAGATGATAGGTTGGGAGCAGAGGTTGGAATGAAAACATGCAGGGCAGTGTGCCTTGTAGGAATGGATTGAGAAACACTGGACTAGGGCACATATTACAAACCTACCCATGTGTCACAGCTGCTGCAGAAGGGCAGAATTGGACTAATTTAGATTTTCTTGAGTTTTCCCACCTGTGTCTTGTTTCACCTGATTGTCTGAGTGTATTATTGTCTTAGTGATTTCACCTGTGTCTCATTTCATTTGTTATTTAAGCTTCCTGTTTTCTGTTAATCATTGTTCTGTCTTGAAATGGTAGTTCCTAGTGTTTGCTTGTTTCCATGACTGTGTTACCATTTCTAAGTATTAGCTTTAGCTTTGTTTATAAGAACTTTACGTTTGTTGATTGCCTCAGTGTTTATTTTTACCTATTGCTAGTTTTGAGTTCTCCTGTTTATCCTGTATTTCTTCAGTTGGTTCAACTACAAGTGTGTTTGGATTCCACACAGTATGGAATGTGATTGGCGAAAAATATGTAACCAGATTGCCACTTTGGAGAGGTTTGGGACACCAAATAATGCCTGATTCCTGTTTTGGAAAAAACACTGTAGAATTTGATTGCTGGGAGGGTATACAACAATTATTTATCTGGAATCTGCTATGGCTCTAGAACAGGGGTCTCCAATCTTATCCGAGAAGGGCCGGTGTGGGTGCAGGCTTTTTTTCTAGCCCTGCACTAAAACACCTGATTCAACTAATTCACCAATCATGGTCTACAATCAAGACCTTGATTAGTTTAATCAATTGTTTAGTGCAGGGCTAGAACAAAAGCCTGCACCCACACCGGCCCTTCTCGGATAAGATTGGAGACCCCTGCTCTAGAGAAAAATCATATTAGTAGGGTGTAATTAGGGGTGGGCAATATGATATGTCAAATTTGTTAAATGGTACAATTCCATTCACAATATTGTTTTGAAACATACCATGACCATTGCGATATATTACACAAATCCAGTACAGCAGGGTTTTCAACATCAGTCCCAGGGGCCCAATGTATGCAGTTTTTTCCCCATCAAATTTCTGTAAAACAAGTTGATGCTTTTAATGTCTAATGAAGGATGAATTATCCTCTAAAAGCCACATTGTATAAAAAACGAATATTCATGGTACATGAAGGTCATATTTTATATTCATTCTTTCAAGTACTTTTAATCAGTCAGGTGAGATCTCAGACCACTATTGCTTTCATTTGAAAGGGATTACAAAACATTTTTAAATTGATTTATTGATAGACCGACTACTTAAATCAGTGTTAAATGCTGAAAGTGTGGACATCTGGTCACTGAAACAAACCCATTTTGTTGAAAATTAAGAGTTCAAAGACAAAGCAAATTAGTCAAATCTGTATGGTCTTAAAATGTGTTTCAGCACAAACGTATGGAACCGAAACATGTTTTCAACAACCTTAATTAATCAAGAGATTGGTTGGAACAAAAAACAGCATACGTAGTGGTCCCCCAGGACTGAGGTTGTAAACCACTGGAGCATAGTATTGTCATGGATTAAGTCATGTCATAGAAGACTTTCAGTAGTGCAGTTATGTTCTTAACTGCTGGCAGTAATAACTACGGGCATGCATTTTTAACCAGCTGCACTGTTAATTTTCACAAGCTGCCATTCCTTTCTGATTCTAAAGGCATCGCTGTCTGCACTCTTTTCAGTAATTAGTGATGATTACTGTTTCCTTTTATGGACAAGTTTAAAACGTGTCCGCCAACTCATTTTAACATATCAGTTTCTTTGTTTCAGGAAGTGTCAAGACATATTTTCACAATTGAAAGTATTAGCCTACTTACAAATCAATCAGTATGAATATGTGTGGGTGTGTGCAGTGCCAACTTCTGACTAGTCTACTACACTGCAATACGCACTTCATTTGTGGAAATTAAATGATTACTTGAGATCGTAATGCGTTGCTTGCTTAACAAGTAGCTTCAGAAGGTCCTCTATTGACCTTTTGGCTATTGGAGGACAGAATTGCAGGTTCCTGACAGAGGTGGTGGAAAAAACCTCTGCCCTCAAAAAACACATGCCCTTAGTAATAAAATCTCTGTACGGACCATTTATCCGTTGCTGTTACTTGTCTGGCATGAAGGAAAACTGTTATTGCTCACCATGTAGTTCTATTATCTGGTACCATCGCTAGGTTATTATACACTGTTTAGAGTTCTAGGTAAGGCCGCCTACCAGTTCTCATAAACAAAACATTGTTATGCTTTCTACTGGCTAATAAACATTTCTTACCGACAGAAAACACATACTAGTTAATTTATACATCTTGCGATGCACTTGGACACATCTTCAGTGATGTTACCTGGGGTCATCAGGTGTTTCGGGTCTTTCAACAATCAGACACCCTCACTCAGGCGACCCAGCCGGGAGTGATCAATTCCCGGCTTGTGTCCAAGTAGCATGCGACCACGGATCACCCCTTCTGATCCACAGCCATCTAGAGGCCTTTTCTGCTGCCTCTGTGGTGGTTCTGATGGCCTTCCTTTTACGTGCACCTGTGATGCCCAGGAGACTGTAGGCCTTGCACAGCGACTGAGCTGCGAAGCCTTTACAGCCCACCTCTATGGGCACACACCGAGCACGCCACCCCCTTCTGCGGCACTCTGAGTACTTGGCTCTCTTTCGCTCATTGGCTTCCTCCATCCACTCTTCCCAGGGAGCTGTGAGCTCTAGCAGGACCACTTGCTTTGATGTTTCAGAGAACAGCACAATGTCTGGTCTCAGGGTGGTCTCTGCGATGTTTTCTGGGAATCGGAGCTGCTTCCCTAGATCCGCCTTCATCTGCCAGTCAGGTGCTGTTCCGAAGAGCCCTACTGCTGCCTTTGGATAAGGCTTGGGCTTCTCTCCTGCTCTGACAAAGGCGATCGCTTTTGCTGGCTTGAAGCACATCCGGGCCCAAGTGATGAGCCTCTCCAAGCCCTGGAGGATCCATCTGCACCCCGGCACTGACGTTGTTGTTACTGTCAGGTCGTCCATGAACACATTCTACTGTTTGCAAACAGTAATTTATTGTTTGCTAATATTTGTTTTAATAATCTGTAACAGACGCTGTACCAAGTGATGTTTTGTAAAGGGGTTCCCAGGTTTTCTATTGGGCTGTGCCATTGTAAGGAGGATTTTGCAAATGGTGCCATTTCCGATTATTACATTTCAATCAGAATTTTTCTATGCTTTTAACTGTAATGTCTAATGGTAGGAGACGCTACTTTTTGTTTTGTACAGTTTTGGTTTTATGTTCAGATGACCAGTGTAAATATCTGCACTGGCAGTTCCACCTGCTGAAAAGAAAAAATCACTGGTTGGATAACTGCGGTCTCCTCCGCTTCTCACCATCATCCAGCCACCAGTCAATCCCTGATGGATTCTCTCATAATCAAACTCCTCATAATCAAACATTGCACGTTTAATGCAGCCGCTACACATTCGTTTCCAGTGCATAATATAATCCACTGTGTCTTTAATGTTAGCTACAAACCTAAATTCAGTGTTGGTAAGCATCATAAAGCATACATTGTTGTTCGCAGATGCATCACATCATTTTAAGACTTGGAGCACCAGGTTTCCAAGCATACAAGAAGACACTTTTGGGTGTTGAAATTAATAATTCCATTTAGTACATACGATTTAGCCATATAAAAAATAATGATTTGATGTTGTTCAGGCAGGTCTTAAGAAACATTAGGATACCTAAACTTCTTATTTCCACAAGCAGAATAATATATTCATGACTTTACAGCGTGCCACCATCTGTACTTTTCATGCTGTATACACATTTTCTTAAGACTAAGAAACCCCATATATTTTCTGGTCAATTTTATTTGAAGATATTTTTGACTAAAATATAAAACAGAAAGTGCATGTAACTACACATGTACAAACTACTCATAACGAAAAACTGAATAAACACATGGTGGCATGGTGACACATGATCTGCAAGAGATCCAATTCTTGGGTAAAATGGCAAATTCAAATACAAATGTAAAACATTAATGGCATTATGAAATGGTAGCCTACATGAACACACACTGTGAATGCAGAAAAGTTAATCGTAGACTATGTATTAGTCTATTGTAGGGTGGCACATATCCATGTTTCAGTGCAATTGAAAAGATTCTCCTCTTTCGTTGTCAGCATAAGAGCCATTGATCGTAGATATAATATATATATTTTTTTTTAATGTAAAGCAATTTTCGAAAAACAAAATGTAAAAAAAAAAAGGTTTATATACAGTAACTCATTACAAGTCATTCGTTGTACACTGGCAATATGCGCCTCTGTTGCCTACTCACAGTCAGTGCAAACACAAATATTTGTGATGCTCTTGGTGCATTTCCCACAGACAAGTCTGTGGCACGATTTTTGGGTTTTGTTGCCGACCTGACACTGTCTTTACTTCTCGGCAGGTGATGGATTCAGTGTGATGAAACATTCCCCTCTCTCGTTCCCAGTGTATACATGTATGAATATAAAAAAATGTTTGTGTCAATATAAAGTATTCCAAAAGTCATTCGTTGATAATACTGAGCAGGTTGGTTGTGCCCACGGCAATCTACACCTTTTGTGCATCCGCTTATTTTTTCATTTTGAATTTGATGCTCTCCTCCATTCCCTACTGGCGGTCAGCACAGACAGATTTTGACTGTTGAAGAGCAATGTGTTGGATGTGACATGCAATCATAGCAGTATGGTTTCCTGTTTTTTATTCAATCCTAGGTTGGTTTGTTTTTTTATAGCCTTTGGCAGTTTCAGCAACGCCTTTTCTTTGGTGTGCAAAGTTTCTCACGCATTGGACTTTTCAAACTTGAGATCTCTGAATATAAAGCTTTGGTTATTGATTAGGCTGCAGGCCAGTGAAAACTGACTTAACTTTAGGATGCTAGCTACTTTGGATGTTAGCTACTGTTATCGTTACAAGTAGCGTTTAAACATTTTGGTGGAATAAGGAAAATCATTTGTTTTATTTTTAAATTTTTCTTGATTAATGATTACAACTTGGATTCCCAATTCGGCTAATTCTTTAAAGCTGGTTTCAATATTCAGCTGAATCTCAAAAATTTGGTTTTGGTGTATCCCTCCTGATAAGCATATCTGCACCAAAATCAAGAATTTTAAATTTGCTGACCTTGGAAGACACAGCTACAAGCTAGTTTTTTGGGGGCTTGACACAAGCTCCAGTGTCCTGCTCCTCATGTAGGCTATGGCCCCACCCAGCACCACGCTGCCTCTGGTCACATGGTGGTTTAAGTATAATATACATAAAGTACAATTCATTTTTTTATCATTTATTTCAGATTTTCCCAGTTTTTTTTCTCAATTTGGTGGCCAATTGTACCCTCTATTTCTTTCAATTCACCCTCCCCCACGACCCCGCCCACCTGTCCACGGGGTTAAGCCAATACCCCCAGGCCTGCAATGATCCGCCTCCTCTGAGACAGAACCCACCTGTCTTACAGGAATGCCCTTCGCGCTTCTCGGCAAGCTTGTGCCGGCTCTCCATCCCCCTTCCGCTTGGGGTGGCGATTGATGACAAACGGTGGTCCCAGTCAGAGCTGGGCTGGCGCAGCCCGGAATCAAACCCCGGCCGCAGTGGGCAATCCACATTCCGGGTGAATGCTTTTACCGTTACACCGCCCGAGGCCCCGTAAGTATAATTTCTAAATCTAGGGACTGGCGAGATATTACTAGTCTTTATAAAGGTAGTGTAGAGGTATTGTACATGAATATAATCCAAGTGTAGTCGATCAAAGTCACTGCAAAAGTAATATGTGATGAAGAAAAAAGCCAAACACATTGCTTTACAAGATAGCTTTTATTAACAATTTTTTTTTGTTATTTTTTTTAATATTATTGACTGTCTTTGACGTTGCGAATTACTGATACAACCATGAACACTGCATTAAAATAAAAATACATCAGTTTTTTTTTGTCAAAGTTGGTTGGTTCGGTAAAAATGTATCTTTTATACACTCACGAGCAAGCGAAACTGCCGTTAGATTTCAGGGAAATGAAATGGATGAGAAGTGAATAGAGAGGAGGGAAATTAGTGAGAAAGTAAGAGTGAGTGCTCATTATTGAAAATTTGTGAAACAATTAAGAACATCAGTGTGGGCTTGTAGCAATCAATGGGAATAGAAAACGGGATGACGATAACCCGCTGCGCGATTGAAAATGAGCAGGATTGGCTTTACTTTTAAACTCAAGCTGTTAAATTTTCCTTTATTTCAACTTCTTTGCAAGTGCTTAAAGTCTTAAAGTTAAATATAATAACTATAATGATACGCTAGTTGCATTGTTTACATTCAACGTACAGTACGTTTACTACACAGTAACTCAAATAATAGGTTGTGTGCTCAGCCCCGGATGTTTGCAATGTTTAGTCACGCGCCTGCTTTAATCCTTGTTTCAATGCCTTTTTTTCCCAATTTAAAGTACTGTTTTCATTTTAGAGTTTTTCTTTCTTTTGTGGGAAAGGAATGACAAACTTTTAATATATTTGTTTTTCAGTCTAATAAAAAAAAATCGAATTAACTCTTTATTAATTAACTTGAATTTGTTGTGGAACACATTTGTGACAGTGTGCAATTCCTCTATATCAGATCAGACGTGGGGATTTCTCTTTTGTGGGAAAGGTGACAGGTGTTACCAGTTGCTGCCTGAGCACCCTAAACCATATCAATACATTTTCGTCTCAGATGCCCGTGCTCTGACAAGTAGGACTACAGTAAGTAAGGTTCCCACAATAAGGAGAGATTTGTGCAGAGTCTACGTGCAGCGCATTGTCAAAAGTGCAGATGAAAGAATTGTATAACCCAGTACTAAACTGAATTCTAATCCTTTAGCTTGTGGCATCAAATATCTGTCCCTTGCACATAAAATAAAAAAGAGCCCTCCGTTCGTACTGGCATACAGATCACTGAAGCATTCCAGGTGAAACCCTTGATTGCCCTGAAGGGAACTTTAAATATAATCAATGTTATCATTAACTCTGTGCGTGTACAACACTAAACCAACAGACAAGTGGACTCTTTACCTACCCCTGTAGACTGGCACACGCCAGCCATGCTGTGATCAGTCTCCCAAAAAAACGAAGAAAGCACCAATCATGGAACAGGACGGCTTCATGAACCCCAAAAGGGGTGGAGTTATCACTGACTCAGTGATTATAACCAAGAGACTGGATTCAATCAAAATTTGTGCTTAAATTGGACTATTCCAAAGAAATGCAAGCATTTATTTTTATTTTTTCTTTCACAACCACAGTTTGGCAAGGTCAACGATTGCCAAAATTCATATTAAGAATTAAGAATATTGTATTTTTTGTTTGTAATTCGAAATTATGGACCAAGTGCCACAGTGTTTTGCCATAGGAGGGTGGGAGGGTGGGGGTGTTCATCTATGCTATTGTAAGGAAAACACCAATTAATCAATGATTATGTCGATGTATACACTGCCCGTTCCATGTACCCTTTTACCTCCCTGGAGTGTATCATCTACAATGGGCCCTGACAGCTCCAGGGCCACAAGATACTCCGGCAGAAGAGAAGGGCCAAAAGGGCAAACCAGACACAGGATCTGCAAACTCATCAGTCCCCCACTCCATCTGCTCTCTCCCTCTTAATTTCACACTCGCGCAATTCAGGAGTATTAAAGTTGGCCTTCCAGCCTTAAGAAAGGAAATGTAGTGTGGCTCCCAGGTGCCTGTACTGCATGTGTGCTTCTCTGGTTGTCTTTGCCAGCGTTTGCGAATAAAATGTTTCATGTTTCTTGTAAAAAAATCTATGTCAAATATTTCTCCCCCAAAATAATTTTAAGACAGTGGACAGATGATAACTGCTACCGTTGAATTGTGGCTACAGATTTACCTACAGGGTCCTAGTTTAACTATGTGGTTGCTCCTAGCACCCAGGAACTGTACTTCCCACTAGGGTGGCTTTCAGCTAAACTGTTCTTGACTACGGTTAACACTTTGTTGTACGTTGCTCTGGATAAGAGCGTCTGCCAAATGCCTGTAATGTAATAATGTAATGTAATAACATTTCTGTTGTCAAAAATGTAATCCTATCAAATGTCTGTGCAATCTGCTGTAGAGCAAGGAAGCTGTCACGCTGTTTGTCCTTTCATTTTTCTCATGCACGATCTGTGGGACAGACATAACCAGTATTGCAGGCTGTACGCAGCCAACTGTGACCCCTCGGTCAAGGAACTGATATTCTCTACCCAGTACCTTTGCGTTTCATAGAAACGTTTCACCACTCCCTCAAGCGTGTCTATTGCACACATTTCATAGGCTTCCCTTCCAATGAATGCACCTTTTGGAACTAGTCAACTATAATGCAGCTGACCACAAAACTCCCAAAGTGCCAGTTTTGCATAAAGCAGGTGCACCACAGGCCTTCCCTGCTTCCTTTGCCTCAAGGTGAAGTTAAAGTAGTTACAGATGTTCTTCTAATGGGGGATTTTGGAGTTGGTACATGGATACCTGGTCAGCTCGAATACCTTTGAAAGTATCTGTTCTAAGACAGTTATAGATCAGCAGATGCATTACAAACAATCTGGAGAAAGATACACTCTCAGAAGAAAAGGTACCATGTTGTACCAATTAAAAGTACAAATGCTTGCCACTGTGGCAGTATGCCCGTAGGGTACTGAATTGTACCTTTAGTCAGAAGGACATAATTGTACGAGAAAAATAATGTTGCTTGCAGTTCAAGCCTCATTTGCATTACAATATGGCTGCCAACTTGGTACATATCTGTACCTTTCCTCAATGTGTACCTTTTTCACTGGGAAAAGGTACCAAACTGTATCAAAAAGGACCTTATGTGTATCTTTGAAAGTACAATGAGCACATTTGTGCCCTGAGGAACAAGTGTGCCTTAATTGTACATTTATTTTTGAGAGTGTACACACTTATGTGAATGGCAATGTTTATAATATGCAAAAGCATATTATCGAGCTGGAAAGACTGTAATAGGAACAGATAAACATTTATGGGGAGACAGTGAAAACACAAATTGCAGCCACAGATTACTTAATTCCTTACAGGCATGTTTGATATGACAGATCTGTATGGATTGGATATGATTGTGATCTATCACGTTTTTCATCGTCTGCTTTTTGTTCATGTTACTAATGTGCTGCCATGTTACTAACCTTCTTTTAATACTGAAACGAGGTGCCTGATGTCAAGTGAGCCTCGATTTCAACTCTTATGTGTATTGCGTACCTCAACTCTCCCCCAATAGCAAGTAACCAGGGTGACATGTCAGAGGTAAAGTGTCATGTCAGATCTTCTGATGACCTTTTTCTGTTTCTCATGAAACTTTGGGCTTCCACTTAATGAAGCTGAACTGCAGGAGTCCACATTAATGCAGCAGATTACTTTGGTTACAGGGTGAACTGTGATAAACGCACTTAAAGAAACAAATGGATCAAAGTGAGACGTTTAGGTTTTATTAATTGTGTGATTCAATCACAACTGTCAGCCCTACATGATAGATAGCTTAATTTATTCCATTTGAATAATGACTTAAACTTAAACACGGATGATTTAATGTAAGGCACAAGACATCGTGAAAATGCATAACTCACGCATCCTACAATTTAGTTTTTACATTTTATATTAAAACATCAGTAGGAGGTTAATGTTTTTACATTTCTCTGGAATCATTCATCATGTTTTTGAAATACAGGGGAATTTGAGTGGATTTGTAAATTTGATTAACAGGCACGCAATGAGCAGGAGGCCTTAACTAGGAGCTCTTGGCAGGATCCTGTTTTTACCAACAGAATATGTTTTGTCACCGCTTTTTACCGAGAGGGTAAGATGAAGAAGAAGAAAAAAATTAAACGCCATTGATTATCATTCTTGAATCCAGGGGGGTGTGGATAAAACAGACTGGCGAAATTGGCAATAATGCAACTTCTGCATTTCAAAAAACCCGTTGTGGCACTTTTATTCAGGCCCTTGAATAAATCATTGATTTTGTTTCTCAGATGTCAATGAGCCATTTAATGCAAAGCTTAACACGAGGCACTGTCCCGTTCCTTCAGTCCTTCAGACTGTCGGGAGTGGAATGCTATCTTGACAACAGACGATTACTAGCCCTGCCATCATTATCTCTGGAAATGTGCTTCATGGAGCAAAAACATTATTAATCATAGACAATGCCCCTCAGCAAACTAAAATAATAATTCCATAATAACTCCAGAAATAGGGAACCTGCATGAATCCATCCCAGAACTGTGAGTCTGTGATTTGGGTAATATAACCTCTTCAAATTTATACCAAACGATGAATGCATACTTTTATGAATAGGCACATCCACTTGCTGGCTATTGTAGAAGATGAAACAATGAAACAAACAAGATATAGCATTAGTTACTAAAATATTGAGATATTAAGTTTCAAACTAGGTACTGTCCATATAGTACGCGGGTGTCCGAGTTTGGTCCTCTACTGGGTGTGCAGGCTTTTGTTCCAGCCCAGGACTAACACAGCTGCTTTCATTAATCCCTTCACTAACACAGCTGCTTTCATTAATCCATTCACTAACACAGCTGAATTCATGAAACAACTGCTCATCAAGACAACGGATATTTGAATCAGGTTTGTTAGTGAAGGTGTGGAACAAAACAGTGGCGGACCCAGACCACATTAAGAGGGGTGGCCCAAGAGTGGCACAGAACCACATGGGGGGACATTCAAAATGTAATACATTTGAAAAGATGTGATTGACAACCTAATAACCTATCAAGAGCCAGATGAAGTAGGGTGGCACCCAGGGTGGCCAACCAAATTTCAGGCCCCTCCCTGGACACGCCCCTGGAACAAAAGCCTGCACACCCATTCGATCTCAAGAACCAAACTTGTGCACCCCTGATGTAGTGATCAGAATGTTCCCACTTTCCTTTTTAAACCTGCAGTAGCAATACCAGTCATACTGTCAAATAAACGGTAAAAAATGTGTCGATTCACTCAGCCGAGACTTCAGAACATAATTTATTATTAACATATCACAGCTTTGATATCTTTGATAGCTTTGATATCCCCTCCTTTTGGATCCCTGTCCCTGCCACTTTTCATCTTCCATCCCATACACCTCAGCTGTTCACATCACTTCAATGTCACTGGCAATCTTCTGCAATCAGTACATCAGTACTTCATTTTGGGGAAGAGATCAAAATCAGGTGGACCAGGGCACAAAAATAATGGTATTTAAACACCACTTATTTCTCAGTTTTAAAGTGAAATTTAAATTCAAATTCAAATCTGGTTTAAAGGTATAGTGAACATTAATGTTGTATTGCGAAAGCTCACAAATAATGTCAACAAAGTCAATAATAATAAAATAATCATATTAATGCATTTATTATTGTTATTAACAATAAATAGTTTGGATGTCAGTCGAGACTTCAGAAGATAATTTATTATTAACATATCACAGCTTTGATATCTTTGATAGCTTTGGTTTGCAATCAGTACATCAGTACTTCATTTTTGGGAAGAGATCAAAATCAGGTGGACCAGGGCACAAAAATAATGGTATTTAAACACCACTTATTTCTCAGTTTTAAAGTGAAATTTAAATTCGAATTCAAATCTGGTTTAAAGGTATAGTGAACATTAATGTTGTATTGCAAGGAAAAGCTCACAAATAATGTCAACAAAGTCAATAATAATAAAATAATCATATTAATGCATTTATTATTGTTATTAACAATAAATAGTTTGGATGTAGGTTTGCCTGTCTACCTATTCAGTGCCTATCCTGAATATAAATATTTCTGTCTATTTTGACATGTGAAATACTATAGTTGTAACAGTGTCATTACAACAGATAGGCAGATACCTGGACAAGCTGCAAAATTCACAATGCGCCTTCAGAACTGTTCTGTTATATTAATTAATACCCCACATTTATATGATTTCCATGCATTTGTATTAATATCCTCCTACGTTAAAAGCATCCTGGTGATGTGTTAATATATTCTTCTCACAGCCAGCACATTTTTATTGAATTAATATCACCCCAGTGAAAATGTATCATATCAATTTCCCCCAAACTATCAAATGACACCAAATAAAATACATCAAGAACCTGATTCAGATAGCCCACGGTTTATGTTCAAGGCATGGGCATGAGTTCAAGAGGCACTCTCAGCCTTTGCTGCAATTGGTCCCTAGTCTGCAGAAATCAGTTACCTGCCCATATCAAGGTCTGGTAGTAATAGTGATACTGGCTGCTTCTATAGCTGTAGCCACATGTTCTTCTGCTGCCTACCTGCTCTGTAAATGCTTAAATCTCACTGTCTGTAAGAAAGCTACAGCATCTGTTAGCCACATCTGTTCGATCTCATGCCTGAGCATTACCTATGAATGATGTGGACATTGACTGCCGCACAATGTAAATGGCCATCTGATCACCATGAAAGCTAGCTTCTCCTGTATTCTGTATTAAGGCATTCTCATCTACAGTGTCAATGTCCAATTTTTATGGATCCTACTTTCAAGTTACCAGGATTGGCAATGCAAATTGTTAATAGAAATGTATTTTTATTTATTATTTTCCCTCCCAATATGGTAGTCAATTGTACCCTATATCTATTCCAACTATACGTTGCCTTGTACTACGAGTTCACCGCTGCATCTCTGGGACCGGCAGTACATTTACATTACATTTTGGGCATTTATCAGACGCTCTTATCCAGAGCGACTTAGACAGGTTTTTACATTTCTTTATATACAATCCATTTATACAGCTTAGGTTAAGTACCTTGCTCAAGGGCACAACAGCAGTGCCCCACCTGGGAATTGAACCAGCAACCTCTCAGTTACAAGTCAAGTTCCCTAACATTACACTACACTGCCACCCTGTCATTACACTATACTGCGGCAGTGACAAAGACGCCAAACTCTGATACACACAGACCCACTTTTGCGTGTGTTGAGCTCCTGTCGGTTTCCCTCCCCCTGGGGCTGACAGCCAATCGCCACCCCCGAATGGGACTCCAGAGCAGAGCCGGGCTGGCACAGCCGGGGCTCGAACCCTGGGGTCTCTATAGAAATGGATGGAATGGAATATGGATTTTAGCCCTTCAGGCTTAAAACAGATCTGAGCGGGCAACATAGACAGCTACATGGACAAGCTACAAAATTCACAATGCGCCTTCAGAACAGTTCTGTTATATTCATTAATACCCCACATTTGTATGATTACCATGTATTTGTTCCTACTTTAAAAGCATTCTGTTGATGTGTTGAGCACATTATAATGATTCAGAAACTATATTGATAAAATAAGGTAATAATTCAAAGGTTTCAGCATACTCCCTTCATCACTGACATGGTGCTATACTCGTTAACAGCCAACCTGAAAAAGGCTCTGATTGCCAATTCCTGTCTAATTCAAATGTACACATGAGGTGATGTTTTACAGTTTGCATATAAAAGATTCCCACATAAGCCCATTTTGTTGATTAAGGTGATTAAGGTGGTTCTGTGCAGCTCAGTTTTATTATTAATCACCAAAATGTTTGAACATTTACCCTCATCTTAACTCAAAAACGCTGAGTGCAGATGTTTTAGGAAAATCAGGGTTGAGGCTTCAACTAGTGCTGGACTAGAGCTTCAACTAGTCTAAAGCAAATCCTTTTTTTATAGTTTTTTTTCTCCCGATTTAGTGCCCAATTATACCCTTTATTTATTTCGATTCGCCCTCCCCACATGAATTCGCCGCCTGTCTCTACAACGCAAGTTCATTCTCTAAGGGCAGCGAACGCCGCTTCCTTCGAGACGGCACTTGGAGACACCCTTGCGTGCTTCTTGGCGAGTTCATGCTAGCTCACCCTCTCCTCTCCCTCTGGGGCAGGCAGCCAAACGCCACCCCCAATCGGAACTCCCCGCCAGGGCCGGTCGGGTTTCGAACCGCGACCATGACAGGCAGCTCACACTCGTAAAGGACCAGCCAATACAGGTGCGTTAGACCGCTATGCTATCAGAGGCCCCTAAAGCAGATCTTTACAAAGCGCTATATTTTTCAGAGTCTGGGAACCCCTGTACTATGGCACTGGTTCCTGATAAACTCCCAATTCACATTCCCTGTGAGCGAGCACTGCTTCAGCATCTCGGACAGCTCCCTCTCTACCTGAGGGGGAAGGCTCACTCTCTGCCAGAGCAGTCAGTCTTGGGCTGCCTGCCCTAGGAGTTACTTACTCACTCACTCACTCTCTCCTCTCTTGCCCCAGAACGAAGCAGTGACAGCAGCTGCAGCACAGCACAGGGAGGTTCCTGTGACCAGACACATCTGCCCTGTTCAGACGCCCCGCTTTTGGGGATTTCCGTCTTGTTGATGTTGAGCCATTAACAAAGGCTTCATTTTTGTTCAGCTACACTCCTGCCTACACTCAGCTACACGCTTTTCCCACAGAGGGACCCACCCTTGGGTCTCTCACATCTCTCAATGAGCTGTTTGGAAGCAATAAAGCTTGTTTTAAATGATATGCACATTTATGTTTCTGTCTACATTTATGAATTATGAATTACTGCAATAAGAACTTGCACAAGGGCCTGTTTGTTAGTTTAATAACTGGTTGGGAGAATACTGATCTTCAGTGCGTATCATAGCTGGATATTTGATAAGTTACATCTGATATGTTGAGCTTGTCTTCTGATGCTCTGATTTTGTTGTGCACATTTTTAAATGGCAATAATAAACCAATAACCCCTGCATTCACACACAATATTTACTGAAATTCATGAAAGGACAGCCTCTTATGTATTAGAGTGCTGGAAATATTTAAATATGAAAAAGGGAGTTTTGGAGAAATGACTCCTACCCCCTCCTCCCCCATCGGCACTTTTAGAATAAAATAAAACTTAAAGATGGGAGTCCATTATACAAAAACAAAAATGACAAACTCTGAATCAACTCTGAATTCCTGGTTCACTAGATGAATTGTTAGATTTCAGAATACACACATTTTCTTCCATTCATAAATGTACCTTTGTTCAGCAGCACAAAGTCACAGAGCCAGACAAAGATAAATATTGCTGACAAAATGGACCTGAGAAACATGGCCTGAGTCTCCAGCTCATAGAATACTTGTCCCAATCCCTGCCCTGAATTCTCTGTTGGGTGTGCTGTGCAAAATGGTCGTGTAGTCTGAACTACATTTGAATATCAAGCAAGGGAATCCCCAAGCAATTCTTTTGTAGCTGGAGTAGCAACATGGAATTACTCTCTGTGGCCCTGCAGTGATTGCGTTGGGTCTTTTTGTCTGGCCATGCTTTACTCTCTCACAGGCGCGCGCACACACGCACACTCACACACATACTCACGCACACACACACACACACTCACACACATACTCACTACACATACTCTCTAAGTAGAATTAAGGGGTTGGACTCAGTTGCATCATTGGAGACAGTTGATTTAAGCTTATTTTTATATTTACTCACAGAAACACCTTATAATCCAGAAATCATACAACACTGGAAAGAACAAACAAATGAATATTAGCAATCATAGTATTTGCACATGAGATGGAGTTTTAATGTCCTTTTTACAGCACTGGACAATCTTTGCATACCAGCATTTGAGAAAAACAACAAACTCCACCTTATATCACTTGTAGATGTGCATTTATATTTAATTTCCTGGCTTGTGAAAACTTGCATTGGCATCAGCAATAATGCGTCACCTATTACTGTGCCCTTTACCCCTGTATTCTACAGGTGCCAATTACCTAATCGCATGACTGTGGGATTGAAATGAATATTGCAATATCATGTGGTGAGGGAGAGGGAAGCCATTTTGCTGGCAAATGCACATCACATAGTGCTAATGAGCAGCTGTTAAAATGTTAATTTCATAAATATGCCATTTTAACATGATTTTGATTAGCCGCGTTGCCGGAGAATCTGTAACGAGACCTTCTCTGTCCTCGCGTGCGCCTCGCTCAAGTGCACCAGCCTCCGGGCATCAAAAGCTGCAGTGTACGGTTCTCTGATTCCCTCATCAGACGTCATTCAAGTTTGAATCAGTTATCAACACTAGGGCAGATTGAAATGGAGATTTTCCCTGGTCCAAACCAGCCGTGGGCCTATCGCCAGGTGTGCCCACTTCAGCCTTTGTCCCCGTTACGGCTATATTAACCAATCGTTCAATCTTTATTTTGTATAGCGTCTTTTACAATCAGGTTGTCGCACAGCACTTCACAGTAGGCATTTTCCAGAGGGAATGAAAAAAAAAAAGATGAAAAATCCCATTTTAGCCCATGTAGGGAAAACTAGAACATTATTCCCTCATGCCTTAAAAGGCAGTCAAGCTGAACTCTTGGAAAATGGTGGGCTACGCAGAAGCATATCCCAATTACTGGACACTAAACACAAACAGAAATGGAATTTTAGGATAGAGATTTTAAAGAATGAAGCTTGTGAAGGCTAAATTACCAGTGATTTAAGTAATCAGTTGGGATGCGTATATAATTTCTCTCTTTTTTGTTTTCTCCTAATGAGCTCTCAATGCATTCGGCTGCTTGGTTTTGACACGACACCTGAAGTTTCTGGGACGATCAATGTCGTAGCATGTTAGCTGGGTGTTTAAAAAGACAATTGCCAACATTCTCCTTGCAAAAAAAAACACATGCTGAACTATTGCTCTGTTACCCTTTAGCAATCTGTGATTGAGTTTGACTGAGATTCGACCAGATCAAACGCGCACATGAATGACGGAGTCGCCTGCGAACAGCGGTGGCGATTAAGAGCAGTGTGGGCCCGCTGGCGCAAACACGGATCAGTTAGGCCCCACGTAAATGAGTGCCTTCATTCAGCTGCTGCCTAACATTCCGGGGATCTTATACAGTACATATATATGCCATTTAGCAGACACTTTTATCCAAAGTGACTTACAGTAGTGAATGCATACATTTTTCAGTATATGTGGTCCTAATGGGAATTGAACCCACAACCAACGCCGTGCTCTACCTGAGCCACACAGAAGTGGAAAAGGCTTGAAAATGTGCCGCGCCCGTTCTCAGACGTGCCATCTCTTCATCTCTGTGGTGTGGTAAGATATTCGATTTCGAGAAGGTGACTTCATTGAGATAAAATATTTTTATATTTTTCTTATTCTCTTTATCTCCCGTTCTTAAATTCAGAACAAAAGATAGCCCTAGATGAGTTTGACTTCAAAGAGATGACTGCTGAATCGCTGCTGAACTGTGGGACTGTGTGGCATGGTGGAAGAAAACTAAACACACTATGTTTAAGTGACCATTTAAGTATGTGTTTCTATCAAGTGTGTCTGTCAGTTGGTAGATCTGAAAATGTCAGGACGTTCATTGTCAGAACAAATTATCACGTCGTGATTATGTTTCAAAGGAAAATGGCTTCTAAGGAAGGGGAAGCTATTTACAGCAATGCAAATTCATCAGTCTCTGGAGGATAGTTTTAGAACTGAATTTCATCATTAGAGAATATGAAGCTTTTCAAACAATAATTACAGGTCTTTACCCAATTTTTAATGGGTGAGGTGGAAGGTCACTTATTTTTGGCCCGCTTTAATTCAAAACCTTCACCCTGGCGAAGCATTCACTTCTGAAGTTAACCGTATGACATTTAAGTTGTTAAATCACTTGTGTATTAAGGAATTCTGTCACATTAACTTCACATTGTTTTATTATAAAAGGGTAGAGCCATTGTTCAAACAATTTAGAAGTTACAGAAGCAAATGAGGTCATCTTTAGTATCACATCCAGTGACTATGGCAACAAGACCAATCAAAGATGAATGCATCATCACCAAGGGGCACCTGCAAGCTGCAAGCAATGGGGGAGGTTTCATGAACCCAATAGTGAGTGCAGCTACAGTGAGCTGTCAATCAATCACTTATAAATAAAAACCATTTACCCTCCACAACAAAGTACCATGAGTTTAGCTCACATCAGTGAACTCAGTCTAAAACAAAAAATCTGAGAAAGGCAAGAAAGGTTTTACATGTAGGCCAAAACCAACATTAAAAAAATCTTGATATTGTTCTCTTTCTTAAGTATATGGCTATATATTCCGTTTTTATGCCATGAATACATACAGACAAATGTGCTATCATATTTACAGTATCTCTAAAAACCCTCATTACTGTGACATTGTTTAGGGGTATGTAAACATTCCAGTGGTGGCTGGCAGTCTATCGTATACCCAAAACCAGGGGTGATAAAACAGATTTATCAGAACTTCTAAAATATGCCATTTCTGAATTACATTTAATAATAAACAAAATGTCCTTAAAGTATGTATATTCCATATTGCTGAACACCCCTTGGGACTCCTTCACCACACTGATTTTATAAATGTTTTATTTTTATTTTGACATCACACGCGCACAGAGTGGGGACTCGTGGCTTCTGAGGTAATTAAAATGGATCACGGAACAAAACGGAAAGAGCAACCCCAGGAAATCCCAGGCAGTACAGAAGATTGCCGGGGAGGTTTTCCATCCTGCCATTCCCAGTGACAGCTCCTCTGCACACACAGTTCAAGCACAGAGCTGCAGTGTTGGGAGTCCAACACTGACTGCTGCTCAGTACAGCCCCAGAAGGAGAGAACTGCAGGAGAAAATGATGTAGGCGTCATTTAGCAAACATGAACTTTAGAAGATGTTTTTTCTTCACAAGATACACAAAAATATTTTCTCTGAGCAATTGTATTAGTATAAAAGAATATACAATAACGGCTTATTACCTGTATTGTATATTTTATACAGACTTTTTTTGCTCATCTTTATCAAGGGTGTTACCTGTACCTGTCGGTAATACAGTACATTTGTTTTGCATTTGCAGTGATTTTGATATCCACAGTCAATCACAAGACAATCAAGTATCGATAGGGTACTTGGTTTCAAATTCCAGCATCTGTAGAAACCATCACCTCACATAATGGTCTCTATGACAATCACCTGCTAAGATTAACAGGGTTTCTACGCCCTTCACGGGGGGTTTACGCATGTGTGAAATTCCACAAATTGAAGGAGTGTGCCATTACCCTCGACCCCCTGATCCTCCAGATATCACATGGGCAAAACAAACTGCACACAACTTCCCCTCCTGCATGCATCCAGCTGGCAACGCAGACTCCGATCTAACACCATTATTCTCGCCCCTGCATCATACAGACAGAAAACACACAGCTGCAATGTTAATGTTATTGTGTCTGCTGCATTATTTTTCATCTTTAATATTCTGCCATTACTAGTCCAGGTCCTTCATGAATTACTCATGAGGGCTTTGCCCCTGCCCACGTCTTGGTTCAAGGTTACCGGGCACAATGCTGCTAACATGCCTAGCATGTATGCCTTCAGGCGACTTTGGATGAATGGCATGAATTGCAATAGCAAATGCAGTAAAATGAAATGCGAAAAAATTTGAATTATGGTATTCAGCTCGAACAAAGACTATCTATCATCCCTAAACACATGGTCGCTTTGTTTTCACTTATTCTAAGGCCATCAATGAATAAAATCCATTAGAATATGAAATAAGAAAGGACTCAGTGAATGTTACTCAATTGATAAAATCATCGATTTTTCTTTGTTAGAACCAACTGTTTACATGATCCCCAAACGTGGTCCTGCAGGGCTGCAGGATGTTCTGTTTTTTGTTGTTACTCAGTACTTCATTGATCAATGAAAGCAGTTGATTACACTAAGTCACCTGACCTTGTTTCTTGCGTCTGAATTGGTTGTTGGTTTTTACCCTGCAGTCAGGGTTGGGGACTGGTAGTCCTGACACAGTTACAAATTTATTTTTATGTCGGTAACTGTGTGGTGAACGGTTTATGTTTTCTTGAATATTAAAGTTGGCTAGCATGCGTTCATTAACCTGGCAAATTCTCTCTTTGACCCTCCCATGGCCCGATTGCTTGCCCTACAAATTACATTTTGTAGTCTGAGGCTGAGCAGGCCCCACGGGTTGCCTGGTAACTAATTAGCTAACCAGGCCGGCAACTGAGTAAGGGTTGGGACCCCAGGAGTTGCCTAGTAACTAATTAGCTAATCATGTCTGCAGCTGAGGTGAGGCCCCATGAGATACCTCAACACCATTGGAGGAAAAATGACATCTGAGTGGATAGCATTTTTTTAAACTGCTGGTAGTTCAGAATAAATATAAGTGTCGGCTTGTTATTTTATTTGCTTTTGCTGTGACAAATAGTCCTGGTAAATCTTTCTGTACTGTCAGAGTGCTGTGCTTTTTTATTCAGATAGACAGCATTTTACTAGACTGAGATAAGTAATATATCTATGAATTGCTATACTATATCTAACTTTTATAATGATCAATCAATTATTGTTGTATGTAACTTGCATAACTATAAGAAATGAGCAACCCCAAATAATTATATTCATACACTCTTATTGATTTTTGTCTATTTAACCTTCAACTTTTTAATTGCCAATTTTAATTTGATCCCCACTGATATCAGTTCCTAGATAAATGTTACAAATCTAGCCACAGTGTGATGGGACATGGAACTAAAGCAGGAATGAAGTTGGCCAAGTCTAGCTATCAATGGTTCTGCAAACCACTACACCAGATGCCAGCCTATGGAAACTCAAAATACATTATGCACATGCAAAAGGCAACAGGGTGAAAATGAATGACTGAACTTGCTTGACCAATGTAGAAGTTATTGTGCTTTCATGGAACACCATTGCATGGGCTTCACCTAGTATCGCATCAGGCTAAGTAGACCAGGTGTAATGGGTGACCAGATGGACCTAAAAATACATCTGGCCTACCATGCTATTTGGTCCTGAATGGGTGTAGTGTGGAACCATCTCAAACAACTCTGCATTCAGAATCTTGGTTGGCCTCCAGCAAAGACCCTTTAATAGCTGAACCAATCAGAGAACAGTAGTTCACTAGTCAGGCCAGTTTTCTTTTTTTCTTCTGTTTATGCTTTTATTCCCCATGTTTCTCCCCTAGTTTTCAGCCAAATTGTTTTGCCAATTCTACCCTCTTTTCAATGTCAATTATCCCCACCCTCGTATGAGGTCGCTGTCGTAGTCCTGAGACCGGTAGTGGGCGCTGTACAGCCTCCTCTGAGCCGGCACCCACCATGGTCACCGTAACACACAGAACACAGACCATATATTCAGCGAGCTCATATTGAGCTCATACCTCCCACCTCCCTATGGTGGACAGCCAATTGCCACCCCCTAGTGGCACTCCCGGCCAGAGCCAAACTGGTGCGACCTAGGTGGAATCAAGTGGGGAGCGTAAAACATTCTTACCACTATACCACCCGGGAGGCCCCCAGGCCACAGTGTTTCTGTTAAACAGACCTTTGTTGGTGCTAAACTTGAAAAGACATCCTGCAAACCACTTCTTCCCTGCCAGCCCAGCCCCCATTACATTGCTTGCTTTCAGAGTGTGAGATATGGACAAAGTTTGCGCTCAACTTGTTTATTTACCTTGGATTGCGATGATCAGAGCACAAAGGCCCCTTCACAGACACTGACAGATCCTGAGTGTTTGATTTCCTCTCCTCTCACTGGCTCGAGGAGAAGCAGTAAAGCTGGTTCAGTCCTGTCTTCCCTGGCACATCTCACTCAGTAATAGAATAGTAATTAGTCCCAGAGAATCGCGAGTCCCGGCTCGCCAGGAAGCTGTCTGTTTGGCGCAAAGGTCGAGGTAAAACATCAGCTTTTTAACACGCGTGTTGCTAGGTGCTAGCAAAAAGGAACTGGTTATTATGTACCCACACAAGAGGATGTTTGTACATATGCGCGTATCCAACTAGGCTTTTACTCTATTCAAGGGTATCACATTTCATTGCTTTTTCGCCAGTATTGCGTGTTGCTGTCTTAAGTGTCTGCTTACATTCTGTACAGAGCAAACAGAACAAAGCCAGTCTTTGTGCAACCTATAGAACTCATTCTGGATTCTTGTAGCTGAGAAACAACAGACCGTGTTTTTTGTACATCTGCCATAGCATTTCCGCAAGGACAACAACGTGAAGAGCGCATGTGGTGGTTAAGAGCCCTCACACATTTCTTTATATATATTACATACATTTATTTTCAGCACATCTTTTACCCCCCCCCCCCTCAGATATCAGTATTCATAGTGTGACAAATATATTTTCTTCCATCCCAAAAAAATGCTGTTGATTTTTCCCATTTCCATTTTTAAAATCCCCAGGGTTAAGCTTGCTATTCTGGCGAAGCAGTATCACGAAGAGCACACGATTAAGAAAATAATAAATTGAATTTTATATTTCCTTTTATTCATAAAAATCAACGACAGCCTCTCCCGTCTACACACTTTACCCTGTCAAAGGTAGTTAACAAGACCCTAATAAGAAATCATAATGATAATGATGACTCTCCCTCCTTGAATGTATTGAATCCCATCTGCTTGTCTGATGTGTTGAGTGGGTAGTTGTTTTTCTCTCTCAGGCTGTGGGGAGTTAATTATCATTTTCTTTTATGACGGCGTGCATCCGCACCTACAAAGAAAACGGTGTGACTTTGTTTATTTCCATGTTCCTGCCATAGCGAGCCCTAGTGCGTCTAACCGAAGTAATCAAGCAAGGTTGCAATGGAGAAATAATCTGCCTAAATTAAGCAAATCAGTCATGTAATACATAAATTAGTGAGTAATTAAACAAATATTTAATTTAATAAATAATTACATAAACAAACATAATTGTAAAATCACTTATAATGGCAATTTTAAAAATGCCATATTTAATTTCTTAAATGAATTTTTCATGCCATTTAATTAAGTCTTTCATAATGGTACTTTTTATAAAGCCTATTTTACATTCGCATAGGTTTCTACATCAAGCCCTGTGTTCCATTTCAATGCCTTTGCAAACATGTAGATCTTGACATACACATCTTCAAAATAATAGTATGTATTACCTCTGAGGCCCAGATTACATCTTCATTTGTCCTTTTTTATCATCTGTCCTTGTACTCAAAATTGAATGGAAGCGCCAGTTTTTTCGTTTTTTCTTAAACATATTTTTTCTTATTCGCCCATCATAATTATTTGATATCTTGCATTTGATATCTTTCATATATTTTTAAGTCAAGTTCAGGACAAATATTGATCGAGGCCTTACTTTGGTATTCACAGTCATAGGCTATTGGCGACACATCGAATGCATAAATCTCCATGTGTGCTGTGGGCTCCTTTTGAGAAGCCTGCAGGGCTGAAATAATTGGAATTTACGGGAGGTTGCGCCAGTGTTCCATTGGGTCTTAGAGGAGGCCTGCTTTTTACAAACCCCCATCGACTTGTCCCCCCGGGAGCGGTACTGCATCCCACCACTTTGTCAACTGACATCCTTTACCGTGATGCTGCTCTGCTAGGGTCATGCCTAGAGGAGCAGCACAGTGGGCTAGTTGTAGCCAACGGGTGTACAGTAGCAATTCCGCTTGTATAACTAATAAAACACAAACTGTGTTTGTTTGTCTTAGACTTTACGGCAAATCATTCTTATTCACATTTTCAGGGGCAAAATTTGTGTTTTTTTGCCCAGGCTTGCTTTAAAACCCTTCACTTGGGTGGTTATATGGGCTATATATAACCAATAAAACTATTCAGCTATTTTTTTACACATTTTTAAACCCAATTATTCTTTTCATCAAATGTGTAATGTCCAGTTGTATTTGTAGCAGTGCCAGACTTGCAATCACATCCAAAGCGTATCAGAGGACCGTATTGTGTCAATGATCTTGACAATCCAAGCAACAAGATGGCCTCAAAGCCAGTACAATGTTTGACCCTGGATCAGTGACCCAGACTAATTTGTTCAAATGTGCTGGGTCTAGCCCAAAGGTGTTAATAATTAATTATCTCGCACCTGATGTTCTCGCCAGTTTTGGCTTCATCTAGAGCAGTGGTTCCTAACCCTCTAGTCTCAAACCCCCCAGCCGGTCCATGAGTTTGTTCAATTCCAGAACCAGCACACCTAATACAACTAGTTAACTACTTGTAAAGTGTCGATTAGTTGAATCAGGTGTGCTGGTGGTGGAATTGAAGAGATACATTTGCAGGGAGAGGGTTGGGAACCACTGCTGTAGATGAAACAGGGCGGTTGTTAGAACATTAGAATTGAGTTTGAATTCTGTTGTGATTTAGTGGCACGTTAGGGACATATGATGCGTCTTCCTTCCCGCATTCACATCTTTGAGTGTGTCATTGAGCAGACTGATCAAGTGTGCTCATTTTTCCTCTGATACACCAAAGGTAGTGACAACATGGATCAGTTCTTGTGCTAGCTCAACAAAACCTTCACCCATTTGTTGGTAATGTCAGACTTTTTTATGGGAAGGTAAGGCTTTTCCTGACTGAAAACTTGTTGTTAACCATGACTGATGTGAGGCAGACGGTGCTGTACAGCCCTTCTCAGTATGCCGTTGCATTTTTGCTGTCGTATTTGAGCAGAATTTTGCAACTCTTACACCGGACAAAACTGGTTGGTTGGTATCATAAAAAAACAACTTCATTGAAATGTTGTCACACTGTCAATTAGCCTTTTCTATTTGTTACCACGCATTCTCCCTTCTCCAGCTTTCGTTTGATTTCTTTTGACTCGATTTTGAACTGTAATATTTGCATTAGCTGGTGATTTCTTGTCCCAATGCATTGCTCAGATTGGTTGTTGTTATTAGGTCACATTGTCTTAGTCATGCACAGTCGAGCAGCAAACGTACATAGACAGCAAAAGCACAACATTTTGAAATCATTCAATTTGACGCATCCAAACCTGGACTGAGCCCGACACATCTACAAAGATCTACACATTGGGTCCTGTCAAGTTTGGGTCGGGTAGCCAAGCCTTATGGACAAGTACACTTTATTTGGTTTTGAAGAGAAGTTTATTTGTGCCGGATGGGACATTGACAATTCCTCCAATTGAAAGCCACCCTCCAACCCTGCTCAGCACTTTTTAGCATTTTTGTAATTTTTCTATACATCTTCATGCATCTATGAATCTTATAAGTGGCAATGGTTTGGGATACCCTGGCTATGTATTTAGGCTAGGAATTAATTAATTGTAATTCATGTCTCGTTATTGTTGAAAGTTAAGATGTGCCAGGTGCTATTTTTTTATGTTGACAGTGAAATTTGGCACTGATTGCCATATGACCCTGGTAAAGATTTTTGATCAAAATATTATTCGTAAGAACTTAGAATTGTATTTATTTATTATTAGAGTGTAGGGTGTGGGGATATTCAATTTTGTTGTTGGATGGATATAGCTGTGACCCAATGTTTTTTTGAACATCCATTTTCTAAACCTCTGCATACAATTGGCGAAGGGGTGGAAAATTAAAACAGTGAAGAAAAAGAAACAGTGAGCCAACCCTTTTGAGACTGGTCGACAACCAATAACCGGTGTTGACTAAGGATAGGTGTCCAGTGGTGACCATAAGGTCAGGCACACTGACCCTTTGTAAAAACATATAGTACTGGTAGTACCAAAAACACACATCATAGAATGAGTAGTGGTTGCTGAAAATCCTCATGGTAACCCAACTGTACATATTGGACAGGGGAGGCAATCAATGTACAAAAGGCAGAAAATGACACACCAGGTGGTAGTGTACTGTTGATAGGATGTCTGGCAGCACAACCACAGCCATTGAAGCTTATTTGTGTCAAATCATCCTTCATTATCATTCAATCATTAACACTGGCAGAGGTTATAGGTGTCTAAATGGCATATAATATACTACTCTGGGTGGATTTAACAGTGCATTTTGCTATATGTCTAAATAGAATATGAAATGGGTCATATGTATATATTACAGTAGGGGTTTGAGTAACTTGATCAGAACGGTTGTTTTATTTGTAATTTGTGTGTGTGTGTGTGTGTGTGTGTGTGTGTGCATGTGGGTAGGTGTGTGCATGTGCGCGCGCGTGTGTGTAGGTCTCTGTGTGTGTGTGTGTGTGTGTGTGTGAGAGAGAGATTGGGGGTGTACACCATGTCCTTGGGGGTATTGCAGGTTTGCTGTGAGCCTGCACCTGTCACAGAGCACAGAGAAACCGTATTCCAGCGATGTTCACTCATGCTTCGAAGCAGTATGTTTGCTTTACTCTCATTTTATTTCCAAATGCAGCTGAAGGGCTCGTGTACTGTAGGTCCCACAGGTCAAGAGGTACTGGCAAGGGGAACCCAGGAACACACAGAAAATATCTATGCCAATGGCATTTTACCCAATTTCCCCAGCCTAAGCTCTGGAAGGAGAGAGGAAACGGCACAGAACTCTATATAAATAAGGCATAAGGTTTTTTCCCTTAATGTGGGAGGCCAGACCAGGGAAGTAATTGCAATATTATAATTGCAACTGAGAGGCACGGAAAAAGCATTCAATTTGGAAGATAAATGCTACTTTTCTTAAAAGACCCTTTCAAAAATTGATGGGTTCTCCAGCATATTTCTGAAGAGGATGTTTACCTACTGCACAGGAAACCGCCACGGCAAACTGGTCCAAGATGTCAGTGGATTTTCATTTGCTTGTTACATTATGGTAAAGAAATGCGCAGTGGAAAATACTTCCACTTTTATGAAACCCTGAGCCGCAAAAACAAAATAACAACGTTTTTTGGATTCCACCTCTTGCACTGCGGCTGATGTGCCATGCCAATGCTTCTCTGCTCAACTCAGTGTTTTGTCTGCATAAAAATATGTGACAATATTTTAAAGTAAGACCAAGCTTATTTCCATTTTTATGCAAAAAACCCCCCCAAAAAATGTTAATCTATTCAGCTCAATGTGGTCCAATTACATTATGTAAATATGTCCAATTACAATTTGTTTACCAGTATCCCTGACCGATTCGTAAATGGTTTTTTTCCACATAATTTAGTTTGAGGCTACTCTTATTTAGGGCTTGACATGCTAAATGCACCAAGTGTGACAGGCTTGAAATGACACGCACAATGCACTGTGCACTACAGCAGAGGCTTGTCAGAAGTAATAAGAATAGTTTCAGAGACTTTCCTGTGTAAATCATTGACCTGAAAGTAACTGGTTAAGCGGTAAACAAACAGGAGGTTGATTCACTTTAAAGTTTCAATACAGAACAGACAGTCTCAACAGTCAACAACAGTCTCGGGCGCATGGAAGCATACTGCCTGAAATACTTCAGTAATATTGAAGGCCTACTTCAATATAACTGCTGTGGCTCTTTGCTTCCAATAAATGCATTTAGCCCTTTGAAACCTAAGGTTTTTCTTAGGTTTTTCTTACCCCACCAGTATTCACAGATTGATCCTGCTACTATAGCACAAAGTATACCCCAAGTGTTGCACCTCACTGGAATCCTCAGGCCCTTGACTAAAAGCTGGCATTCCCACTCTGGGAAAATAATCATAAACCTGCTACATTCCAACTATGCCGACTTCATTAAGATTGACGTAATTAAGGCATAATGGGCAAGTAATGGGTTTTTTTGGAACTGAAGAAGGAGCACTGCAATGTCTGTAGGGGCACAGTACAGCTGACCGTGTAAAGACTGAGTCGCCCAGGGAGGAAGGGGTTCAGGTGAAGTGAGGTACGCCCTGCCTTGCTGCGAAAAAACACAGACTTGTCAACTAGACAACTGTAGTCTACCTGCGACAGCTGGTAATTAGTCTTCAGACGCAATGACTGCGCTGCTCCGATGATAGACTGAAAATAAGCACTGACAGGGCATTGTAACGATGGGACAGGCTAACATTTACGATTGGGCATTCCAGATTGTGAGAAACGTTAAAGAGGGAACCCCTATTTGTCTGCAGAGAGCCTAAATTGAATGGGGAATGAGACACTTTCTATGCTTTCTATACAATGATTTCGCTGTAACTATTGCTACCACCCACGGTAATTAATCTTCTCTGATGCAAATTCAAGCATTATAAAGCAACATTGAGGGTTTATCACAGTGAGAAAGTCAAACTCTGTTAAGGGCAAATTGGAATGCGAAAATACTATTGTCACTTTTAATCCCTCAAGTTTGTTTTTGCTGAAAAAATGATTTATTATCGCTAGTGGAAAAGGCTACATCAAAAAGAGATGAGTAAAAAACTAGAAGTGCCAAGATTGTAGATTTTGCCAGAGACAGTATTCTAATAATAATATAATATATGCCATTTAGCAGACGCTTTTATCCAAAGGGACTTACAGTAGGTAATGCATACATTTTTCAGTATATGTGGCCACAGTGGGAATTGAACCCACACTCTAAGCGTTGCCAACACCATGATCTACCCACTGAGCCACACAGAACCTAAGTTTCTAAGATTAAAAAAATGTGATTTTAATATTAGACCTTATACCCTTAGACCCTATAGACCCTAATATTAGTCACCCGCACTGTAAAAATGTAGAAATAAAATGATTGCGTTCTTGTCTTTCAACCAGAAGCACTCTGGGAATGGCACTAAATTCCACACATTCTTTGACAGGGGAGCCAGCCCACCCATGTTGCTTTGAATGTACCTTTTGTTTCAAAGGATGCCCAAAGCGCTCAGATAAGAGGAAGACATTTCATAGTGTATGGTTCCATTTCTGTTGGCTGCCAAGTTGTATTATGTAGGCTTGAAATTAAAAGTGGCAAAACAAAAATCAATATGGGCTTCAAAGTGGTTCAGACAAAAGACTTGATCAGAGCATTGGACATGCTAAATACATTTGTGATGTGTGCCACATTTGGTATAGCTGGCATTAAAAGGCACAAAATCTGCTGATTAAATATGTCTTGTTTATTTTTTAAGTTTGATTTCCAAATGCCCCAGATGTCTATGTCTGCCAGAAAACAGGAAGTGATCCAACTTGTCATGTTATGGCAACTGTGGAACCTTTTTAAACACTTATTATCCTTGTGTTTTTGATGTGCTGAATAAAAACGCAATACCAACAGCCAAGTGACAAAATATCTGAAATTGTACCATGATGAAACTGTCCAATTCAATTTAATCTCCAATGCATTCTGGAAGACAGGCCTAAAAAAAGGACCAAATGATCATTTCTTGTTTTGCCATTTCCTCTCAACCACACTCATCATATTAGAAAGTGCTGTATGTGTGGGCGCGTGTCACAACATCTTCACAGCAGTCCTTACAGCAACTAAGTAATGTAGTTTCTTATTCCCAAGTTTATGCAGACATTTTCCATTCTGTACATGTTCTAGATGTATAATATGCCTCCAAGTCTTCTGGGGTTGGACCTGTCTGTGTGTAGCTGTCCACAGTGATTAATCAGGAGGCTAAACTATGATCATGATGCATGTAAACTTGTTGTTTAGTAAATTCAAACTGTTTTAAGTGAGAGACAATGGTTGGAAAAAGCCATAAAGACTGACACTGTCAGTGACAAGGCTTCCAAGACACAATGATTTGATACCTGCTAGTGTAACTATGTCGGTAACAATGTACTCACCACTGGGCAGGCTGCTGTAATACAATTCTGATTACGGAATTTCAGAGTTGGACGGTAGGGTGAGTGGGACAGTCGCCTTTTTGTTTACCCATAAAACATCACATCTAGCCAAGTCACATCTAGTCAAACATGTTAGCAAGCTACTGTACGTAACAGATAACTTGTGGGACAGACAAGTGTTAGAGTAGCTAGCTAGTTAGCACCAAGTACTCCAAACTTGTTCTACCTCTATGGTATGGTTTCAAGTTAATAACTTATCATACAAACCGAATTGTTGTGGGAGTCACTTTTGCCTTTTCCCACAGGTATGTACTGAGGTAGGGTAATGAATCCTTATTCGCACTGGCAGCCATACTGGAATGAAAACAAGGTTAGTACTGCAAGCAGCAGTCTTGCAATTGTGTTAAATTGTTAAAGGGTACAATTGTGTTCTTCTGACTAAAAGTTAAATTCAGTACCCTAGAGGGGTACTGCCACAGTGACAAGCATTTGTACTTCAGCAGGTAAAACATGGTACCTTTTTTTCTGAGAGTGTTTGACTAGGAATTTGGAATGCCCATCTGCTGTATTTTGGAATATTCCGCCCGCAGTCTGCTTTTAGCAGGTTGCTGTCATGAACAATTCATAGCCCAGTTGAAAGCTGATAGGAAAGAGATCTGTCACAGACCTGGCTTCCAAAAGGGGAGCAGAGCAGGCCTGGATTCAATCAACATTAATCAGCATTCAGTTTTGCATTGACTCAAGCACTTGTCCTTTACTTTGACTCACAAATAACTGTTTGTTTTTTTCTTCACAAACACAGTTTGGCGTGTATATTTTTATTGCCTGTCAAGCTGTGTTTGTGAGGAAATAAATAACTTGTTGGATTTTATTTATTTAAGGTTGAGCGAATCTAGGCCACAATCTTAAGCTCTCAGGACGTGATGTATTGTGGGCTAAAGAACAAAAAAATAGGGAAAACAACAAAGGCGCATGCTACTTCAATCAAAATGAGCAGATCGTGCTTTCTCTGAAACCTACTGAATTTAGCAGCGTGGCGACGATGAATGCTATGAAGACGCAATCCTGAGAGTCGCTCATATTGCGGTCTGTCCTCAAACATGTCTGTTGGTAAGAACACCAAAGCCAAATTGCAACAGCGAGGATCGCGTCACACAAGTGATGCTCCACGATTGTGTTCAAGGATTACTTCATTGTTTTGGATTCCACCCTATTTATATCCAATATACATGAAGATGTCCAAGAACACGGTTTTTCGATCTCCCGTTGTCACCCTGTGCACTTTCCATGTGAGATTGCCAAATTTCACTAAACTAAAAAGTGTCAATTTGAAACCAAACCGTAACTAAAAAAACTAAAAAAACATAGACACACTCAAACTCTGATTTGAACTTTATCAATCAGACTAGGTGTGAAAACACCTCAGACACCTGTGGCCTTCTCCAATCACCATAGCCTCTACTGTTGACCCGGAAACCAAGATATGTTGCCTCATCTGCACTCTCCTTTAATCATCACATAATTAGCTACAATAGAGGTGGCAACATGCCCAGGTAGAAAGGCAATGCAATGCCATTTGGTATACATGGATTTCAATGAATCTTCAAATAGGAATTATATAATATAATTATTATTATTTAAATAAGCAATTAAATTGGAGGTTTTGGCCTTAAATCAATCAACGTTTATTCCTCAACTTTGACTGCTTTGGAAAAAGAAGGAAGACTAGCATTTTTTTGCACATAAAATTAACACAGGCAGATGTGGATCAAATCCAGGCCTTTTGTTTGAGTCACATTGCGGCCCCAGAACTACCGTTTAGCCTGAGATTCAGTTATTCAGACAGAATTTATGGGGTTCACCATGAAAAGATTTGTGAATGCATTAGCCTAATCTATTTGGTACCAGCAGCTTTGCAGCATATTGCATTCTGTAGGAAAGCTGTATCCTGAAGTGTGACAGCTAATTGCAGGTATGCAAATCGGGAAGCTCCTTAATAGCTACCGTTAGCCTTAAATCGAGTGGAATGGGGAAGGGGAGATTAATGAAACGTTTGCATTTGAATATATATTTTTTCAATAGGAGCCAATTTGTATTCCAGTGCTTGCATCTCCACTCCAAGCTATCCCTTAAAACCATACAACTTCAAACTCAATTTCAGGAAGTGAGCTTCACTCACGTGCTCCCTCCAGAACAGAATAATGAGATTTTTGTCCCTCATTAACCTAGTTAAGTTGTGTCTTGCAACACCCAACAATACCTTTCATAGACTGCCAGGAGTATCATACTATACTGCTCATCTGCCTGTATCTGTGGGACATAGTTATTTATCTGTTTCAAGTCTGTCCAAAAATAGTTGCTTCTTTTCATGGAAGAAAAGAGGATGTCGTTTTATCAAAAAAACATTTCAAAGTAAAAGAGAAGATGGTAATAATAATAAAAAATATAAAGAACAGACAAAGTTAGGCATGATGTAATGGTGTTCTTGCTGAAGAAGAAAAAAATCACATACATCTTTAGATCTTGCTGTCATTTTGAGGAATGGAACATGGAATGGAATGAAATCAAGAAAATAAATTAGCTTGTATATTCTGCCATGCAAATGACTGGATGGCACATGGACAAAAAAAATACATCCATAATTAATGACACATATTGTGTGTCATTAATTCGTCATATATGATTCCTGATGTTAAACAGTTGATATGGCCTCAGAAAAGCAGAAGCACAGGCTGTCACTATCCAGTTATGACCAGGGGTCCACAGTGACAGGACACAACTGGGTTATCCCTGGGTTGCGTGGGAGTTGTACATCTCGTCCAATCGGTGCTAGCTCTCTACTGTAGGACAGAGTGGCCATTGGGGGTGTAAAATGATCACAGGCTCCATCAGAGGAGTGCATGTGACTCAGCTACAGTGCTCCTGGTGTATCGGGGGGCTGCCAAATCCAAATTGGGGAGAAAAATTGTATTGGACAATGTACAGACCAAGAAACATGGCAGTGTGATATATCATTGTCACCATTATTGTGCAAACACTGACAATGTATATTGTCGTTTCCTAAAGTTTTTACAGTGGATGCCATAACAGCTGGGAAGAATAATGATCCCCAAAGTCTCTTGGTAGACTTTCACACACACCATAACTACAGTAATTTATTGTGCCTCTGTTTGCACTCTGTTAGAGTTTGAATACAAACACAAAGGCTAGTGTGACACCTGAGTGAATCATTTCATTGCTAGCACTCTCCCGAGGAGGTCAATCTGCAGTCTACACACACACACACACACACACACGCACACACACAGTGTATACTCTCAGACGGTTATACAGTTGACTTTCGCAGCACTGCTGTAGACATCTGTTCAATTCCACACTACCGGAAAAGAGGCAGAATGTCAAAGTGTTTTCTGTGGTTGAGTCACTATCTCTGATTCTTGGAAGAAAATATGAAATTAACGTTTTTACCTGGTGCTGTGATCTTAAGCAGCACTAAAAAGTTAATTTTGGACACTTTTTGCTTGTGTTTGTTTATACTGAGGCCCTTAACTAAATAAAAGAAAAAAATTATAAGCAAGATAAAGATAGAGAAAATAATCCGCTGAACATAATGTTCCCACTCTGCTATTCAGGGCTTCTTTATTCCGATGTCAATCAATTTCATCAGTTTACATTAATACTTTGTAAAAACAAGATATCTCCTTCAGACAAGATAATGAACTTGTATTAACACGACACTGACTCGTATCATTATCAAGGTACTAAATCGTTAAAAAGAGAAACTAAGTCGTTTGTATGAGATAATGGTTTGACTGAAAAAAATATTTAGTGTTGTGTGGCTCAGGGCATCCATATGTTTACCTAGTTCCTTATCTCCAAATTTTAATGGGTGCCCAAATGGCATGTTCAAAGCTCAGAGGTAGAGAGCTCTGTCTGTATGCACTGCAACGCTGGAAAATGCCTTCTAGGGGTTTTATGAGACTGTAGATTTTATGAGATTGTAGTTGGTTATGTCACTAGGACATTTAAAATTAGCTTGTTTTATTAGTAAATAAAAACTGCACTTGTGGTGTCGATGCCTGCTTGGGCAAAGCCAAGGAACAGTCTTTAAAGCGGGATAATGTGCCCATTGTACCGTGAATTGTGCCACACCAGCAATTTGGATATGGTCCACTGGCATCAGTCTCAGGTGTGACCAGAGGGTAAGGCCAGATTGTAAATTCTGCCAAATTTCCAGCATGCTTGATGTTTTTGACGCAGAAGTGACCACTAGGGAGACCGAGAATTAGAGAGAATCAAACTTCACCTTGGCTCCAAGTCCTTGGAGTCCTTAGTCTTATGCCTAGCTCCCAGAATCTTGGATGGTTGCATAACATGAAACAGACTGCTCTTAATTCCACTGCTGGTGTTGTCTAAAATACCTAATTTATTTAGGATATTTTCAACTCATTAGAAACATAAAATGTCAAATTACCCTACAGTAAAAAACAAAAAATGGCACAAAAAGCATGTACATTTTAAGGCCAAACAAGTTATTGTGTTTCAACCGCAGCTTGACATTCATGTGCTCATTTTACGAAAACTGTGATGTGCAAATTAATATCCGAGATGCGATCACTCTGTCTCTCTTTTTAGAGCGTTTCACAAAGAGTTCTTGTTTTGCAATTTTGTTCCACAAATGCACCTCTCAAAGTGCATACATGGAGCTCGTGCGAGACATGGGCAATTCAAAACTTTTGTTACATTCTTTAATGTGACTTGAAGAGAACGCTACAATGTTGGACACAAGGGGAAGCTTTGTCATTACTTGCCATCGGATTATTAAATTGCCATGCTTGTTAATTTAATCAAAGTAAATAACAGGACGAGACTAATCTTTGGTTTAAAGGTAAGATTTCAGCCTCATCTATTCCGAGCTCACCAGCCACCACATACATATATAATGTTGTGGCAAGATGTAGGGAGTGGACAGTACACACGGTCTTGTTGACAGCAAAAACAATAAAATAGTTGCAATAAAATGCCTAATTATTTGAGTGAAATGGACAATGGCAGGGAGAGGGGAAACCAACCTAAATGGCCCTGTGCTGGCACCAACTAACTTTACCGGTGTCATGTCACTCCTCCAGTCCAGGGTCAAATCAAGGTCCTCCAGCCAATCAAAGTCAGAATCCAAACACAAATCAAAGTCCTCCAGCCAATCAAAGTCAAAATCCAAACACAAATCAAGGCCATACAATGATGACTTTGGTTTCCGTGGCAGCGGCTGGCATTTCTTAATACGGACGTTTCCATGTTCCAAGTTGTGAGGCCGGTCCATTTGAGAAACGTATCGGACCTCCATCTTGTTTCACTCACACTTCCAATGAGTGTTACTCCAACTGTCACTTGTGTGGCAACAGGAGTGAAGGGAGGGAGTGGAGGGAGCCACGACTTAAATGAAATTCGGCCAATGTCATCACTCAAACACACTTTTTTCCACTGGCAAGCTATGTTCACCTTCTGGGAACTATTCTCCGTGAGCATAATGCAATGAGTGTTCACGTGTGCACCCACTCATTGCATTATGCTCATGGAGAATAGTTCCCAGAAGGTGAACATAGCCTTCTTCAATATTTTGTTTTCCTGAAGGACAAAATTAGCAATCCCACTACTACCCAGGTGCATTTTTGCTACCATTCTCACTAACCTATAGCCCATAATGATTTAACTGACTTTGATAGTCCTTCTTCTGGAGCTATGGAAAGTATATGTTTGGGCTGAGGGAGAATTTGTTTATTTGGCTAATTAGCTCATTAGCACTGTGTCGTTGCTGAATAGTTCTTCTACTTTGTTTTTCTATGCAAAGACTTGACTATGAAAGGAATGCCATCCATTTTCATTTCAGGGTAGTCACAGTTGGTAGGTGGAGTGCAAAGGGAGGTGATGGGATTTATTGCTTGCACCAGCATCCCACCATTGCTTAGATGTAAGAGTGACATGTAACATCATATAAGATGCTAACTTCCTGAATTTTGTGCCAAAAAAGGATATCTTTAAGAGTTTAGGGGCTGTTTTTTCCAGCATCTGCCCAGTTTGAGTCATTTATTATCTACTCAAAGATAGTACAGCACTGTGCCAGGAAAAGTTAACAGAGGAGAGGCGGGCAGAGAATTGGTCTTCCTGCATTGATCTGAGTGTTATTCAGGGGTGTCGTCTTTCCCGACCAATGAGGTGACTGCTCCGTCTGATGACAAAAACCGAGTTGTTTTGGAGATCAGTGGTTTCACTGAAAATAAGAGATTTATTGTCACTCCTTGGTTGGCTGACCAGGCACCCAAAGTCTGACGGGCATTACAAATTGTCATATGAAAAATAATTATAAATATAAGGGAGAAAAATGGATTAAAATAAAAAGCAGTGCTTTATGTCTGGGAGGATGCTCATTCTTACAGCAGCAATGCATTCTATGAGGGCAGCAGTTGATTTTAAAGAGCCAGCGGTAGCCCATGGTATTCTGTTTGCTCCAGTCTCGCGCCTAGCAATCTCTCGAAACATTGAATAAAAATCATGCCATTAAAATAGCCTGTAATGGCTAATAAAAACATTTTTATATTGTGAGGAAAGAATGCAGATATTCTGACAACTAACTGAATAGATGTATGGTGGCATTCTCTTAGTTAGCTCTAGTTAAATTGAGCTCACTAGGAGGCAATGGAGTGACATTCTCACCGACAGCACATGCTTATCCAGCTAAATGAAGGACTGTGTCTCATACCTTGGAGCCAAATGACATAGGACCATTATTTCATTCTTGCGCATTAATGGGTGGAAATGAGCAAATAAAGATCAATAAATCATCACTTAGGTATTATCTACCTGCCACTCCAGAAGTAGTATTAATGTTGTCTAAGTAGCATAACTAGATAGCCAGCTAGCTCTGCACACATTACCACTGTCTGTATTGTCACTTTCGTCCTGTTGCATAGCATCTATTCCTTGATTTCCCTGCTTTAGTACTATATTGTGATATGGTGTGAGGTGTGGCCACCATGCCAGCTGGTGTGTGGGAAAAACTCACCACTTGTTTTTATTTCTCCTTTGGAGAGAAAAAAAAACAACCCCAAACTTAATGCAAACACCCAGGCAGATAAAATAAAACCATTTTTTAATTTACATTTTAAGCATTTAGCAGACGCTCTTATCCAGAGCGACTTACAAGATGTGCATTAATACATGGTAGGAACAATCATAGTTCGCGCAAGGCTTGCTCTCCAAAAAATAGTTAAACAAAATGGACATCTCCATCCAAAAACATGGAGATTGCCATGGCCAATGCTGTCCTATGGCCATAGGCTCCCCAGGCTGTGGGAGGGAACAGGAACAGTTGACAGCAGCTAAAGAGAAGGAGCGGCTTTCTCTACTCTTCCCTCTACCCCTCCCGGCATCACATATATACTGTGGCGGAAGGATGAAATCCAATTGACTCTTATTACTTATTAAAATAACGTTTTTTAATTAAGTAATGTCTTGGTTTTAAATATGTAGTAAGCGTTTTATAAAAGCAATAAAGCACTCGAGACCGTGGAATACGGTCAATATACTCACGGCTCAAGGCTTTCAGGCACTCCGCTGCACACTGCGCCTAACTGCGCCCTTTAGCCGCGACTACGTTGACCGTATTCCACGAACCAATTTCTTTATTCAACTACATTAGTCACACCTAGGTGACCAGAGTATGACAGCGTTATTATACCTATATATATATATATATATATATATATATATATATATATATATATATATATATTACATATACTGCAATTAGATTAGGCAAGCCAAGACTGATTAAATGTATCCATATAGCATTAATTAAAGTTGTACATTATGAAAACTCAAGAACAAACCGATTGCAAATGGTTAATATGAATTAACATACAAAAACAATCTAGTATATAATGTGCTACACATTCGAAAATACATCAAAATACCTTTCATCATTCATTCAACCCTCGAAGACACTGTGGTTATTAAATATTAAACTCAGCATAGTGATCTGTGAATCTGCCAAAAAAAACAACATAATAATCTTACCACCATTGATCCAGGAATGCTTGGGGGCTTAATTTAACTTATTTATGAGTCAATTTAAAAAACGTACTTACCCTCACTCTTGCAGGTCGTCGTCTTTGATGAGTATGATGTGATGGTGAGTGTCAGAGGCCATGAGCCCCCCCACGCCTGTTCACTAATGTATTCGATGGTTCTCCAGGTCTCCAGCAAGTCCACCAAACAGTACAAGGACACAGCAAGCAAAATTCAATTGTATTTTATCTTAATAATCATTAAAACGCACTGAAGTTTGTACTTTGAACCAGTAGTTCTCATACTCGGTCCTGGAGTACCACAGTGTATGCTTGTTTTCTTTCCAACCATAATTGCAATTCCTGAAGTATAACGAGCTTGCTCATTTTTTATGCTTTTTGATACATTCAATGTCTAATGAGCAATAATTTATCATTACCCTCTTAATGCCACATCGTGTCAGAAACAGATGTTGTAAAGGAATTAATATTCTATACAATGCAAGGACTTTTAAACTGTCAATCAGTTCTCAGACAACTAATTCTTTCATTTTTTTTATGTGCTGTGGCAAGTGATACTTTTTTAAAGAGGTTCGATTTTTTATTTATTTATTTATAGACCTACACCTGAAATCTGTGAAGGCCTAAAGGCTGAAAATGTGGACATCTGTTAATTGGAAATAAAACATCCATCCATCCATTGTCTAAGCCGCTTATTCCTGGTCAGGGTCGCGGGGGGGGTGCTGGAGCCTATCCCAGCATGCGTTCCGGGCGAGAGGCAGGAATACACCCTGGACAGGTCGCCAATCCATCACAGGGCACACACACCATTCACTCACACACTCATACCTACGGGCAATTTAGACTCTCCAATTAGCCTAACGTGCATGTCTTTGGACTGTGGGAGGAAACCGGAGTACCCGGAGGAAACCCACGCGGACACGGGGAGAACATGCAAACTCCGCACAGAAAGGCCCCCGGCCTGGATTCGAACCCGAGACCTTCTTGCTGTGAGGCGACAGTGCTATCCACTGCACCACCGTGCCACCGGAAATAAAACATTTGTGGAAAATGACAAAGACAAAGTAAATGGTAATGAGCCAAATCTGAATTGTGTTTAAATCCATTTCAAGACAAAATGATGGAACCTACAACAACCTTAATTAAGAGATTGGTTGGAACGAAACCATAATACAAGGTGGTACTCCAGGACCGGGTATGAGAACCACTGCTTTAGACAAATAAACACAACTGGTGAACTTGATTACCCCCTCTAGCTCTACACGCACTGCACTGCACACGTTAGGGTTACACACCCCTCTGTACACCACCCCACGCCCATAAGCCCCTATACACTGTCATACACCACTTTCCTGAAATCCCCCCCAAAAATTGTATGACGGTGCAGGGATTACATACATACACGCAGACCAAAAATGAATCATAAATCAAAAGGTAATGTGGCATGTGGTGTCGGCCCATGCTACCCTGATGGGTAATCCAAAAATAAAAAAATAAAAACAAATAAATAAATGAATGAAAACAACATAAAAGAGTTCTGGTTCCCGCCACCACTGGACATCTTTGCTCCAGTATCCACCTCAGTCATGCCATGACTTCAGTCCGCCCAGCTGACAAATGCCTCAGCAGGACAACCACAGCCACTTCAAAACAGGTCTCAGGGACCCCCTCCACCATAAGACCAAATACGGCCACACAGATTTTTAAACGGATTGAGCCAATGCATTTTCATTGGGGCTCTGACGACAAAGAGAGCGAGGGCTATCCGCTATTTTTACGCAGCTTTGTCCATATTTCTTTGTACCGTGAAAGTTGAGTTTAACTTTTGACGGACTGCAGAGTACGTAATCATCCGTTAACTATCTGATAGCCAATTCTGCTTCCTCAACCCTCCCAGCATCAAAATGGAAGATACAAAATGTACAGTAATGGTTGCGTGTCCAATTTTCATACATTTTGTCCATTTCTGTGTGGCAGCAGCCTAAGGCTGAATTCGCATCCTGTCCAGCCCTGGGCCCATATCTATAAAGCATGTGAGTAGAACTGCTGATCTAGGGTCAGTTTAACTCTGTCCATATCCTAACCTTATCCAATATGAGCAAAAAGGCAAAAGAGATCCAAGATCAGCACTCTTACTCTGAGATTCTTAATACCTATAGGCCCGGATCCGCACCTTCCCATTCCATTGTCCCAGCTCACTTCTTCCGGCTCTAATCCTTCTCAGTGACTTCCTCCAGGCTTGAATCCCCTTCACACTTCTCTCCGAAGCCACTGCCACGGGCAATTCACCATTGCATCAAACATAAAAGATGCACATGACAATGCACAATAGAAACAGAAAGCAAGGAAAAATAAAACAAAAACACACTCCCACACAAGACTGTAGCCCTCAGTCTTGCCTGTAGATATATATAAAATATATATATATATATATATACATACAGTACCAGTCAAAAGTTTGAGTACACCTTCCATCTGGATTACATCTAATCTGGCACTCCTTCATTCTTTAGCAAGATAACAACTCGAAACATACCTTGAAGTTGTGCCAGAACTATCTTGTGAAGGAGGAACATGAAGGACAACTCAAACTAATGACCTGGCCTGCCCAGTGTCCAGAACTCAATCCCATAGAACTTGTATGGGAATAACTGGACAGAAGAGTCAAAGCAAAGCAACACACAAGTGTCTCTGGGAATTGCTGCAGGAGAGCTGGGAAGACATGTCGGGTGATTTCCTGCTGAAACGTAATTACCAAATGGCCTGTGTTTGTGAGGCTGTTATCACAGCAAAGGGTGGCTATTTTGAGGAATCCAAGATTAAAAAATAAAAATGTCTTGAACTTTGTTTTGATGTTCCTTTTTCTTATTGGTGCATGCATTTTTTGTCATTTTCATGTATTTACAGAAATGTATATGCTGTAAAACATTGTCAATTATGAGATAAACCTAGTTTCCAGCAAGTGTACTCAAACTTTTGACTGGTACTGTATATACACACATATATATATATATATATATATACATGCCTTTTCCTGTTCCTGATTAATTAAGCGGACACAGGTGTGCCTCGTTGCCCCATCTCTGCACATTCTCACACGCTCTAATATCTGTGTGCTCCTGCAACTAATCACAATGGTATATGATGTTATAGTAGAAAAGCTCTCATTTGGGAATTTTTCATCATAATTTACATTATATTAAGCACTGAGGCAACAGATGTCCTGAAATGCTTATAGTCAGACTTCACATTTTCACAGAATCCCATCTTGCATTATGTTAATTTCTAACTATAAAAGCAAAACATGTGTATGGTATAGTCAGAAGTCATACCGTTTTGTGCCCTGTTCCTGCTGAATGGCTGAAGCAAAGCAGGTGTGGGCTTGGTCAGTGCTTGGATGGGAGACCTGCTGTGTAGCTAAGTTGCTGCTGGAAGTGGTGCCAGTAGGGGGTGTTCTTCTCTCTGACCAAAATGTAAAAAAAACAATGCCCAAGTGCATTGACGGGGACACTGTGCTGTAGAAGATGCTGTCTTTCGGATGAGACATTAAACTGAGGTCCTGATTCACTGTGGTAATAAAAAGTATCCACATGGCTCTTTCAATCTGACACCTCATCATCCGCCAGGTTAACTGGCTCAATAATTCAATCACTCTCCACCTCAGCTGATATGTGGTGAGCGTTCCGGTTCAAAATGGCTGCCGTGCATCACCCAGGTGGGTGCCACACATTGACAGAGGTGAGTCTCCCCCCTTCACTGCAAAGTGCTTGAGATCATATATAAATGGAATCCATTATTATTATATATTTCACAGAGATACAGAATAGCGCCATTCATAATAGATCATTGTTCCCTGTTCTGAATGTGTCCTTGTTTCAGTTGTCATTTAATCCATTAAATATGAGCTTGATTCACAAAATACTTGTTTGTTTGCTTTCTGACAGCATGCTGCCACAAAATAAATAATTGTTTTTTTGCAGGCTATTGTTCCGGGTTTTCTTTTTTCTTGTCAGTGTGTGAGGAGGAAGAACAGCATGAAAGATGTCATACAAATTATTTCAGGGTGTTCATGGTTGATAAGGAAAAGAAGCGTGTAAATTGAATTAAACGAACAGGCCCTCAATCCATTGTTCTTCTCTGCTGGCTCAATGTTATACTGATAGTATAGAGTCACACACACACACACACACACACACACTCATACACTCACAGAAAACTTGAGAGCATAGGATAATGTGAAATGTAATATCCTTGTAACTGTACGACTAAAGAAGTAATTGCATACTTTTGACAGCTTTTTGCAGGATTCTCTTTTTTTCAGGCTTTCAGTCAGAATATTAATCAGGTTTTTACCTGGTTTTATTTCTTTCATCTGGCTGTCTTCTCATTATCAATCCATACATTTTTTTCTGTAACAGAATGGATGACAGAGGGTGCCAGGAAAGAAAGTTCTGAGGTAAACTCCAGAGAAACTATTTCAGCCGAAGCACTGAATTATAATAAAAGGTGAAATTCTAGATTAGCAACAGTTATAAATGCTTTACAAAGTATCAATAGCTGCACTGTACTCCATTAAATAAATTATTGGTGGTTAGAAAACAATAAATATTAGTCACTGAGTCATTAAGATGGAGACCAAGGTGGTCAGATTGAGAAAAAAACAATGTACAATTATGCACTGTTGCCATGGGAGTATTGTAGCAACAGTACGAATTTTCTCCCCATTTGGAATGCCCCAGGGGTGTCTTTAGACCACATTTACTGTGGCAAATAAAATTATGAAAAATTAAGCAGTTTTGCATTGTGCTCTGCTTGACCGATGCAAGCCAACAGGTTTTAGAATCTCACAGATCACCATTCTTGTTCACCAGCATACAGTGTGTTGTGGAAATTGCCCAGGAATCCAAAGTGAAGGAAGGACGCAACACTCTAGGACAGCCCAGGTTCAGAACATTTATTTGTGAACTGTACCAGCAACATTACGGGACCCCGGAGACCTCTGCCTACAGAAGTCTGCCAGGTGGTCAGTGTGTTGATCATCATTCTTCCTTGTGTTGTTTTCTTCTTAATTTTGATTGATGATTTGGTTTTCTAGATGAGTGAGCCTCTGATGTTTATTTTTATTTTGCTCTGTCATGCCACATCAAGCAGCAACTTGTCACTGCCAACGGAGCCCCAGCCCCTCCCTTAACTTCAAGCAAGGTGTTAGTGACTCATATATGGAGCATAGCATGACTGACAAAGCAGGTAGATTGTGAGCTCTTAAGAATGGGATGCTGGCTGTGGGATGCCATAGCTATTATAAGAGGTATAGTTAAACATCCACCAGAAATTGTTCAGTATATTATATATACTATATACAACGATATACTGTCAATGTATATTTATAGCTAAGCTAAGTTAGCTAAGCTGTAGCTATTAGCTACTGGCAGCACGCTAACACTAACTAGCAAGCAGGGGATGTTGTTTCCTGCTGCAAGACTTTGCTCCCATATTTCATGTTAGCAATTCACTTAGATGTCCAAAGGGTTACAACTTCACAACATTCATTTCTTTCATAGATGTAGATACTGACAATTTTTTCAAGGGTGATGTAGGAAAGAAGAGAGGGACAACTAAAGAATGTGGGCATATTGTGCAAAGTTTGTAACGTTAGCTAGCTATGTCAGTTAGCTAAGCTAGATGAAAATTGATCTTGTTTGCAGTGTAAGCAGTCAAATCGATCACAATAATATTTGATTTTATCCTCAAATAAAGACATGGCATAACTGCAAATCTGATACTTTCTTTGGACATAAGATTGACCAGATTTGTAAAACTCAACAGAAATAAACACTATAAATCTCACTATAAAGACTTGAACCTCTAGGGTACAAAAACAAGTCAGATTTACAAACAAAATGCCACTTTTTATCACATTTGCACCAAAATTGTCACGATTAAGAGTTTCACTGTAATGAAGCCAGATTCACTCATTAAACATTTTCAGACATTTATAATAATAATAATAAAAACAGAGATAAAAACACACAACAACAGAACAGAACACTGCCAATTCGGGAGAGCATAGACAAGCATTTGCTCTCCTCCAAATATGTGATCTCACTTGCATAAGGTACACTTGCACAGAGTCAAAGGAAGACACTTGAGGCTCTAGTCGGTAGTGTAATTGCTAGTTTCGTTCATTCCGATTCTTCCAGAACATTTCTCGCCTCCACACAGTTGAATAGTTCTGTGGTCTGCTGTAACGACGTTTGAGTCAACATGGGTGGGGCGGCGAAATGGGGGGTGTGTCGATAAAAACATTCGGTGCTGTGCAAGTTTTGGGTGTGATAATTAATTTGTGTTTTCATCCACAAAGACCACTACTTAACTCAAACGCAGGGTTGTCCCCCATCACACAATACTTTGTGGATGTTTTGTATTTCATTTCACTGAGGCAAATTGTTCAATAAATGACAATCTGTATTTAACTAAGGAATTTAAGCGGTAGAATGCACTTAAATTATAGAGAGACAATCTGAACAACCGTGAAATTGTGCAAGATATATGCTTAAAATATATATATACTGTATATTCGTATGTATGCGCACTCCTTTTTGTTATGTTGAATATTAAAATGGAGTACATAATTGAATGGCATATCACACTGCAATATGGTTGTAAGAATTACGAACCTTGTCACTGAATGGAGGGTTACCTAGCTAATAATCGAATTGATAGGTACTAGGATGTTGTGCTAATTATCGATTATCTGTTGGTAACCACTTTCTCAAGTCTCGCCTGATCACCTGATCCAGAGTCTCTGCTCAGCTCTGCATGGATTTCTTTGGACTGACTGTCTCTGCATGTTCTAGTGTGGTCCCCTGCTGCCGTCCACGCCATGCCATAAGGCCCCTGGACTAGGGCAGCATCCAAGAACTCTGGTTCCAAGTGAATCTCTCCCGAACCCACCTGGTCCAAAGGACAACTTGTGCATCATTCCCTGCTGCTGGAATTACTCCAGAAACAACTCTGCGTGCCAGTTGGCCCAGGATCTGTGGACTGCCCACCTGTCATACCCTGAAGTAAATGGGCATTTTGTTTTTCCTTGCGTGGCATCCACTGTAAACCTAGTGCTTGAATAATGATTTTTCTGACTGTTTAGATATGGTTGGTTAAGTTAAACAGTTTACCTATATTTTCCCCCTTTTTGCCTTCTAGAAATTCTTTGCGTTCGTTGTTATTGTCTGTTTTAACGATAAGGTGTCACAATTAGAATTAGTTAATTGACAGATTTCTTGTGATTGTATTAATAAATGTTTTTTGGATATGTTTGTTGCCCTGTCTTTTGTTCTCCACAAATTGGGTTCTATTGGCTATTTTCCTTTCTAAATAAATATTGAATATCTGTACGTTGATGTGACCCCTGCTAACGTCACATCAAATCCATACTGAACCAAACCTTCACCACACCTACAGGTAATTTATTCTTCTTGAAAGAACCTCCACTGCAGTTGTGCTAGCGTATCTTGTCACAAAACTATGGGACTTGAGAACATGCCTTAATCTGCTACCATCTGTGCTTTGACAATTCAACTAAAGCCCTTCATGTGCAGCTTTATAACGGCATACTATGCACGCCCGATTGACCAGCAGGGGTCGCTGGTGTGCAACAAGACACAGACCACCGACCAACTACATCCTTCCTTCCATGGGTGATGCTACCTCCAATCATGCATCGCCCCATGAGGGCTACTGTTGTCACTGGCACAGCCTGGATTCGATACCAGACCATGGGGCTCATCCACACATTAGTTAACAGGATGAGCCACCCAGCAGACCTGCTAATATCTTTTCTAATATTTGCTAATATAAATTCAAAAACACATTCCTTCCTTTGTAAGGAATATAATGTAGTTATTAATGTAATAACTGCACTGTAATCAGTAGTTTCACCCTTAGTCACACAGACCTTGGATCCATTATTATTATAATTGGCACAGGAAGCAAGGTGGTAGAAGGTATTCTAACAGACATCCTTCCCCAGAGAAAGATGGTACAAACTAATGGAAGACAAATACTGATATACATTATCAAAGACATTCACATTTTATTGTGTCACTCTTCAATATCATATTAAAATATATTAAATACAACAGCGTTTGAAGAACTACTCATGATGTTTGAAGAACACTAAGATGAGCTGTAGCCCACTCAATATGAAAATAACTTAATAACTGCAATAAAGAGATGCCAGACAATAAAAACGTTATAATATTTAGTTAATACCAAATTAATAATATTAATTTGAGAATTGTTTGAAGAATTCTTGACCAAGCCTTTGGTCCCTTTTCCAGGGCGCAAAGTTAATTGTCGGAGATCAGTCTTGAGGAAGGGAACTGGCCATTTCTGTAGCACTCAGATGTCCAATATTACTAGCTGTATCCTTTCACAGCTCTTCACGAAATTAGTGTTGTTTGCAGCTAATTTTGTGGAGATAGCGCTCAGCGGGGTTCTGCTGTTGTGCAGAGAACTTTTCTCGATGTGTGTCTTCACGTGGCCTCTCGTTTGAGGTGCCGGTGAGACCGAGAACAGCACTACGAGGTGCTGGTGATAGAGAGAAAAAGGAATAGAGAGAGAGTGGTGATTGTGCTTTGGTTTTGTTAGTTGTGCGTGAGGTCTATATTTCCAGTTTACAGTATCCTATGGGAAGGTGACAATGAGTGACACAAAGAGGATTCCTTTGCTATCATTTCCTGTGGGTCATGTCAAGTCTTTGCGGACAAGCGTTTGGGGATGTCTTTTGATGACAAAAACATTAAGCACACAAAATTAAATTAAATGAAATTGCATTTCAAACATACATTTTATGTGGAATGTGCAGTCCCTACAAATGTGATTACATTGTATCATGCCACACACAACATACCATTTCCAAATGTATACTATACTGAACATTTTAGGGCTGGCCTAAACTTGGTATATTTATATGAACAGTTAATTAATTAACTATTAACAGATAACAAATTATCACCCCACCCCCTCAAGTACAAACTGCTTTAGATAAACCCCCTACTTAAGTTCTACCCTGAAAAGGAACCAAATAATAAAACACACATGTACGTAAGTACAGTAAATAAGTGTGCAATGGTTTCTTTAGGAGGATTTGGGGATATAGTGAATCATTACAGAGGAATTACCAAGCCAGCCAATCATATCAAAGGACATTGTATGAGCACATTACTCCAGTGTTAGCATCACTACATTGGCTTCCTATTAAATATCGGGTTGATTATAAAGTACTGTTGCTAACTTTTAAAGCAGTAAACGGACTTGCACCTTTATATCTGACCGAAATGATTGCCCCCTATAAGCCGACACGACTGCTTCGTTCACAAGAAGCCAGCCATCTATTACTCACTAGAATTTTGAAAAGCACAGCTGGTGGTAGAGCCTTCTCTTTTAGAGCTCCTCTGTTGTGGAACGGTTTACCAAGGCATGTTAGGGATTCGGACACAGTTTCAATTTTTAAGTATAGATTAAAAACATATCTTTTCAGCCTAGCCTACTGCCAAACATAGTCTAGGTGGAGAGATGGAGAAGGCCGTGCCCTAGTGTCTTATGGAGTGAGAAACTTTCCATACTGTCACCTCCTCAATGTGTTACCACCACTGTTATGCTGGTTATCCTTGATCAGGTGTGGATGGTTTGGAACTCTCATGGCTGCGTGTTTTCTCTGTTCCTCTCCTAATAGGTATGCTGCCATAGCTTACACCTGTTGGGGCTATCTGTATATTTCCTATGCTTGTGCTCCCCTGCTCTTACATAATGCTACTGGCTATAGCACTGCTTTTTTTTTTTTCTGACTGCATGTTCTCTTCTCTGCCATCTGCCCCCGAGCCCTAGATCCTGCGAGAAGTGTGAGCTGCCCCCATCAACCCTCACCCCCACGCCAACTCCAGTTCCTGGATCTGGACCCTCATTTGGGGAAATGACCCAGCTGGAAATGTACAAAACACTGCTGCGAAGGTTGTGGCTGGAGGTTAAAAAACACCTATTTTCACCCATTACAATAAAATATTTGATACACTGCAATGCTGTACAGTTGGTTACGATGTGCTTGCAATATGACATTTATTTTGTAGATTTAGTTTTTGTGCAGACAGAAAGCCACACACCCACCGAAAGGTCAACCCCCTTCAGTTCAATTTTTGCCTTGCTATGAAGTACAGGTTATTGAATGGCTTTGCCAACTGCCGATTGGATGGTCCGCGATTCAGGGAATGGACACGCCGTACGATGTCACAGATCATTTTTAATGTGTTGTATGATGAGGCTTGGTGTATTCATTCATTTTAATGTGCACCATTAAAAACAAATGTTGTTTTGTCAGTTATATAGATGCGTTGATGGACTATAACAGGTTGGGCGATTAATCAACGCAAGGGTAATAAGAAATGTGACGAGGACAGCGGAGGAAGCTAGGACTGGCTCATACCGTAATTCCACACACTGTGGAATTCTGGCACACCTGCAGATTCCTGAGGATGATTTTTTATGTCACCCACATATATGCCATCATTTTTATTTGTTGCCATACATATAAAATTGAAGGCATTTGCAAACGTATATTTATGCCTTGTGTATGTTTGACTCTAAGACAACACCTGCAATTTTATGTCGCATGAAAATGTTGATGCTATTTTATCCCTGACCTGTGCAAACATCTTCAAGCCCAAACATCAGTATTTTACCTTTTTCGGGTTGAGAAAAGTGTGAGTGCCATTTATGGTTGTGTCACATGTCAGACGTGTAGTTGCAAAAACATGTTGGAGCTTGCCCGGTGTTCACTGATCCCCCATATACACCGCCCCAAATATATAGTGTTTTCATTCACAGTTTTGTATTATGAATGATAATATATTAGGCAATTATGCAATAACATAATGGTTATGTAGTACCATCACCACCTGTACAGTATTTTATAACATAATCTTCCATCCCTCAGATGACCTCATTAAACTGAGGTCTTGACTAACTGTGGTCGAAAAAGTAGGGGTGTTAACCCATTTGTCCTGGTTTAATTCCCCCAAAACTGTCTGTCTAAATCTGGCCACCAAATCATCCCCCCTACATATGATTGGCTACCCCCTGGAGTACACATCCCCATGTCATAGGCAGGAATTCATTTCAGGGAGGTTGGAGAGAACAGATCATAATCCCTGAAGGTAGACTACATATGCTGCTTAACTAATTGTTGGTGGGGGAGGGAGTGCATGCAAATTAATTATTGTGGGGGTGGGGAGGTGGATTGTGCAAACGAATTGTTGACTGGGGGGAGGTTGTGCAAACAGATTAATTAATGCCCGAGGGGGGGTGCTGCTGTCATAGAACATTTCAGGGGGGGGGGGGATTTAAACCTGAAATCCACACAAATAATATTTCTAGGGGTGATATCTGATAGAAGCGACACAACCACAAACATATTAAAGGTGACGTTTGGGCCATGATACCAATGGCTGATGAGAAGGGTCCTTACGTGACCCGAAAGATGTTTGTTCCAGGTAGGAAATTGCCAAAGAAGTTCTTCTCAGGCAAAAAAACATTGAATCCTTTCTCAGAAGTGTTTAGTCTTGAATACAGTAAAGGAGGAAACTGGAGCTTGTAGCTTGCTGTGAAAAATTCTGTTAGACTTCACAGATACACAATTATTACGGACAACATTAATGCACTGGAACATTCGAAGGGGACAGAGCATTCTTTTGCTCTGGTTGCCACAGAAACATCTCAAAACACAACTCTCAAGAAACTATATTCATGGTCCAAAGGTACACCTGAAGCACATCTTGGGAAAAAAACTAAACAAAACAATTGGAAGAAAAACAATTGCATAGCTTTTAGACATTTTGAGTCTAAAGGCAGAGAAAAATCCATGTTTAAGAGCCTTTGGAGAAAAAATGAATCACGCATGGATTTGAATTTCAACGGATATCACCAATCAAAATGCATTGCACCAACACTTAAAAGTTTTTATATTTAGAGAGGCAGACAGAGGAGAAAACAAGCTTGTCCCCACTGAATGATTCTGTGTGACTGTGTACAACGTTCCAGCTGAATCGAAGGCTCCCATCATTCATATCATTTCTCATGAATTGCTCTTTAATGAGCAGACACTCTTCACAATAATGTTATAATTTTGCATTAGCGACTATGCAGGTACACTGCATTTAACGCTTCCTTGTTGAACGCTGATTTTCTATAATGCTGTGTCACCCATGTGAAAAAATCTATGCAAACTTTTGTCATTTCTTTGTTTTTATATTTAAATGAAGAAAATCCACTGTGAGAGTCAAACAATATAATTCTAAACACATCTGAGTGTTCCTGACCACTACTAGCTTTTATTAGCATGCTCAGCTGACTAATTACAAAACAATTACAATTTTGCTGCTTTTGTTCAATAGGCTTCTTGCTGGGCAATCATATTGAAATCAAAATGTATAGCATGGATGTCATGGATACTATTAACAAGTCTGTAGTCTTATTATGTTCGATTTCCGGTAGCTTGCAAACAGTAGCTTTGTTAATTGGCAGAGACAGACATGCACAGGGATGTACACCTGCATTCCCATCCACTTCAATGTAAAGCTATGAGCATCATATCCTGACATATACATTTGTGCATCTGTCTGCGCTAGTGTGGTGCAACTTTATTGTGTCCGCTATGGTTGATGTCCATTCATATGTACATATTGATAGGTTTGAGTTATGAAATTTAGAATTAGCATAACCCTCATTGATTGTTTTATTCTGATTGAATGGTTTTTGTTTTATCTTGATTGGTAGTACACATTTACACACTCTCTCCACAGCAGCCCTCACATTGTTAGGGACAAATGGTCACATCAATTCAATTGTTAACTGTAAGGATATGCAAAAGCAGTATACCAAATGGGTGCCTCCGGGATGTCTGGGTGAGATGTATATTCCCTGCCGGGGATGTGCACGCTTGGAAACTGTGACACCTCGGACAAGGGTAGTTAAACCCTCAATTACAGCTACTGAGTTGAGATTTTCTGGGTACACGCTGTCGCAGCGCCTCCGTGAATCTCCCCTTGCGCATTGTAATAAAACCTTTTCAATTGGAAAGTGGTCACCAGTGTGTTACTTCGCCAGTCCCGACTTGGTTCCACAAAGGAAGAAGATTCCCAACAGTATGTATGGGCTGTAAACCTAGGGGGAGGGCTTGCATGACAGGGCTTTTAGAGGTTTATATTTATTAAAGCTTCATATTAAGGATTTATATTAAAACTAAACATTTGCTTCATTTTAGCTGTGCTACTTGCCAGTCAACAACATGGATTTGCAACCATGGCATGTATCATTCATAGCCAAATCTATCATGCCTTATTTTATAATTATATTAATTGTTCATTGCGCCTGCTGAAAGCTAACTGCTGGCAAAGTTTCGTTGTTAACTGTTTAAGGACAGCCCTATTTCACCAGATGGTTTCATTGTGTTTTTACACCTCATCATCTATGACACAAGTTTCACCAATGCACTTATGTATTTGATTAGATTTTGCATGGCATGTGACAACACAGTCCAGGCTTTTGATCTTGTCAAATCCATGTTTTGTCCATTTTCCACTGCAATTAACCATTAATCCAGCTATGAACCTGCCTGTGAGCCAGTGACCCACTCCACACTCTGCCATGGTCAACTGCTATTATCTAGCTAACATTAGCTAACAAGGTTTCTAAGCTATTGGGAAAAATTTACATAAGCTAACATAATAAGCAATTTAACTCACTATATTTACTTCATAATATACAGTACACTACCGGTCAAAAGTTTTAGAACACCCCCATTTTCCAGTAAAAACTGGAATATGGGGGTGGTTTTACATCATTTTTCAGTTTTTGGTAACCTAAACTTTTTTTTTTTTTTTTTTTAACCTCTTACCTTACCTTATTCACTGGACTTGAACTGCTTAAATTTCAGTAAAAACTGGAAAATGGGGGTGTTCTAAAACTTTTGACCGGTAGTGTATGTTGTCAAGGCCAGGATCAGTTTGTCCTTGTTCAGAGTAAAACATGTTTTTAGGTGATCAAATAAAAAAATACAAGGAAGAATGGAAATATACTTGGAAATCTGCACAGTAACATTAGATATCTGCAATTAACTTTACTCATAATCTTGGTCAAATACCAAAGTCACCTCACTCACTTTCACACCAATTAACTCTGTAACATTAGAAAGGGAGGGACTTGTATTTTAATTGACAGCACTATTGCCTAATCCACTGTAAGACATGGCATGACTGTCATTTTAGGCAACTATGATTGGGATAAAGCATGGCTTCCACTCATGTAACTTTTCATGATTACAATTACTTTTCTTAGTTAAAAAAAAAAAAAAACATACCATACCTGCCACACCGGGAAGGAAAAGGTTCAAAAAAATTATTATTTTAAGAGGATGTTTTAAACAAGTATACATATACAAAAAGCAGTAATAAACATGTAGGCAGTGGTGATGACAATTGGATAGATGTACAGAATTCAGTGGTAGTGGAGTCTGAAAAGGTGGGTTTTGAGTCTCTTGCGGAAGATTGCAAGTGATTCCGCGGTCCTGACCGATTGCGGAAGGTCGTTCCACCACAGAGGGGTCAGGACAGAGAAGAGACCGCGAGGAGCGATTGCCGGGTGCCCAGAGGGATGGGACAGTCAGTTTGCCAGAGGAGGCAGAGCAGAGAGGTCTGGCTGGGGTGTAGGGTGTGATGAGTGTCCGGAGGTAAGGGGGAGCAGTTCCTCTAGCCGCTTGATACGATAGCACCAGGGATTTGAATGTAATGCCTGCTGTGATGGGGAGCCAATGCAGAGAGGAGAGTAGAGGGGTGACATGGGTGAACCTTGGTTGATTGAACACCAGATGTGCGGCAGCATTCTGGACTAGTTGCAGAGGCTTGATGGCACAGACCGGTAGACCTGCCAGCAAGGAATTGCAGTAGTCCAGACATGAGTGGCCTGGACCAGGAGTTGTATGGCCTCTTGGGTGAGGAACGGTCGGATCCTCCAAGATGTCCTCGGCAGGTCCAGGTGATTGCTGCGATGTGGCCCGAGAAGCACAGCTGGTTGTCCAGGGTCACTCCAAGGCACCTGGCAGACTGGGACACTATGGAGCCCTCCAAGGTGATTGAAGCATCAATCATCGGGGAGTCCTTCGCTGGGAGGAAGAGCAGCTCCATCTTCCCCAGGTTCAGCTTCAGGTGGTGGGGGGACATCCAGCCAGAGATGTCTGCCAGGCATGCATAGATCCATGCCGGGACCTGGAAGAAGGAGAGGAAGAGTTGAGTGTCATCAGCATAACAGTGATAATGATAACAGTGATAATGAAAATAATGATTCCTTTTGCTCTGACATATTTATATTTGTCATTATTGCATCAATTTGAATTATTATTCAACCCCTTAGAGGGCAGAGTAAATGCCAATAAATATAAAGTCATTCTGAGTAATCACCTTCTTCCCTTCGATGATGACAATGCCCCCATACAGAGCACAAGTGTTCACTAAATGTCTTCATGAGCATGAAAATGATGTTAGCCATACGCCATGGCCATCTCGGTCAGCATATCACATCCCAATTGAACACTTATGGGAGATTCTGAAGACAGTGTTTTCCACTGATAAAATCAGAAAAAAATAAAATAATAATAATCACATGGAAGAATGGTGTTATATTCCTCCAACCAATAGAGTTCCAGACATATGTATAACCTGTTCCAAGGCACATCTATGCTGTTCTGGTGGCTTGTGGTGACCCAACACCCTATTAAGACACTGTACTGTATGTTGGTGTTTTATTTATTTTGGCAGTTACTTGTTTGTATGATGCATGTCTGTATTTAGGAATGTATTTATTTATGATGTTTGTACTCAAAAGCATGGGTAGTGACACCTACCAGTGATTGGACGTTATCTGATGTTATAACAGGGAAAAAAGAACCACTGTGTTTTAAGTGTTTCAGCTTGATGAACACATGCATAATTATTTAAGGAACGATAAAGCATTTTTACACTTCTATCAATCAAAATGATGCCGGAGGGAAATGCAGTCCTAGTACCAATGAGAAATTACATTTTTTACATTTTACATTTTAAGCATTTAGCAGACGCTCTTATCCAGAGCGACTTACAAGATGTGCATAAATACATGGTCTTTAAGTGCGCTCTTACATTCAATGGCATATTAGGCATATAAATCGTCACTGTCCTACCTGCACGTATGTTTGCCTCAGGTAATTGAGTGACACTGGGGTGTCTCTCGTTGGCAGAGCCACTGCCTGTCGTCATGTATCCCGTCTTGAATTTAGCTCACTCCTTCTCCAGGAAGGGCATTCTCTAAATCAGGGGCTCCCACATCTCTAGGCCCTGTGAAATGACCACCCCCTGAGGACCCCTCGCTGGTGGAACTACCTTCCGCAATCGGTCAGGACCGCGGAATCACTTGCGATCTTCCGCAAGAGACTCAAAACCCACCTTTTCAGACTCCACTACCACTGAATTCTGTACATCTAGCTAATTGTCATCACCACTGCCTACTTGCTCAACACTATATACCCCTGCTTACTCCAAATAATTGACTAACCTTTTCCTTCCCAGTGTTACAGGTCTGGTACGCAGCTGCCTGCAATGGTCTATTGCTGTATTACTGCACTGATCTCTTGCGCGTACTATGATTGTTCCTACCATGTATTAATGTACATATTGTAAGTCGCTCTGGATAAGAGCGTCTGCTAAATGCTTAAAATGTAAATGTAATGTAAAATGTATTCGGAAATCTAACAGCGCCAACATGTCGTCTGCTGCCTAATTGTTTCCTCATTATTATTATTATTATTAGTAGTAGTATTACCAGATTGAACACATTGCTTAGGCTATACGTAATGGTTTGCACAATACATTTATTAATACATTAAAACAACATAAGCTAGGCTACTTGTGGAAAACAAAACAAAAACACACATTGGTTTTCCAAAACTACTCCATTAGCATAATTGACACATCCTTGAAATGTATTTAATACATATTATGGTTCCACGCGTGTAAAACATTTTAGTCAATCTATACGCTATAAAATGTCCAATAATGCAGTGGTTTGCAAGAGGAAGAATGGTAGCATTGTCACTTCTCGAAGATATCGCCAACCGCACAATAAGAAGGGAACGAGTTATTCAAGATTTTGACCTCAGTTTTAAATCAGACCACTTTTTCTTACGTCCTTCAGGGACCTTTGCTGCCCCGCACCTCGTTCACAGCCTGGGCTACAGACTGCCAGGTCACGTATTTGGTTGTACTGGTAAAGCCACTGGAAAGGCTCCCAAACAGTGTCCCTGCACACATCTGCACCTCCGCCAACAGGGACCTAAAAGTATTTTTCTTGCAACTCGCCATTATCAAGTAGAGGATTTGTGTTTTGATTCAAGCTTCTTTATATGCTAATGATATTAATTAGGGGGCGTTTACAAGGCGGAGATCTAAAACCATTCAGCTACGCACAATTTCAAGATCATTTGTGATTTAGAGATTTCACATCTGGGGGAGTGACGTACGCAAGTTTTTTTGTGCGTACGTTCAGTTTCTCTGAATCACACTTACGCACATTTCAGAAATGATCTTAGATAAAATGTAGGATGGTTTCTAAGCAACTTTTTATAAATGAGGCCCCTGGTCACTGAAACTAAATCATTTTGTGCAACAGGCAATGAGCCAAACCTGCATTGTGTTAAAATAAGGAAGAAATGATGGTAGAACTTCCACATATTGTTTTCAACAGCTCTAATGGATCAAGAGATTGGCTGTAACAAAAAAACTGCATACACAGTGGGTCCCCAGGACCGAGGTTGGGAACCACTGATCTATAAAACAGTCCAAATATTTATTTAAAATCCACTACAGGCTTAGGTTTTTGGACTCAAATAAGGTTTTTTTAAGGATACATGTATGATTTTCTTCTCCTTTAAATGTATGATTTATGATTGGTGCAGTAGTCAGGGCTAATTTGGGCTATAGGGCTACTTCTGTGAGGTGGAACTGCATTGTGAGGCTTTTCAAATATTTATTTTGTCTGCAAAAGGTACACACTTCACCCTCCAAAGACCTTTAATGTACAATCCAGTGATTTGGGGCCTCCCGCCACGGCAACTGGGGTTCGATCCCACCGGCTGCGGAGATGATACTTTGCCCTCGTTACTACCGGTCACAGGGCTACGGCAGCAAGGGGGGGGGATTTACTTGACAAATAGTGGGTGTAATTGGTTACCAAATTGGGAGAAAAATGGGATAAAATCAGTAACAAATTATAAATATAAGGACAGTGATTTGATCATGTTCTATGGCATTCCAGGGTGAAAATATTTTCAAGGATATTCAAGGACTGAGGGAACCCTGCAGGCTCCAGGACAGTGGCTATTTAACACACTAGTAAATGGAAGTATGTCTAAAAGGTAATAATAATAATAATAATAATAATATGGTTTTTATATAACATTTTCAAACAGTGTTCGCAAAGTGTTTCACAAGGAATATGTTAGCAATAATAAAATATGGAACTATAAACGAGGAAAATATTTTTTACAATTTGCTGAGGACTCTGGTATATCGGAGGTGAACTGATCTCAGATCAGTTGTGATGATGAGGAATGGCAGCAGTAAGTCAGATGGTGAGTCAGAAAGGCAGATCCAGAACAGTGCCAGCAGCGCACTGCTTTCTGCTCTGATTACAAGCTAAGCCTGACGAGCATTGACACTCCAGATTTTGATTCGATTTTTTATTTGGATCTCTTTTAGCCCTATTGGGCTATTCTTCCAAGAGCCACCACAGGATCAATGGGGAGCTTGTTTATATGAATCCACCTTAGGCCTCAGGCCCAGTAGCTGGCACTCTTCTCTCCGGACCAAATCAAAAACCAAATGACCCAGCACACTGATGCGGCACTGTGGTGTAGAAAGTGAAATCCTTTGTATGTGATGTTAAACCGCGTTCCTGACCTGACTCACCATGTTCACTAAATATCCCATGGCACTTTCAAAAGAGTATTACACCCAGTGTCCAGTATCCTTTGATTACCCAGATCATCGCTGCAAATGAGAACTGAGTTGTCAGCTGACCTTCCTGGTTGGAGAAAAGGTGAATAATTAAAAGATCAAAAGGGGGTTTCAACCATTCTCAGGTTTTACTGGTTCTCTCAGCTAGCTATTCCTACCGAGGAATGACAACAACAACAAAAAACCTTTCCTTAGGGCCTCAGATCAAATGTGATGGTATTCTAAACTCGTGCCAATTTATACAGCTGGCTCCAGAACTGACCACAGATAAGATAACGGTACAAAACCGAGCTCAAATCAGCTACAGAAATTATTCTGGCTTGGACATTGCAGGATGCTGATCTAGTTCATGTATAGCACAACAGACTACAGATCAGTCTCTAGAATTCTGTATCTGATGCTGTATGCTGTAGGAAACTGACCCCGGTTTAATTGAAACGTGTACTTTTCAGTTGAAAGCTGACTGACACAACCCACCTTTAGATAAGAAGACAAGTTGTGTTGTGTTGTGCTTTGAAGTGGGCTCAAGCTGTTACATTGTACTTAATTTGATCTCTTTTTGCAGAAAAGGCCCTGTGTTGATAAATTGTCCGAATCCTACCACATGTTCAATGCAAATTCCATTGAATAAAGATTTTAAGAAAAGAAGAAGAAGAAGAATAACAACAACAAATGTATTAATACTAATGGTAAAAATCATATCTTTAATGATCAAAATACATCTGGTAAATTCTCTTGCATATTTTCCACATTTATGTTTGCCTACCATTCTGACTGTCTCTATGCAGATTAGGGAATAAAGCTCCACTTCTAAACAAAGTGCAGAAATGAAAAAAGAACTGGCAAAAATAGTCTCACTTGAAGCTCCGAGGATTCTCTTTAATGAAAAGCTTTATCTATGATAGAGGCCGCACAATAAGCTCATCTGAAGAAAATTGAATATGTGGGTGCTGTACAAGTTATTAGAATGAAAAAAATCAATACTAAATGCTGACTGAGAAAAAAATATTCAAAACCTTTCCTCTGTTGAATTAATTTTCTAAGATTCTATGATACTCCATTCCATAAAATTTCTGACTTTAAAAAAGGCACATATTATTTCCTCACCCAAAGCTAAAAGATAAATAGTTTGAATTAAAAGTTTTCAAATTGTGGTGTAGTTTACCTGAAAGCATATTAAATAATGCATTTTAGTCGTGTTTTGTTTATGTTATTGAGAGAGGTGTCGTGAGCATGTCGACATGGTGCGTGCCACCTTCTCAGGCTCGCCATTTTTCAATTACCCAGTGCTCCTACAGGCTCCCTTTGATTTAATGCTCTAATCAGTCAACCAATCTTTCTGTGTAAAGCCTTCCTCTTGCCTGAGTCACATTAAGCTCTGAATAAGGGCTGCTTCAGTGAGCTGGAATTTGGCTTATTATCATAAAATTAGAGGAGAGGGATATGTTTGCACCAAGCTGCCGTTGTGCCATGCTGTGGTACACAAGCCCCGCTCTTGAATTCGTGATGTGATAAAATTGTCACTGCGTCTCATTCATGCTTGTTAATTTGAAGAGCCATTAGCACCCTGTTCCCGAACAGAAATATATATCATTAGGTGTGAAAACACACACACTCCATTTGGATAATAACAAGTGAAGGCCAAGGAACTCTTAGCTGCTCCAGTCCATCGACATTGAAAAACACTTTTCAGTGCAGGTACTTTACTACATATTCAATTTCAAATGTAGGTGCGAGTTCCCACTCAGTAGAAAAAATCTTGCTGTCAAAAGCAAACAGATGTGATTGATTTATTAATCTGTCAGCTGCTGGAAAACATTTTTTTAGGTTGTTTTATCTTCAAGTCTTGTGAAAATATACAGCTCTTTCTGCATTTAATGATTTGTTATAAGTAGAAGAGAAGTGGTTTAAGGATGTCAAAATGTATTTATCATTTTGAACTCTATTTAAGGTCGGCTTGGTAAGAGTTTTGCTTGAGTGCCCCACATCTTGTAGAAGCCACTTTAATTTCAACTAGGGCCAGAGTGTCAAGAGTACATATAACAAGAGGACATACAAACTACTGTATGGTTTTTCTTAAACTCCAAACTCTAGGGAGAATTTTAAGAAGTGACAGAGAAGTGATACTGATTGAAAAGGTCAGCTGCTGAAAATCTAAATGTTCTAAAACTGTGTATACCATTGTCATGTTTTGAAATGGTCTCAAGCAGAATGCAAAAAAATCATCAAATCTGTGGTATCATCCTGATTATGTGTGTGTAACTGCCAAAATAAAGGAAACATAACTTAAGTGTCCTAATATGACATTGGGCCACCGCAAGCTGCCAGAACAGCTTAAATTCACCATAGCATAGATTCTACAAGTGTCTTGAAATCTCTTGTAGGGATGCAACACCATTCTTCCACAATAAATTCTATCATTTTGTGTTTTGTTAATGGTGGTGGAATACGCTGGCTCCAAGATCTCCCATCTCTGTTTAATTGGGTTGTGATCAGGTGACCGAGATGGCCATGGCATATGGTTTACATCAAGCCATTCAGTGACCACTCGTGCTCTGTGGATGGGTGCACTCCCATCAGGACTCTTCTTCATAAAACTACCTGCTCAGGCCCTAGATTGATATATACAGTCAACTGATTGAGTTGCTCATCTGTTTTACCTTGCATCTCAAACCAATGCATGGACATCACAGTCAAGGAGTACGCACTTTTGACCACAGTTGCCCCTAGTTGATGATGTCTTTCCCAGACTTCCATGCGAACATCACCTTAGCCACTGTTCCTCGTAAAACATGAGCAATTTTAGCATCCTTCATCACTAAAGTTCATGCCAAACGTGCCCCAACAATCACCACTGCTTAATTAACTCAGGAACCACACCTGTGTGGAAGCACCTTCTTTCAATATACTTTGTATCCCTCATTTACTCAAGTGTTTCTTTTATCTTGGCAGTTATCTGCAGGGGGTATGGCACTTTGACACAATGATTAATGTTGAAGAACATGAATTACTTCAATCCAACAGCTGAATCAAAGTCAATGTGAATCGATAAATTAAACTACCCAGTGTCCTGGTCCTATCCCCCCACCCACCACCTGGTTGGCTACACAATTCACTACCCTCTTTGATTCCCCAGATCATCACTGCACATGAGAACTGAGTTGCTAGTTGACCTTCCTGGTTGGAGAAAGGTAAATAAATAAAATATCAGAAGGGGGGTTTTCAACCGTTCTCATATTAGTTAGGGGCTGGTTCATTCAGCTAGCTATTCTTTCTGAGGCACGGGACAACTGACCCCAGTTTAATTGAAACATGTACTCTTCAGTGGAAATCTGGCTGACGCAATCCACCTTCAGATATGAAGACAAATATATGTTGTGTTGTGCTTTGAAGTGGGCTCAAGCTGTCATTGTATTTAGCACATTGTATAAAAGTTTCTGTGTTATTTTACTTCAACACAAAACACTGATGTGTAGGTGTACTGTTAAATTGTCAGCAGTGAGTACCTTTTAGGTTGGTGATTGATACCATGAATGTTCCAATATATGATATTCCTCAAATTACTGTGAGCAAAACAGGTGGCATAGCCATCTGTCACAGAGCTCTTAACTATGGAATGATTTACAGCACTGCAATTTGTTTGGCAATTGTACACTGAAGTAATACTTAAATCTGGACTAAAAACACACCTCTTCAATCATGTGTGGTAGAATAATGGCTGTATTACACAAGAGATTTCTCAACTGCTCTTTGCCAAGTCCTGTTAATCTTAAAAAATATATTATAATAAATTGCTGATTGCTGGGACTTCCATCACAAGGCCCGTCAATCTCTATCAACCAAAAATGGCAGGGGATTCCCTGGCACGATACATCAAATGTTTTCTCAGGGCTAATCTGTCCTGTTATGGATTAAGAGTGAGTTTGGCATAAAGAGGGAATGTGAGATTCATTTTTGCTAAATCACTTCATTTCTTTTGTCCAAATGTGTGTACACTTTGTGTGGAGGACCCACTTCCAGCATTAGTGTTTTTAGCTCGTTTTTAGCTTTCAGTGCAAGCGAGTATGCATTGTCATTGAGAAGTTCACTGAATAACTTTCCTCCAGGCTCTCCTGATACTTTGAACTACATTTGAAAAAGCACACTGTTTGAGCAAGCCAGAGAGAGCGGCTAAACCACATGCACCATGGGACTGCTAAATAAATGATGCTAACAACAGTGGGGTTCATGACACTTCGAACCGTCATCATAGGCCAGATAAAAGCATGCACTGCTGTGTTCACCAGTAATAAGCAAGTTGGGGTTGTCACCTATTGATCTGGCTCTCCAGGATGAAATGGCAGTTAGCAGTCACTTTGCTGGGTTTTCAAAGATTTAATTAGCCTTCTGCCATCTCAGAGTGGAAGAAGATGATTAACCTTTAGTAAAACATTAAGCGGTAACATTAATTGCACACGGTATATTGACCCCTGTGGGGGCAATGTTAGGTTATATAGGCCATATAGATCATAAATGTTGGTGATATTTGTGGCCTTTTTACCTTAAGAACCTGTAACTACATAACTGCCTCAGGGATTTAACTACTTTGCACATTTAAGGCTATACTGAAATAATTCATTTTAAAAAACTTTTTGCAAAACTCTTGCAAAGCCGATATGTTAAGGAATGGTCTTAAGGAATTTTCTGTCATTTCGTTTTTTCTACTTTATTTTCTGCATTACACTTTAAGTTTACCTTGATTTTAAGTTATTAATGATTTTATGATATTAATGTTTTTGAGATGATTATGTTTTTGTGCACTCTACAGTGCTTTGGGTACATATCCGACAGTATACACAATTATTTAGACAGACCAGAATCAAGGCCTGGATTCAATCAACATTTGTTCTTAACATTTTAAAGTTGACTCTAGTAAGTATTATTTTACTGTTTTTCCCCCCACAAATAGAGTTTGCAATTTTAGTGTAAAAAACTATTGCTAAATTAACACTTATTTGCAATTCATATCTTCATATCTTCTGATTCTGACTTTAAAAAAGAACAATGTGTGTATGTATATATATATTGTGGCAACCTACTGATGGTGATTGAGGGGCAATATGTGGCAATACGCTGGCTCCACCCCCGTGCCTTGATTGGAGTTGTGAGTGGAAGAGAGACACCTGACGCTCGTTTACCTGAATGGGCCGGGGGAAATAAAAGTGCCTTGCCTGCAGCTGTTTGGTGCAAAGTACTGTGAGAACGTACATTGGAGAAATTGAGTGTTAAAGAGCAAATTAATGTGGATTATTGGATACACCCTTGATTGTTTCGAAAACCTGTTTTGTGTACCGACCATCGAACGTTTGAGAACCCTGACTTGGAAACCGACCATTGGATTATGGACTTTGACAACGAGTTGTGGATTGGACTTGGTTACATTTCTTCCCTCCCTTCCCCTTGTTAGTTTCCCCTAATAAAAATGCTTGTTTCGAATTTCTCCTTTGTATGTGAGGTTTTGTTATTGATCATAGCTGCATGGAAATCCCACACCCCTGATCTTGCCACAGTTGGTGGAGAATGCGGGCAGGCATCAGTGCCTACTGAGCTAAGTGATTAATAACAAAGCAATACATAGGGAAATGGAAACATTAATTAAGCAGATCGACAGGTTATGAATTGGGAGCTACTAGATGAACGACGACAGCAAACCGCACTTCTATAACTGAGCTCAGTCGTCTGATCTCCACTAAAGACAATGAAGTATCCGTCTGAGGATAACCCCCAGCCTCTTTATCCCCAAGCTGGCGGAAAGTGGTGACATTGAGGCATACCTGCAAGCCTTTGAATGGACGTCAATCCATGAAACCTGGCCACCTGAGCGATGGCCTAATTTGCTCCTTCCCTTCCTGTCTGGGGCGGCTCAGAAAACATACCCAAGATTTGACCACTGACCAAGCAAAAATGTATGAGATATTAAAGAAAGAAATATTGAGACGGTATGGTTACATCCTCATTAGCTGTGCCCAAAAGTTTCATGAATTGATTTATAATCCAGTGCTATCCCCCAGTTCTCAGATGCACGATCTGAGAATTGAATTGGATCGCAAGAACATATTTGTTTTCCATTGGTAAATAAGTAACCAACAAGCATTTACTATTATCAAATAAAATAAAAAACAAATTATCAAAATATTACATTTCAAAATATTCCCCAAAAATAAAAATGTATAATAATATACAAATAATATAACAAATATGTTTTAGCCAAGACAAAGTATCATTTTAAAAGAATATAATATTATATATATATATATATATATACTGTATATTTGTAATCCTAAACAACAGGCAAAAATTCACATCCTATAGATTCATTGGGTTTTGTCATTGAGAAATGTTTGAAAACAAACAAATACAATCTTGCTAGTTGATCATATTTTGTGCAGGCATATCTAGTATCTTCAATCAATCATACAAAAAGAGCATGCTGTTGGACTTTGGTGTATCAGAGACATCTGTGCAATTTGGTCATACCTGGCATGTCACATTGTGTTTTCCGTGCATTAGTTCAAGGTGCAATGCTAAACAGTCAAGGAACTTTAAATCAATTAACTGCACATTTAAATCTGGAGCGTGAGCAGGCTAGAGTGTTAAACTCTAGAGGGCGGGATGCCACCATAATCTTTTAATATTGGTGGTTTCCATCGTTTTGACCACAACATGCATATACTATAAAATGCATTTTGTGGTGCAGTTCAACATTTTTTGCAGCTGCATTTGCTAACTTTTCAAAACTTGCAATAAACCTTACACTTACCACATGCAAGACCTAGCTGTGTCTCCAAGAGCAAACTTTCTAGGCCGACCTCATTGTACCAAGAGGTGTCAGGTGAAACGCTTGTAGCACTGATCGAAGCTTCCTCTGGCACAATGTGACAAGAGGTGACAGAGGACAAGCTGACAGCCTGCCTGGCCTGCATGACTCCTTGGGGCTTTTGAGCGTGTCCATGGGGAGTACATCACCTTAGTTGCCTGAGCGCAGCCTTCGGCATTCCTTACAGCCCCAATATAGTGGCATAAATGTCAATAACAGTTTTTCATAATGTGTGAAGTGAAGAAGAGAGAGAGAAAGAGGGGGAGAAAAATTGGCCACGGCCTTGATTTTGACTTTCATTCAACTTCCTGTTGTCGTCCCTCCAGATGACTTGAAATGCTTCCTAGTTTTGGGGGGAAAGGACTCATTTTAAAAATGTCAAGGGTCTGTCAATTAGTTTCCAACAAAAGGACATCAATCAATGATATCTTGGCTTGTTATATCTCTGCCCCCGCCTTTCGCAAGTCTTCGAGCTCGGAGCCAGCGAACACAAAGCTGGTGACACTGCTCGTCTCACTAACCTATTGTCCATGCTCTCTTTTTCGATCCTCTCCGCTCAAACAAGCCGAGTTCAGCTTTTTGAACCATCCAGGTGTACTGTCTCGGTAAGGGCCATATCGATTGCAGAGAGCTCTTAATAAGGTATTGGCACAAAGGCTTGAAAAAGCCGTTAAGTTTCAAGACCAGAAGTTTCGAGGAAAAAAAAAGTTAAGACCTAAGTGGGGCATGCTTTCATGCATCCCTTCTCTGAGCGAACATGATGTCAGCTACGGTAGGTACGTAAAAAACGTGTTAGCTCCTGGAATGGTGCTATTTGAATGGGCTTCTCTTCCATTCCTCAGTGGTGTTGAGAACTTATACCATTTTATCACCCATTTCCCTCTAATCTCCCCACTGGAATGGCATCCTGACATCTTCTGATCTTAAAATCAATTGGCACGGTCCCTCATGAATGAATGTATAGAATGTAAATCAATGTATGTATTACACTGAGTCAGTTGATAGTGGAGGAGCAAGAGTTCTTCATGGCCATGCTCACGAGCATTTTCCCTGTGAATATGTTCATTGCTGTATATATTGCAATGTGTGTATGTATACAGCATCTTGGGGACATTAACCCAGACTCGTCTCTCTCTCGTGGCAAGATTCCCCTTGTAATTAATATTATAGCTCTTTTTTTAGTCATATTTCCCCTCAGTATGCCCCCCGTGTGTTTTTTACAATGAGGCTTTGTGTCAATTGAAGTAAAAATCTTTTTTTTTAATATACTGGTTTTCAGCTACCCTTATTGTATGCACTATATTCTAAGTTACTCTAGAGAAGAACATTTGCTATATAAATAAATGCAAATGTAATGTGTATGTATATGTGTGTGTTATATGTATATATATATATATATATACTGTATAACTGTGTGTATATACATGTGTCTGTGTGTGTGTGTGTGTGTATGTATATATATGCATCCCCAATACAGTCTAAATCTAAATCAGTCTAAATAAATTCGATTATATAATTGTTTTTCAGAGGTCATAAAGTCATTGTGAACAGCCTTTGAGGTGAAAAGATGAATGCCTAGATCTGAAGGGGATGTGCGTGGTTGCGGTGAATCTGGTGGGCCTCTTTAACATTTCTTGAAGGCATATCCTACAATTCCTATGCCCTGTGATCAGAGGAGATGAAAGGGGAACTATAGAGGTGATGGAACCAATAGTTTCAGCAACTGTCAAAGATGGGCCTTGAACTCTGAGTCTGAGGCGGGGGGCACAAAGGAATGGGGAGAGACATTTGTGAGGTTGTGGCACCCAGGCACATGAGGGGGAGGAATTCACACAGCCTCACCATGTCCAGTGATAAGTCAGAGAGATCCAGCAATCCATTCTCTCTGATTTATCTAATCACAGGGCTACGGCAGTGAACTCACAATACAAGGGTTGACATGAAAAATAGAGGGTGTAATTGGCTACTAAATAAAATCCCCCCAAAAATATTTTAAAATGTTGCAGTTCAAATGAGTGGTGCTCAAAAAATAAAACAAAAATAAGAGCATGGAGCAAGGCAGCGAAACTGGAGCAGTTTTATTTAATTAAGCATACCCCCAGCTGGCCATGATGTCAAACAGTTAGGACCAGTAGTGTCATGCATGGGCCCCCTTACTTTTATGCAATATTGTGGTGTTTTTTTCATCCTAGATCCTTCTGAGCACCTGGTTGGCTCTGACGGTGGTTCCCAGTGATGTTACCCACAATGCATGGGTCCTTTCTGTTCCAGTGTGGAGGAAAGTACTGTTTGCCTTGTCCTTTGAAAACCGTCTGCACTGGGCGGAGTCTCCATTACATTTAAATATTGCCATGCCCGTGGGAATATGTTGGATACCCCGCTCAGAATCAGCAGTGAACGCGATGTGCTTGATATCAGTGAGCACTTGGCCAACACACTGGTTCTGCTGTTGACCGTTTGAATGCTACCAAAAAATGTTTTCCCCTTCATTTAAAATAAATGCTCCTCTCTGCTGTAACATGTGTAAAGGAGCGCGCCCACTATGTTTCCTGGCTAACCATGACTCATTATTAAACAACAATGCTGGCATTGGAAGTGTGGAAGTCCAGTTAAGAAGGTCCGCTTCGCTCACCTTAGATGTAGACCTGAAAAGGCCTTAAGTTGATTTGCTGACACGTTGTGTCTGCTTAACAGATGTTGTTGTTAGTTTCGTTTTTTGGTAAGTTCCTGTTTTTGCCTCGAGTTTGTCTGGCACTTTTCTAATGATAGAGAAAGCAGTTCAAACTGGCTAGCTTGCATGCCAGTTGACACTGTGTCCAGATACCTGTCATGTCTTCCTGTTATGATGTGTGTATAAGTATATACCTCTGAATTTTGTATCTAGTCAGAACTTTGTGGTTACACCGTGTTCTCCATGCCCGTGTAATAAAGAAGTTGTCTGAACTCAAGTCCGAGAGCGAGGTGTGGTCTTTATCCACGACAGTGTGTTTTTTCGAACAACAAGAAATAAAATGTTCTATTTCAGTTTCTGATTTCTTCCTGTAGCTGTGTCCATTTCATTTTTTACTAAATACACCTTGAATACCTTTGTTTTCTGTCAAGGAGATCACCTACGATTATTTCCTGGTGCTTTTCCTGGTGATTTTCTATTTACAACAACCCAATCACTGAGGAAAATGCCTTGAAAAGGTGGACCTACCAGTAGGTTAGCAAACATTTTTTATTTAGGGTTAATTTGGACAACATGGCCATAGCTAGCTGTAAGTAAGTAACGTTAATTGTCAGTCTACAAAAGTCTGTTATTGCCCAAGCAATATTAAGCATCCCAGCAGGTGTACAAGCAGATCTACCAATCACCAATCACTCTCTAGTTTGTTTGACTACTTTATTCAAATAGAAGTATTAAATAGAACTGTGTTTTATTTGGAGCTGGAAGAGAAGACAGAAGTTTAATTGCATAGGGATGCAAGCTGAACCGAGACCACTTGAGAGTGCTTTCAGTGTAATGAAAACGTGTGCAGTATTTGAAAGCAAACGCACTCAAGTTCAGGTGGAAACCAAGTGCTCAAAAAGGCCAAACTAAATTGGGGAGGTGATGCCTTGTGAAGTGACATTTGCTTTCCCTTCTGCTGCCTCCTATTCCTCAGGAGTCGCTCCTGATTTTTTTCCCATAATCTTCCACAAAGTCTTTTTCATAGTAATATATGCCTGTGTTAAATCAACATTTGTCTTCAACTTTAGGTCCCAATAATATACAAGTCATTTATTTCTTTGCAAATACATTATGGAGAGATCAGCAGTCACCAAAAGCTGTGATATTCAGGAAAGAATGTAACACTGCTTTTATATATTTCAGTCAAAATTAAGGATTAAATCCAGGCCTTGAATTTGTCAGAAAACTAATTAATGTTCAAATTAATTTTCCTAGTCGGACACAAAGTGACCCTGAATTGGAAAAAAAAGGTTTAAAAGTGCACAAAGGTGCAAATCATTTGAAGGGAACTTGGTGTGAACGTGTCCTTAGTCTGTGGGGTCACAATTACATTTTGAGCACAGACTTTGCTAAATAAGTTTGTATAGTACATTTATACAGTCTGTACAGTTACAGGTAGCTATCTGGCCAATGCTAACTAAGCTTTGTGTTTTTTTATTTAGTTTTGGGGAAATTAGTTAACTTTTGCAGCAATATGAATCTATATGCATATAGACACACACACACACACACACATATATACATATATGTGCTCACCCCTTGCATAAAATGATGAGAATAATCAAGATTCTTGTTGTCTCTTAATAGTGATATCAAGCGATGGTTAGATTCACCAATGGAATCAAAGTATCAAATTAAATTAACCATCACAAGCTGGTATTTACTATAGTGTTTATAAATCACCATCAAGAAACTAGTTCTTTATAATACATTGTTGTTATAATACATTGGTTGGTGATTTGTCAAACATTCATGAATGTTAGCAATTATCAGTGCTTCATTTGTAAAATAAGAGATGCCGGGGCTCAACTCGCCCCAACCTCACGACCCCCCGCGGAGGAAAAAGGTAAACTTTTCCTACCTCTGTGTCGCTGCATTTCTCCATTTCTGCATTCTATTTACATTTGTAATGTTCACTGGACGTAACGTTGTTTAATACCAGTTTAAAATACGTGTGGTTGTCGCACTTTAGATATTTCTGAGCCCGGGCCTCTGATTCTGAGTAAGACATTTGCTGGGGCGCAAAATCGGATTCTTGGCATTTGCCGGGGCTGTGTCCCGGCTAGCCCCGGCACAAATTAAGCACTGGCAGTAATGTATTAGTAATAAGAAGAGAGTAGCCAGATTAAGAAAACTCCACACAAGGTTACTGTATGCACACTTGATGTTAGTACCTGTTGTAGAGTACTTTATCTGGCAACTAAGGCCTCCTTCATAATACCATTTTAACTAACAATTATTGATGTTTATTTAAACAACAACACAGCACTTATTAAGCATTAATAACAGCACTGTGTGCTAAAGTGTTACCACAGTGCTGCTGGAAGTACATTTCTGCAAGCTATAGAAACCCTTTAATTTCTAAGTACCAAGCCTGTCAACAAGATCCACAATGTGCCACCCACACCCGTGCCAGGAAACCTGCAGCTGAAGCATGTGCACTCCTCTGATACACTCACCTATCCATTTTCAAACTGCAAACGGCACATTACTTCAAGAGAGCTAGCACCAATTGTTTGAGAGTCGTATCTCTCACTGACAAGCAAATGGTAGCCGGTGGGTGCCTGGTGTATTGTTGACAGAAGCTAATGCAGTGGTGACCTCAGGAACCCTGGCTGTCTTACACCTATCCCAGCGCTGTTGGGACGAAGCCAATTACGTCCTGCGCATTCCCAGTCAAGGCCGGCTAATGCCTCAAACCTGAGATGTCTCAGCTATAGGGCCCCGCCTGCAGTCATGGAGAGTGCTTTCATGGACTGAGCCCTCCACTTTTTATCCTTATTCTCCTTGCGCAGGTAGTCTATTTGCAATAGGGAAGTATTCACAAAGCATCAATTAAGTTTGTTAACCTTTTGTGGTTAAAAATATTTTTTTATAAACCCATTATTTCAGTGGGTTTCTGTGAGACACTATTTTTCTATTTTGTGAGCGTTCCTATAAAACCATCTGGTAAACACATTGAGATCTGCATTCAAGTACTTCAAGTACAAGTACAAGTTCACCTCTGCCCTCCCTTTTGGGTCTGCACACAATAAGTTGGCCTTGTCTCGAATCATCCGAAAAATCACCAGCCGTGTTCCCTTGAGCTTCACAATTGCATTGTGTCTCTGCATTTGTCCATAGCCTGGCCCCTACCTTTCACAAGTCAAGTAGCGCATACAAACCCAGCAAGCAGATAATGTTCTTGCTTTTTGTCCTTAATGATAATTGCAGGCAGGAACACAAGGTCGTTAAATGTTTCAGGAAGCTTTGTGGAGGGAAGAATGCAGGCAGCGGTGCAAAGTGACAGTTGGAAATGTCTCAAAATGTCAATGCATTCTGTGAAAATGAAAATGAAGGGAAGTGGGCCCTAAGGTGCCCATTGGAAGAGTCTTCATAACATCATTATAATGGCCATTATTGTTAAAATAAACAAAGTATTTCAATAAATACATTTGCTGAATAATGCATATGTCAAATGAATAAAGCCCATTTACATATTTTTTTCAAGGCCTGAAAAAAGAAAGATTTTTTTATTTTTACCTTTCTATTCATCGCATTTAGTTCAATCTATGTTGGTTCTCATGCTTATTGTAGTAATCTACCTACCATAAATATAACGATTTTTAAATCGTAAAGATAATGAGTTGAGAGCATTAATACTGACGTACACATACATTTAGTGTAAGACAGGAGCAGATTTTTCCTGCCTGTCACCTGGAGTAATTTATCTAAATCTTAAGAATACTATCTGCAGTTTATTACACATATCATGCTTTGGGTGTTTGTATTATCCTCTGCAGGCAGATAGCAAAAATACATTTATAAAAAATTTGGGGTGAATATTTCCATTAAGGATATTTTCTGAGGGCTGTTGTTGGCCTGCCTGTGCTGAATTGAGTACTACCGTGCCTGGATAGCTGATGCCACTGAAAGTCGAGCATTTGCTGCCCATTTGAGTCAGCTTTGCATATGCATGCGATCTGAGGATATCCAAATGGCATAAATTGAGATGCACTTGTCATATGCCAAGGCAGACAAAAACGTGTTATAGTTTAGTGGAGTAATGGTCTGCTGTTGCTTAAAGGAAACATCAACTAATATTAAGCACAACCTTTCACGGTACGCTACGCCTTTCTCTGAAAATTCACAGGGATCTGCAGGACTGCTTTCAAATATAGCTTCTGAAAAGTAAAAGTGCTTGAAACTTGTGCAGTGTTTGACCCAGGTCTGTGTGCGTGATTGTGTGTGCCGGCATGTGTGTGTGTTTGTGTGGGAAGCTGTGTTTGTATGCACCGACGCTCTTGAGCAGAAGAGGCAATGCTGGGATTGGATGGGAGGAGAGATGTTGAAATACATTGGAGTCGCTGAGGTGATAAACAGGTTTCCAGCTGGAGGTGGACGGAATAGAGTGAGATGGGAAAAGGAGGCCTGGGCGTGCGCTCCAGTGATGGTTTGCTTGCAAATGAAGATGGGGCCCAAGGGAACAGCGGCTTGAGCAGAATTTTGGTCTGATGTCAGTGTGTGGACCCTTGTGAGTGGGAAACTTTTCCCAGCCACAACGGTAAGGATTAGTCATTCTCTGTGTCACAAAGTATTAGAGCATTACAGCATGTGCAGATTAAAAGAGGTCATTCTGCCCTTTGTGTCTCACAAGTGTCCTATGTCTAAGCAATATATATATATACATCCCGCTTAAGCAGGAAGAGAGCACGCGCTGTTACCCTCTCCAACCGGAAACACATCCAGCACCAGGAACAGCGCCGGCCCCCACATACTCTAACTCCCACTCCCAACAAGCCGATCATTCAATAATGAGAGGCCCTTAACTCCCCAAATGAGGCCAGCTGTAGCAAGTCAGCCTAACGAGCTCCGGCTCTATAAAAGCATCTCCAAACTGTTGTGGCTAACCTTGTGACCACTGTTTTCTAGAAACGGGGTGAATGCTGAACCTCTTGCGGCCGAGATCCAGACCCCAGCAAGACACTTCCTTCACACGCCCTCATCTGCACTTCAGAGTTTCCCTGCACCCACGGACCCTTAGTGAACTTATTTTTGCACCTTTTTACCTTTGAGCCCTTCCCCTGTTCAATAGACCTTTAATAAGCCTCGTCTGTGCCCCGGCACCATGGCTGCTATAGCTGCTAGCGCCACAATATATACTGTATATACATTTGCATTTATCATTAAACATTAATGAATATGTGTAGAGATGGGGACGTGGCGCATCACTGGGTGTGTGTGGCATTGCTCCGGTTTGTGTGTGGGAGAAGGTGTCTGTTACATTTTTTAAAATGAAATGGAAAAATACTTATCTTTAAACAATGTTTTAAACCTATTTTAAAATGTTTACAATTTGAATTGGAACTAAATATATGATTTCTACACATCAAGGTTTTTACTAGAGACTCATTCCAGTAATTTCTAAGGTACTGATGCCAACGCACAACCATTTTAAGCTCTGGAACCACAAGTATCTTAAACCAGGAAGAACATGCAAAAGATCACCATTACCAATTACTGACTGAAGTCAGGTCACAACATTTGTTGGGTCTACATGTGTAGCTCCCTGTGTAAGGTAGTCAAAGGCTGACAGCTGTCATTTATATTTGTATACAAGCATGACAGTATATATACAGTATATATCCACATTGAAGTACCTCATCACAGTTCTAAATCACTATGCGTAAACATTTCAAAAGCTACCATTGAGTTGAGTTCCATTTTTCATAAACAAGCACACATTTGTTTTGACACTTACTGAATTTTTCCCGGAAACAATGTTTATAGAATTTATAGCATGCACTATACTATCAATCTATAACAAACTTCTATCGCCACCCTTGCTTAGTTAGATAGCTAGCAAATGTTAGTTACATTTGAGCTAAAGACTATGATGTAAATGAGTTAATGAGTAAAGATAAATACTTTCGGTAACTGGCTTCCAGAAATCAGTTCATGCTTCACAGATGAAAGCACTCAAGTGGCAGCAATACTTCTTATAGGCACCGGCATAGCTGCATCGTCTCTACTGTCTGTCTGTTTGTCTGTCTGTCGGAACATGAGCAAAACAGAATGCGCTGTATGAGTATGGAATAACACACTCCAGGCTGTGCAGATGGTTAACCCCTTGGTTCATTTTCATACAGCTGCACAGTCCGGAGTGCTTTATTCCTTACTTACACACCATGTCATTTTGTAAATAAAAAGATGCCACAAAGTTGGGAAGTTGGGAGGCACCATTCCAGTGGTGGCCTCTGCCTCTACAGATACACATTAACTCTTAAGTAACATACAGTAAGTATATAATAAATGCTCTCAGGCTCATCATGTCTATGGATAAGAGTGTCTGCTAAATGCCAAAATGTAATGTAAAATGTAAGTATGACTGGCGTACATGTGTCTGACTGACGCAGTGTCTGACTTTGATGCAACTTCCCTGCATGTATGATGTCCTAAAATGGATGCCATGCATGCTGCAGGGCAACTGCAGAAATGTAATACTCTAAATTAAGGACAATAAGCAATACTGTTTCATTCAATAGTGCACTTATGGTGTAATGTTTTCATGTATTAAGTAAAAAAATTATCCCCCACTCAATTACATCATTCTGTATGCAGAGAGGTTTTCAATGAGAAGACCATGCTCCCTGCATTAAAACTTCAGTGTATTTTGTGTAGATGGATACTTGCTGTTGCTAGTCATTGTGCTTGGATTAAATAGGAATCCAACCCCAGATTGCCAGTAGCCTACCCCACAACACTCTTTTATTACTTAGCCCAGGTTTTATGTGGTCACCAATGCTAACGGCCCAACACTCATAACATACATACAAGAATAAGGACACGCAACATACCAAACTATGTTGCTATGAATGTAGCTAGGGTGCTCATGCATTTGTAAATCATAAACAGTCAAAACAGTGACTGTTCCAAATTGCATGACATATATGCATTTAAATTGAAGTACATTTTTCTTCATGGTACAATTTTTATTGTGTTATCCTTTTGTGGTTGTTTTTGCTTCATGATAGTCTGCATAACACTTGTTTTCATGTTTTATGTTATCTAGTTATTTAATAGGAATTGAATCTTAATACATTTCTAAATCATCCAGCACATTTCCTTCAACTCAGTTTTTGTAATGGTATTAGATGTAACTTTATATTTTTATTTTGTTCACAGTTACTGTATCATTCTACTCTAATATGTTTAGCATTTTCTTCCATTTTGAAATGTGTGTGATGTTTTTATTGTGCTCTGAAAAGTGTCAGGGCGTGGCTATTTTTTCATTCAAAATGCCCCTTGCCCGAGTAATTAGATTGTGTGAATACATCCACCTGATTTTACAAGAGAAATAAAACTGTGTCCACAGAATCACATTCACTGTATTTGTGTATCCTCGCCCATTATCTGGAATGACATCCAAACAGCCCCGCTTTCTGCTGACATTGATTAACATGTAGAATTAATGGACAGTGCGGATCTCTCAGACAAAAGCACCAATTATCGTTTGTGTGCACAACTGATAAATAATTACCACTATTTCCCCAGCATTATGTTTGATGTCGTTTTCATCGTTTCAATCACATCATTTATTTATGTATTCCTCCCCCGTCCCCACACACACACCTCCTCCTCATAACCTCCTGACGTGGGTATGCCTGCGCTCCAATCAACAAACACGCTCGGTCTCCTAATTGAAAAGACTTTGCAACCTTGGTGTTTGCTCAGTCATCTGAGCCACGACTTGAGGAATTTGTGTCTCAGGAAATGCTCGCAAACAGAAGCAATTTCATGCTGGTTTAGCACTGATCTCCTCATTTTTATTTAAGCCCAAACAACTGGGCCTTGGTGCGCCACTCTCAATTCCCCACAACCGACGTGACTGCGGAACTAAACCACTCGACACTAGGTGATTACAGGAATGCCGAGCGTCGCCCTGATTGACAGGTGTATCCTTTATCGGCAACAGGAGATGCGTGCGAAGGTGTTTTGGGAGTACATTTTACACCACAACAAAAAGCAACAACTTCTATCAAGGATTAATTAATCATGCTGAGTTCACACCAACAAGGGTCTTTCCAACACAGTGGGGGTGATGGAACTTCCTGGAAGGAGCAGGTCAATGTGGTATTGCACCGTCATGCCCAAATTCCCACGATTCAATGAGGAAATAATGGAGGCATCACACCATTAGAATACCAATGCTTCTAAAAGAGAAGAGGAAATGTTACATTGGGGAATCAACCTATTTTCTGGTGAAGAAAATAAATTGTAGATGCTACAGTTTAAGACTATTATTGACACATGGCTCCCACAGTCATGGAACAGCTTTGCCATGTCATGCAGTAGAAGCAGACTCAGTAGAAGGAAAAATGATTTGCCTAGATAGGCTGTTCTTGTCATCAAACATTCTGGGCTCTGGTTTTGTTGTGCAATGTGCAGACAGTAGCGCTTATCCAGGATGGAGGCACATGAAGGCGTGTCCTTGCGTTTTTGTGACAAGAGACAGTAGCGTACCTTTGGTGCAGTTGTACAATAGGTTGGTTTAAGGAAAATAATGGTTTGGTTAGAGTTTGGATCATTATGGCCAATGAAAAAAATGTCCCCCTTTAATTCCTTTGCCATAGTGAACTGGCCATTTCGGCATGTTTAATGGACAGCAAGAGCCATAGCTTGCAATGAGAAAAGTTATGAAACTTGCTTTCCCTACAATAAAATGTAATTGGACAGTATCATGTAGCAATACTAAACTAAACTCATTTGAATGTGTATCTATTTCCTCCTGAGGAAAAAATGCTTAAACCGTCCCCCTCATGGGTTCGGGACAAAAACAATAAACCAAAATAAAAACGAAAATAAAATCGCAGTTTTGGCAAAGCATTAATCGGACACTTTTCAAAGGTTTCCACATTGCACGCTTGCCTTGTCCTCTCCTTTCTCTGTATTTTTATCCTAGTTCCAGCCACCTACTGAGAGAGCAGAGCAGATTTAAGCACTCTGGTACATTAAGAAAATGTCACACAGGTGTGTGCGCTGGCTGCAATGCTAGTAGGTGTGGCCGTTAATTAGCCCGATTCCCCTGTCCAGACCGACGCCTTCCACACTCAAATACTTTGAACTGCTTAGTTGAATACGGACTGTATTTCAAACAGTCGTTTCAACAATTTGCCTCGGGGTGAGGTGAAATACAGAACACCCACAAAACAGTCTTCTGTAATTTATCGCATATTTCCCCTGTTCATATGTGCCCATTATTAACATCACCAAACGAACACATAAAGCCCTATGTTTGAGTTAAGAGGTGGTCTGAGTGGACACACGAAACTTGCACATCACCAAGGCAAGAAATATTGCATTTGTGATGGCCGAAACTAGCAATTACAATACCTTCTAGGTGCGTTTTCGCAACCATCCTCCCCAAACTAGAGCCCTCCGATGCTCTTCAATTGTCATAAATGACTTGTAAAAATGCTTCATGTTATATTTGACAAGAAACAGGCTAATATCTTCATGACTCCTCTCATAATTCTGCAGTTTGCACAGAAGCGTAGTAGTATAACAGCATCTAATATAATATATGCCATTTAGCAGATGCTTTTATCCAAAGCGACTTACAGTAGTGAATGCATACATTTTTCAGTATATGTGGTCCCAGTGGGAATTGAACCCACAACCTAAGCGTTGCCAATGCCATGCTCTACCAACTGAGCCACAGAGAACCGCATCTTGGGTGATATGCTAATGTAATGAGTTTATCGTGTGCTTTTAAAAATAATATTTTGCCTCAGTAGTAGCTTTTAAAACAGCATTCAAAAATCTCTCGCTCAAAGCAGCAAAAGAGGTACATATTACAACCCCCCCCCAATCAAAAAAAAACATTTTTGTCCCCGTCCTTGCATTTCACATTTTACATTTGCATAACATTTTTTTCTTTTGAAAACATTTCAATTTGTTCCTCAGCTTCCCATTGTGGGCACTGAGCGTGACTGTCACTGAATACACGTTGGTTTCCTTATTTATTTAATTTTCCTTGATGCGGCACTGCACTTGAGTTTTTCTTTGCCCTCGTACAGGCGCTTAACGACGGACAGGGGGCTCCTTGAACAGTCACGCGGAGGTAGCAAAGGAGATGGCACGTTTCCAAAATTAGACCGCTCGCGTAAATATGGGAGTCTCTGGAGCTCGCAGTGGTGGCCTCTCCAGAGACCGCCGAAACGGAACCAAATTAGATTCTGCCGTTTCGCACTTTAGCAGTTCCTGCAGTAACAGATTGGCCTGCTGGTGGTCTTGCAGCGTTTTGCCGCAGGCCAGTGGATCTTGCGTCCTGGCAACATTGCGCTGAGAGAGCGTACCTGTGGAACCGTTCTCTTGCTCACGAGTTTGATCATTACTGTACGCCGTTTGGACGCACCGCAGAGGTTGACAAGCTAAGCAGGTCACACTTCTTTAGAGACCACTGTGCACTGGCTGGGTCACGGTTATATATTACGATCTGTCCCAATTTTATATGGAAGTGTTTTACAGATACTCCTCAGATACCTCGGAAATGTACAATATTTTTTAAAAAGGTTATAATGAAAAGGCATTCGTTGGGCCAGCTAAATTAATGACCTCGAGTTCCTTGAATTTTGGTGTCCACTGAGCCAGATATGATATATTGGAAATTCAAGGATCTATGATTTCAATTCGCTGGAGTTATATGGGGTGATGCACAAGTATAATGGCTTAGCAATTGCATGTTAAAAACAATGGTATAATGTGGGTTTTTTTACCTAAGAAGATATGCACATCATACTTGTGAATATGTGATGTTATTGTGATCTTCAACGAGTGATAACATTGCTGCACACTGATGGGATGAAAAAGACAATGGCCTGGATTCAATAAACATTTTGTTTCAGGACAGATATTGATTGAATCCAGGCCAAAGCCACCGATTCACCAAGAAAAGCACAACAATACATTGTATTACATATTATTCTGACAAACAAATGTGTTCCTTTTTTCAGTGCAAGTAATATTTGTAATGAAATATTTTCACAAAATCATCAGTTAAGGACACATATTGCTTGAATAGATTGAATAGATGCTATTGGCTTTACAATGACTCAGGGGAAATTCATTTTAGCCTATTTATTTTTAAATCACTTGTGTGTCAGGGCTAAGGAGAGCGAACAAAATCCTGTCAATCATATTTTAATCAAGTGGCCTTTAAATTTGGTTTTCGAGCTTTAGCTGCAGCAAATCTACTGCAGATAAGTGGAAATGAAGCAGGAGTTGATCTTCTGAGCATCTTTCATCTCTAGCCAGGGAGGAGTCTAAAATGCAGGCGGAAAAGATTTAATCTAAACTCTTTCTCTCGTTGCATTATATAGCTGAATGTAGCATATCCCACGGTTCCCCCGGCTGGAAGGGAAAATGCAGACAGCACTTCAGGCAGTAATGAGATGGCTCTCATGTAAGGGTGTAATGTTTAATATGGAGGCTGAGGCAAACCACAAACTGGCCAGGCCTCAAACTGGTACAGAGCCGGTCAATTGGGGTTCAGTGGCACTGGCGTTTCTTGTGCGTGATACTTGGCCATGGCAGCAGATCAAGAAGCCGACATGCTGAAGGCGTCCAGTCGGGACCGTGGGACCGTCAATACGATCACAAAAGCGTAGCCCCTTTCTGTGTGCCTTTCATTGTGCAAAACTCATAAGGACATCACATAAGGACGAAACGAGGGTGCGGAGGGGAAGGAAATATCACATTTTCCGATCGTAACTTCCCGAACCCGAAAAAGCCAAAAGCCCCTTAACACCGAATCTCTTATTGGATGGCGATTTGTCCTTTTTACATGCTTCAGCCAGCCTCTTGCTGGCACGGAGACATCTAATTGCTTGACCACTGTGTTTGTTAGTTCAAACCGGAGGAAGAAAGGCTGGGAAAACAAACGACTTCTCTTGAGACTCCACTATCTCCCAATAAAAAACAATGAAACAGATGCATCCAACAGCTGAATGGTAAAATAATTAGATTCCCCATAGAGGGGGTGGGGGTTGCACATAATGTTACATGCATGCACAAACACTCCTGGAAATAAATTCCCAAAAGAGAATATAAATGTCTTGTCAGCAAAATGATTTTGGCTGTATTTAACACATATATATATATATATTTTTTTTTTTTTTTTTGATTTTACCCTGTTTTTCTCCCAATTTGGTAGACAATTACTCCCGCTGTCCTTAGTTCAATCCCCTCCCTCGTAGTTCACTGCAGTAGTCCTGTGACCGGCAGTGACAAAGGCGAAGACAGACAAAGGCCTCCTCCGAGACAGCACTCACCGAGCTGTCGACTGTAATTCCGGTACCCCAGAACCACTCCTGTGTGCAGCGAACTGTGTCGGCTTCCCTCCCCCCTCCCTGGGGCAGACAGCCAATTGCCGCCCTGATGGCACTCCCGGCCAGAGCCGACGAGAAATCGAACCCCAGTCGCCGTGGCCAGCGTCGGACGTTGAAACCACTAGACCACGCGGGAGGCCCAGTATTTAACACATTTAAATGTGTGGAATATGGTAGTTGCATTAATGACTTATGACTGATGCCACCAGAAAACAATGATAGAATGATGCCAGCAATTAGAGTAAGTTAGTGAAGAACCTTTTCAGATAAAAGATCCACGTTGAACACCACAATACAATTAAGCACGCTGCATTGACCTTACACAACGGCGAGTTTAAGTAGCTGTGAAAATGAGAGAAAGGACTCTTCCCTTGGTGTTATTCAAAGTTAAAGATAAGCCACATTGCTGGTGCCCACATTATCTTGTTTTTTTCTGGCAAGTTGCCATTGACATTGAAAGTAAATCAGGGCTCAAGGGTAAACAAAAAAAGAAAAGGAAAAAAAAGAGAATATTACTACCGTTTTAAAAAATATAACAAGGGGGACCCAAGGGGGTGCAGGGAAGAAAAAAGACGTCCCAGAAATCCACCCACTGTAACAAAAGCATTGTAAACTCTTACAGTGAAACCCTATTTGTAGCCAAGCTATTGTGGCTACTGCACCACTTTGGGAATCTGACCTTAAGCAATGACATGGATTCACAAACCACAGCTGCAAAATTAATGCATGGTAGAAAATAATCAGTAAACATTTACTTAAGCTATGTTGCATAAAACCTGCATAAATCATTATCATAAGCATGAGACAACACCAGCCATAACAGCGTTTTACAGCTTATGACAAATGTCATAACAATTTTAATGTATGCAGTGATCAACTTCAAAACTATATTTTGATTCAATGTTGCAAAATTCACTGCATGGATTATGACAGCGTTGTGTTATTTGCCGTAAACTGTAATATTCTGTCAGGACTGGTTATGACTAATGTTATGTCATGCTTCAGATTATGTAGGCTTGATGTTGTATAGCTGAAGTAAATGTTTACAAAATAATTAAATGTAATGATGAACAGAAGGCACTTGAGGAAATATGTTTTATTTTGAATTCCTTTTCATAGAACATGTCTTTCAAGCCTACACCTTTATTCTCATGCCCTGGCTCCTTTTACCATTTTGCTCATCTTAATATAAATCAGTATACTTTCTGTTTTATATTTTCAGTCAAAGATACACTAGCGGTTATAACCTGGATTCTACTGTGCTGTTACATTTTGTTCCGGGTACTCCCCTAGTGTGCTGTAGACAGTACTGCACTTGAGGAGCACACAAAAGAGAACAGCACCACTGTCCTGTATTTCCTTGCAGGACACAAAACAGTGCACAGGTTTCAGGGTCCTGGGACTCCTGGGAGAGTGCTCCGTAACAGCGGGACAAAACAGATAATGAAAGTACGGCATGCTTTTTTGCTGTTCCAGCAACCAACATTCACGTTTGACCAACACAGGCAAGGAAGTACTTTTTTGAAGGACAGTGAACGGACTATTTAAATGTATTTCTATCTTCAATAGGTAGATCATTGTAAATCATACACTGATCTCTTGCACTGACCATGTTTAATCTTACCACGTATAAATGCACTTTTTGTAAGTCTCTCTGGATAGGAGCATCTGCTAAATGCCTAAAATGTAAATGTAAAATGTAATAGATAGTTAAACATGGATATAATGTATGTTTGTAAAGCAGCCTTGTTGGCCATCTTCTTAAAACGTGATTTTCTTCCTTCAAATGCATGATTTAATTTTATGCTAAAAATAGCTCAAGAAAAATGATCATTAAACTCTGAAGTAAAATATCAACCTTGTTGTATTTGAATTGTTTTCTGTATTATAGTAAAAACACTCTCTGTGTCCCGGGACTCTGGAATATGTGTAATTTTTGTGTCCTGCAAGAACAGCACAGTAAATGGGACAGCACTGTTTATTATGTTGCGGAAGTACGGCACAGTGGCATTGTTCTCTTTTGTGTTCCCCCCAAGTGCAGTACCATCTATGTCACACGAAGGGAATACCGGGACAAAACCTAACAGCACAGTACAATTCAGGTTACATCCCCACACCAAACATATTGTTCAAATAAAATTGTAAGTAAATGTTGTGTTTCTTATCCTTACCAAATGAGTATACAGTATGAAAAGTACAGATGGTGGCACGCTGTAAAGTCATGAATATATTATTCTGCTTGTGGAAATAAGAAGTTTATGCATCCTATGCGTCTTAAGACTGGCATGAACAACATCAAATCATTATTTTTGAGATGGTATGTACTAAAGGGAATTGTTACTACTTTTAAAAGTTTTGTATGCCTGGAAACCCGGCTCTCCTTGTGTTAACGAACTGTTTTGTGACTGATAATTGTAGATCTTAAAATGATATATTTTTACAAATAATAATAAAAATGAAGCAGGGAACAGTGAGCAGGAGAGGGGAGAGGTGTAAGTCTGCTCTGTTCTCTGCTTTCTAAGAACACGGTACCAACACTATCTGGTTTCCCTCAGGATTAATTAAACAGGGCTGAGACACAATGACACTTTAACACATTGATGCCAAGCTGAAACTGTCCGTTTACAGTTTTTTACAGTTTTTGCGTCCGGTTTACAATGTGATACACTTTATTAACTGTTTGGCAAACATACATGGATACATCACGGTCTGTCTTAACCTTTTTTTATTAACCCTGGTTTACTTTGTTTGTTTGTTTTTTTATTCCTTCATTCGCTCACTCACTCACTCATCCATTCCTTACCCATTTCTCTCCTTGCAATCCGGAAGGCTCCATTACTGGTCATTAATTAAGCATTAATCAGCATAAGTCAACACAAATTGAAATGCATGAGTATTCAGGTCAGCCTTTAAAAAAAAATTAGCTGTTTGTTGTGTGGGTAAAAAATAAATATTTAACAATAATAGCATTGACCCATTATTAGACTTTAACTGAAACCTTCAAATGGGCTTGCTCCTTCGCAATTGAACATTGACTGGCACTTCGCCTAGAGCCACCTGAAGGAGAGGTCTGAGAAATAAGAGAAAATTATAGATTGGCCTGTCAGCGCCATGGTTACAAGCAGAAACGCATTCCTGGGAAGAGGCTACCTCTGAACAGGCCTTATTATTCTCCTTTCACACTGCCACCAGTCACACAGCAGCAGCCAAGCGTCCATCAATGTGTTTCTTAATTCATTTGCTTAGCCCAATCCTTTGGCTATCGTGGGACCATCCTAATCAAATAATCATTTAATCAGGTGATTAGCAGAAGACAGAGATAATTACCTTGTGGGAAGGTCCATTATCATGTCAGTGGAAAGTCTAAACTCTGGCCTGGCACTTTAAACTTTTGGATAACTTTATCACTCCCCAGAATAATGATAGACCTGCTGACTATAATGCCACATGATAATGAAGGTGGTGTGTTTGAAGGTGATGCCATACAGATGCGATTAGATAGTTCACACTGTTACATCAAAAGGACGCCGAAATCACTTGGCCTATAATTTGCCATTTTGTTTGGCTTGTAATATGCAATAATGCACCACACTATAATAATTGACCTCCAAACAGGACAAAAGTTTTAAATTATTTAAAGATTCATTAACGCGACACATTGAAAGTAAATTGCAAGTCGCTCTGCGGGAGCGCAACGCGGTTGCGTTCCCCTCATAGGTGACGTGTTCGATTATTAATGCGAGTTTAACTGACTAAATCGCCATCCGCAAGACCAATGCATTTCATTAGAATATATTTACATAATCTCATGAATAATATATCAGACTCACGGTCCCGAAAAGGCACTTACAGTATACACGACGGTTAATCAAGCTCATTGTTTGCTCACTATTGTCCTTCTCGGCCCACGAGCGGACAAGCACTGCGGCATTTCTTAATTATAATATCTGCATTTGCAAAGAGAGCAGAAACCCCAGAGAAGGCAATGCGCGGTCCTGCCCGTGATTAATGCAGTACAGTGTAAACTGCAGAATTGTTGAGACGTGAACATTTTGTCTGAGCTACTCTTAAGTTCATCTCACGTGAAAGTGGGATTGTGTGTGGGGGGGGATTAGGATGAATCTAGCCCAGGAGTGGTCAACCCTGGTTCTGGAGAGCCACAGGGTCCACTGGTTAACTTAAAACATGCTTTTTGTCCTCTTTCCATTAGGTTCAAATGCCAAATTATAATGATCTTTTTATCCTCAACTGACCTTATGGCCCATATTCAATCAGGGTTTGTCCTTATTTTAGCCAGATATTTATTTTTGTTTACCTAATTTGGAATGCCCAATCACAGATGTTACTAAATAAATAAGAGTCAATATTGGGGAAAAGAGGCAAGAAAATACCCAAGCTCACTGTCTGTCTAATATCCAAATGTGCATTGAATTTCTCTCAGTATTGCCACCGGCATCCTGAGTGTTCCTCATGAAATGTTCCCACGTCACTGCCACTGATGTGCAGTGCGTAACGGGTGGATCAGGGAAGATACCATTGTAAATGATTCATTGCAATATAATAATTCAGATTTTAAGAGTTCTTATCACATAGTATTTCATGCAATTTTCGACACATCTGTTATTGAGTCTGTCTGATACGCTGGCAAGTTCAAGTCCAAATCACCAACGGCCGAGTCAAGTTCTGGACCCGAGTCCTTCAAAAAGTTTTATTTGAAAAACATTATTTTCTGTTGTTAATTGGACTGATTGCCAAGCACAGGATGGAAGTAGAAGTTTAGTTTTACTCATCAGCAGATAGAAGCCACTGTAAGATATATCCAGGGAATTTTAGAGGGAATGGTACACTTCAGGTTTTCTTTTTCAGGCAAACAGCAGCTCAAGATATTCATTGAAGTCTAGCTGCAAAAACTACAGTGTCCAAGAGCATTACTTCATCCTTTTGTCTGCAGGAATACAAACGACTAAACATTGTGGGGAAAAACAAAAGATTACACAATGTGCTATTTCAGTTCACATATTTACGGCAAACATAACAAATATTATACGGAAGAAAAAGATGGAGAAGAAGAAAAATCAAGGAGAGGGAGAGCAGAGTCAGACTAAGAAGTGGAAAAATGATGAAACCTTTTATTTAAAGTACTTTCCAACAAACTTTTTCAGCGGGTTTCATGGCAGTGCTATTAAAGAAGATACAGGGGCCTCCAATGGCATAGCGGTCTAACGCACCCGTATTAGCTGGTCCTTTACGAGAGTGAGCTGCCTATCAGGGTCGCTGTTCGAAACCCGACTGTACCAGACCAGCACTGGTAGGGAGCCCTGATCGGGGGTGGCGTTTAGCTGTCTGCCCCAGGGGAAGGGGGAGCGTGAGCTGGCACAAACTGAGAAGCATGTAAGGGTGTCTCCAGAACATGGGTGAGCGAATTCTGTCTCGAAGCAGGTGGAGTTCGCTTCCCTCGGAAAATGAGTTTGCCTCGTAGAGACGAGCGGCGAACTCGTGTGGGGTGAGCAAATCTAAATAAATAGAGGGTGTAATTGGTCACTAAATTGGGAGAAAAACTGGAAAAAAAGAAGATACACCCAATCAAGCATGATTTTACAATGCAACCAAATAATGCTTATGAAATACACTACTTCTTCATTCCTACTTCACATTAGTCTACAATGCCAGGACTAGGCAAGGGTATTTACTGCATATAGTAGCCCTCTGTAGAAGTTTAAGAGTCCTATAATTGGTCTAGAACAGTGGTCTCAAACTCTGTGCCATGGAGGGCCATGTGTATGCTGGGGATTACCCCTGCCTCCAGTCTTGATTAGATAATTGGTTCCATTATTTGCTCAATATTACTGTTGGCTTGTACCTGATGCACATAAAGTGAAATGAGTAATTTTGTTATCTAAATAACAATTATTGCCTATATTCTGTGCTTTAACTTGCACAGAATGCACAGAGGTACATTCATGTTGCTGAACGAGTAGTTGAACCAATTACGGCAGCAGTGATTGGTTGGAATGAAAACCTGCGTGCACATGGCCCTCCATGGGACCAAGTTTGAGAGCACTGGTCCAGAAGAAAGGAAATATAGTCGTGTTGTTCTTCCAAATATTTCAATCGCCGCTGGCCAACTTCCTCTGCGAACCACAGTGACCCAGTTCTGTAAATCAATCATGGAATTTGTTAAATTTGAGCACACAGGCTGTATAGTGGACAATCTGTTCTGTTGTGGGCTGACAAATGTCAGGATCATCAAAGCCCTAGTAACCCTGTCACACTACTACCAGATGATTTGAGGTGGAAAAAGAAAAACTAATGATGGCTGCTCCCAAAGGTTTCCTTTGTACTGCTATTAATTTATGTTATGGCTGTAAGGGGTGAGCCATTCATGACCTATGGCATCTATAGGAACATTCCTAACCCTGAATGTAGCACATAATCAGTAGGTAATTAAAGTGCCTCCCAATTAACTCCATTAACTGCATTTAATGGTACTCTTGAAAACACGCCACACAAGCTTCACCACTGCGGTGAACTGGACGCCTGCAGACTTCCTGTGTCAGATGCGCATGATAGTGTGTACCTCCAACACATGATAATCTGTGTACCTCCAACACATGATAGTGTGTATCTCCAACACATGATAGTGTGTATCTCCAACACATGATAGTGTGTATCTCCGACACATGATTGTGTATACCTCCAACAGATGATAGTGTGTGTATCTCCGACACTTGATAGTGTACACCTTCATCACAGTGACTGATTTGTTTGGCTGGTGGACTGCAGAGTGTAAAGAAGCAGTAGCTGACAGTGTGCTGTCTCAGTAATGGGCACTGATGGCACACACCAGCCTACAGATAATATTTCTCATTGAAAAGAAATGAAAAATAAGGCCAAATCAATTGCATACCGTCATGACAGCGTGTGGGTCACATTTTGAACGCGGCCTTGCATCTCAGCACCTGATTGGAGTATGGAATACCTTTAATTCGTTCAATCAGTCAAAGAGCCAAGAGACAAAACATTGGTCCTTTATCTCACAATGAAATGCAAATGTCGATTTACTTACTTGCATAAATGCAGTTTAACGATCACCAAAATAGCCTTGCCAAACTGTGTTTGTGGAAAAAAACACTTGCATATAATGCCCAAGGGCTTCAAATGCTGAAACTCCCAGTGCAGAGAGCACTGTCAACCTCAAATCAAATACAGACAGTTGCTGAGTTCGTCATATTCAACATTTATTAAAGATAGAAATGAAAAGTCACTCACTTATTTATTATCCCCAGATGGAAAAGGCAGACTGTGCCACTGTCACTCCATGTACACTTAACAAGCAGTGGGGGCTTATCAATTTCTCCTGGTCATAATTATATGTATTAATGTAGTGTGTGAGAGCTAAAAATTGTGTCCAGTCTTATGTCCCTTTAAGTTACAACTCCCTGTTTGCCTTAGTGGCCATTTCTGTGCAAGAAAATGTACTGCACTCTTGGATGATAAAGATTGACTTGATTTGACTTGACTTGATGATAGGGAAATGCATGATGAAAAGAAGACACAGATACTGAAGAAATGAGGCAAACCCTCTTTCAGATGAGGAGTAAAATGCGTGGGACCCTGAAAGATAAGGAGCCTTTACTTCCTCAGTTTGACTCCATCACATGTGTACACCCACTGTGTGTGCAGCCAATCAATTAAGGCTGTTGAAATCATGTTCTACCATCCTTTTTTCCTTGAACTTATTATTTTAGCACAATGCAGGTTTGGCTCATTGCCAATTGCTCTGTCTCTTAATTTTAAGTGGGGGAAATGACCAGGTGTCCAGTCCTTCAACAGTCAGGCTCCCACTGATTTCCCCTGTCAGTCTATAATTGAATCAATTAAAAAGGTAACCTTTTTCTAAAGAAATAATGTGTCATATAGCACATTACAGAAAATTAGGGCATTAGTTGATCTGACTCATTTGAAGTCTTGGGATGTGAATATGGGACATTTATTGTTTATGGCATGCATAGCTAGTTCTGACTTAATATGGTCTTAAGAGAGTGAATCATGCTTTATTAGAAATTAAAAGTGTGTAATTAAGAACAGTTAACAGCTAGTTACAATTCAGAAGTTATAGATGGAACCATAATTGCAAAACCAGCATCCAAAAATCAGCTGGGATCCCCGGGACTGGGATTGAGTACCACTGGTCTACCTGACGATATTATACTGGGGGGGTTCTGCCCGTAAAGGAACATATGAAACTCCACTTTGAGGAAAATTGGGTTGTGAAGGTCGGCTTCGACACAAAACAGTCACTTCTGAAGTTGAATGGTCAGCCGTGCTATAAAATTGGCCTCATGCCCGGCACGTTGAAAGGTTGACGTCTCCAGCCCGGCTCTGGCCGGGAGTCCCGTCCGCGATTGGCTGTCCGCCCCAGGGGAGGGGGGAGGGAAGCCAGCAGGAGCTCGCTTATAAGAGTGGCTCTGTGTGTAACAGAGTTACGGTTGACAGCTTGGCAGTCCCAGAGCTGCGGCGGTGAGCTCGTAGTGCGAGTGGGGCAGGGCCGAATCTAGGCATAGGCAAACTAGGCACGTGTCTAGTGTCTAATTGCCACAAGGGGGCCCAGACACAGGGATTAAAAAAGATATATACTCTATATAAAATATATTTTTTAATGTAAATTGGATTAAAAAATTTGATAAAAACTCCAATCTAAAACTTTATTTAAATGTATTATTTTTGAAAGTCATACACAACGTAAGCACCTTGCAATGTGCGTGAAAAGTCTTTCCGGTTCAGTCGACATCATGCTTGCAATGTTAGCAGTGTCCTTTCAGCAATGCTTTCGGGTGCAGCAAAAAAAGAAAAATGATGAGGAAGAAAGAAAATGACATTACATTACATTACAAAATGACAGCCTGATTGACATGCATTATGTCATCTGTGATTGCCTATCACAGGAACTGCGACGAAAAATGTGGTTTCCTTACAAAAGTTCATTCAATGGGCATCTGAGAAGTGCGTGCAGCCACAGAACATCTGAAAGAAATATACCCACATGATCTTGAGAATGACTTTACCGAGGAGTTTTGCCAGTTCAGCTCAATGGTAAAGAGTGAACAATCAGTGATGGGCATGTATAAGAAGCTCAGAGAGCTAGGCCTGGGCAATGCATTCCCCCAACGTGCAAATATGCCTTCCCATGTATCTGGCATTACCAATTGCAAATTGCTGTGGGGAAAGGTTGTTTTCTTTATTGAAACGTGTTAACAGTGAAGAGAGAGATCAACAGTGAAGGAAAATAAACAATGCGTATGCATACAAATACATGAATATTAAAATGCATTTAAATACCAAAATATAAATAAACCACAACAAAGTAAAATACATATATACTAAACTACCTAAACTATAATTGGGTACTAAATCGGGAGAAAAAAGGGGAAAATAATCAGAAACAATTTTATTTTAAAAAAGAAAGGTTGATGTCTGGCCAGAGTATCCGTTATTTGTGTCATCATTTTCGGATATTGCCATAGTCAGGTTGTACAACGTATAGGAAAATACACTGACTTCTAGCTGTAATCGTCGTTATGCATTAAGCAAGGCTTTATAACCAAATAAGATAAAATGAGCAGGTTTGTAAAACAGACACAGTCTAGCGCTGGCAGCCTACCGGCTCTAGCAACTTCTAACGAGGGAGATATGTAAGGCATTGAGCGGCAGGAAATAAAAGCAAAGACATTTTGAAAAGGGTGACACTCATTTTGGTTTTGTGGAGACGTGTGTTATGCTCAAAGGTTCCCTGAGAAGAGCTGATTGATGATAGATGAAACCTGCGGAGCTGAATAGACAGCTGAAAAGCATTCAGCTGAAAAGCGTCCATGACAGACACCTCCAGCAACTTTCATCAAAAACAAGATGGCTCTGGTGGAAGAGAGACTCAAATGATGAGCACAGAACAGAAGCTGGCCCAATGTGCAATACCTCTGTACACAACATTGGGCCAACTTGCAATTAGCCAGTCTCTGTTATAATGACATAGTGCCCAGATACCATGGGTTGCCCAATGCATTTTCTGTTGCCCAATGCATTCTGTCAAAATTATTATGATATATGTACAGTATGTTGCTTTCCAGGGTTTATGTTAGGCACTGTGTGTACACTTGTGTCACAGTCACACTGTTTTTCATTTGCTGATTCATTTTGGCATCATGGCAGCTGAAGCTTGTGCACTCCTCCGATGCACTTCTCTGAGAGCCAACCACTACTCTAGCAACACAACAATCGGAAAAGTGGTATTTCTCTCACTCTATTATAATGGGTAACCTGAGGGAGCCTGGTGAGTTGCTGGGAGGAACCAACACATTGATAACATTTACAAATTACATTTACACTTACACTTTAGGCATTTAGCAGACACTCTTATATAGAGAGATTTCCAGTAAGCACATTTAAAATGGCAAGAACAATCACAGCTAGAGCAAGAGATCAGTGCAGCAAATTACAACAGACATCATCGTAGACAGATACCCACCACACCTATAAAATAGGGAGAGAAGTTAGTACGTTTTGTTTTGTTTATATTCAGTGGAAGTGTAGTCTGAATAAGTGGATTTTCAGTCTCTTGAGGAAGATGGCCAGCAGTTATATGGTCTTAGCCGAGTGTGGGAGGTCATTCCACCCCCGCAGGGTCAGGGTGTGATCAGTGTCTGGAGGTACCAGTCCCCTTTTCAGCCTGGTATGCCAGCACTAGTGATTTGAATTGGAGCTGCTGTAGGGAGCCTGTGAAGTGAGGTGGGTAGTGGGTTGGATTGGGTTGATTGAAAACCAAACTTGCAGTGGCATTCTGGACAAGTTGCAACCTGAGGAACCCTGCCCATCTCAAACCTGCTCTACCTCTGAAGACGCAAGGCCAGTTGTCTCGCAATGCTACACTTGGCCAGAGTCAGCTAATAACATAGGGGCTTGAACCTGTGACGATAAGGCCCAACCTCTGGCCGTGGTGAGCACCTTTACCAACTGAGCCAGTCAGGGGCCTATTCCTGGCTGTTTTGTACATATGTTCATGTTGCTCCCGTGATGGCTTTTGTTTAGGCTGCCATGATAGCCTTGTTTCACTGGAAATAAAATACAAATCATTTGAATACACAAATACAAAATGCAAATCAATTTAGTATTGCTATATTGATATTGATAATCAATGTATGATTTAATCAATTTAATATACAGGTATGTTTGAATCAGTGATGAATGGCTATGATTGTTCCTACCATGTATTAATGCAAATCTTGTAAGTCGCTCTGGATAAGAGCGTCTGGTAAATGCTTAAAATGTAATGTCATGTAAATGGATATGTGTGATTCGCTAGCGTGTAATGCAGAGATCCCCTGCCCAGGTCCTGAAGAGCTGCAGGGTGTGCTGCTTTCTACTTTTACATTAAAATCAGCAACTAATTCAGACCCAAGAAGAGGTGAGTTACCTGTGCAATGTTTTGCTTTAATTGGTAAATTAAGTCTTGAGTTACAATGAAAACCGGCAACAGGCTTGGGGACCCCTGGCGTAATGCGAACACTACTGCTGAGGTTAGATTTTTTTATTTTTTTGGTTTTCTCAAATAAAACCTATTAAATTGAACAACTCTTTTTGGAAAGGGGCCTTCCAGGGTTTGGGATGCAGTAAAAAAAAAAAAGGAAAAGAACATGGGCAATAATTACAATCATGACACTGTCTCTAAAATGAATTTATGATTGCGCTCAGATGGAACTATTCCTGCCGCCCGGTGCCTTTAAAATGATTTGATTTTAAAATGTACTAAAGTTTTATGTACTTCGTCTCCCGGTATTTTTAAGCCTGTGAATAAGAGCAGAGCCAGACTCTCTCACAGGCACCGGGTAGCCTCTTTCTGAGCAGGTTTGTGAGCTAAATCTCAAAATGCACTGGCCTGGACATGCCAGGCCATTAGTGGGCAAATTAAAGAAGTCCGATATAATCCCTGAGGCTTGTCAAATGCAATAGCATGAGGTAAGTGCTTCTTTTGAACACTAAAGGCAGCTGTGATATAACACGTTTACAAGAAAGGTCTCAATAACACAAAAAAGCTGATCATTGTGATTTGTATTATTGGCAGACACCCTCGTCCAGATTATCAATGTACACAGATATTTACTCTAGCGATTTAGGGAAGTAAATTGGAGTTTTAATTGAAGAGAAATGTATAAACAACCCTCAGCTCAACCTGCTAAATTGTTTCTCTCTGCAGGTATATCAATGGAATGCACCTCCACCCTCCCCCAGTATCTAGCATTTGTTCGCCACCTCCATCTTTCTCTTGTTCTATATTTTTCTTCTGTCTCTGATGTCCAGGCGGGGTTGGGGGGGGGGGGGCATGGTGCAGGGTCAACAACCTCGTCCTCAGACTCCAAGCCGAGGTTCAAACTTGTCAAATGTAATGTATGCTTTTGTCAATAAAACCCTTTCAAATACATTTAATTTGACTCGGAATTGATTTTACTGGACAATAGATATACAATTAAGGGTGTAAAACCTGATTCAAACCTGCAGTCGCTTGGCCTCTTAGTCCAGTGCCTTAACCAATCAGATATTGGCCTTTAACATTTATCTCAAGTTAACCATTTGTATGATAAACAAACGAGGGGACACCTGTCATTCTCAGTCTTATTTAAATACACCTGTGTTGAAGTGTATTTAAGGCAGATGTCAATGATCTCACCTTTATGTCCAGTGTTGACCCCTGCCCAGATTCAAACCTGCAATGTGACCACAGCAAGACAGCAGTGTAGCATAATGGTTAGGGAACTGGGTTTGTAATGCAAAGGTTGCAGGTTTGATTCCCAGGTAGGGCACTGCTGTTGTACCCTTGGGCGAGGTACTTAACCTGAATTGCTTCAGTGAATATCCAGCTGTATAAATGTAAACTGTGTAAGTCGCTTTGGATAAGAGCATCTGCTAAATGCCTGTAATGTAATCACATTGTTTCCTGTCCTGGTGTGGGCTTATCTGAGGAGAGGTATGTCTCTCACTACTGACAACTGGTAGCCTTTAGGTTAGCTTTTGGGAACTAACCTAATCCCACCCTATCTGCTGCAGACTTGGTCAAAGTCGACTAATGACGGAGCTTATGAGACCTCTCACAGATGTAGGAATACAGGGCGCAACCTGCAGTCACGGTGAGCACCATTACCAAATGAGCCTCCTGGGTGCTGGTTCTCTAACCACTTCCCCACACCAGTCTGTCCTATGGGGGGCTGATGCTGATACGTTCCCCGTCATATTTGAAAATGAAACCGAATGCTCCTGTCCTTGGGACCGCGGCGCTGATGAGCTGTGGGTTCTCAGAGAGGCGGCTATCACGCCAAAATGACAGGGGAAGGTGAGCGCAATGCTTCTGGTTTTGTGGGGAGGAAAAGGACATTCCAGTATCCATCTCGCATCAGGCAGCACCTTTTGCATCTCATTTTTGTGTTTTTGGATTTACCGTGCGTGTAATGACCCATAAAAGCCTTCAGCTGCGTTGACCCGGGTCGCAGCAATCACGGCTGCCGGCGCGGCGCTTTTTAAAGGACAGGGACGTGTTCCACATACAGTCTGAGCTGCCACTGCCATGCCAACGCTGCCACTGCCATGCCAACGCTGCCACTGCCATGCCAATGCTGCCACTGCCATGCCAACGGTGCATGTGTCCTGCTCGTTCAGATTTTCTGGAAAGGAGACAAAATTAAAAAAAATAAGAAAGAAAGAAATTAATACCTATGCTAGTAATGGTTTTTATAATTAAAAATTGTTTCGATGTCAATAAACGCGCTATTTAAGATTAACCAGCCTCGAGATTCAACTTCAAGCTGTTGAACTTGTGTAATAAAATAGAGGGCACGGAGACCTATTATTAGAGGCTCAGGAAGAACCCAGATTACGAGAGTAATAATGGTGACCTTAGCCTGCTGTAATGTGTGTGTGTAGGGATGTGTGTGCGTGCATGATTATTTAGGTTGTGTGATCAACATGAAATTCAGTTGTTGTCAATTGAACTTGATTGCTCATCGCAGTATTTATTTAAGTTGTAGTTCATGCTATCCCTAGTGAAGGCACTCATGTTCCAGAAATATGTTTAATATGAGAAGGAATTTACTCTTTTTCTCTTTATTTACTTTAAACGTATTTTATGCTTTTCAGTCAGTTTGCACCTTGTTAATCTAGGTGTGCACCTGCTTGTTTCCTGAAGCTATCAGGTATTTTCCTGAGCACAGTTGTTTTATTCAATTACAGAGCCTTAAGAGTTCAACAACAAAAATGGCTCTGGGTTTGCAGGAAAAAATGCATTAAGCAAAGTCATTTTTCCTATCAGAAGTGCAGAGATTTCATGGTTAGATTTTTACTTCTAACTGAAAACAGGGCTTGAAAACCTGGAATGAAACCATATTTACAAATGCATTTTTGTGGTTTTGTTTGTCGTTAGTGTTTTGGGGGTAAACAAGTATAGATTTAACTGGCAAAATTTGTTAGAAGAAAACACATGATCTTACAGAAATCTCCTTGTTACAAGAACAAAACACACATCCATTTTGATATTTGAATTTTAATCAATCGTGTTTCAAACCCACCCCACATCTTTGAACACCTAAAGCCATGACTTTTAGTATAAGTCACAATTACTCTGTGAGTCAATTACTCTGACTCTGCCCACTGTTCATGTAAGTGCTTTCAAATATGCACACTATTCTTACCCCTTAATCCACAGAATCATAAAGTAGGTGTAACGTAAGGCATAATGTTCATTTAAAAATCCACTCATCAAAGGAGAGCAGCCACATGTGAAAACAAACATACTAGTGAGCTAATTAGTCATTAATTCTGTATTCAGGTGCAGACTACAGTAAATGGAGCAATATCCATTTTAAATCTCCCCCTTGATAAACATTATATTTGATTGACAAGTGCAAGTGTGAGGTGTCAATATTCGTGTCAACATGAAGTGCCATGTGAACATAGCTTGAGACCCATAAATATTTGTCTTTTGATTTGCTGCAGACTTATTTTGAGTGGTTTATTTTAAATTTAGAGAGTAAACAGAAACTCTAATAAATATAGATTTGTTTGTGTATATGGCCACTGCTTTTTTGATAGTATTTGTATTGCCCAGATTTACTGCTGTTCTTTTCCCCACAAATTAAAAAATCCCGTAAGAAATTCTAAAAAGCTTGAGCCACAAACAAAACTGGGATTTTCTGTGAACAAAATCAGAAAATGTTTACCATTAGCTTTAATGTTAATGGGTGGTGGTTAATGGGTGGTAACAAAAACAAAAAGAGGAACTTTCATCACCTCGAGAATGAGTGACGATGTACACCAGCTCTGGAATAAATGGAGGGAGGGAGTATTTCTCAACAATAGTGGTGAGCTGTTTGGGAGCCAAACGTGATTTGCATGAGAATTTGCAAGGTCAGAAAAATACATCCAGGCGGAGGGCTGCCAGGAACCGAGAGGTGGGAGGCCGTCAGAGGCCCTTACTGCTTTCCTGATGATGGCTGCTACAAAAGCAGCATGGTCGCTCTCATAGTGGCATGGGGCTTTGCTCTATTTGGGTCTAAACCTCATCAGTTTATGGGAAGGACAAACTGTGAATAGCAAGACTGCAGCATTGCACACAATCTGTTATGTACACGAGCCCTCACATGAAGCAGAATTAACTTAAATATGGGCCACACACATTCCTTTAGTTGATTAATTGGAAATGACCCAGACTTAAGAACTTGGATGTACAGTATTTTGCATGCAGGTGCAATGGTTGTTGTAAACTATCAATTATAAAATCTTATGAATTGATATTAATAAGTTGGAGATTTCTTCTTCTTCTTCTTCTTATTTCGTATAATGGTAATAATAACAATAATAAATGCATTATTATTTTTAGTAGTTGTAGTAGTAGTAGTTGTATGTCTTGACATATAGAATTAATGTCTTAAATTACATTCCAATTACTCTCCTCTTCTGGAGAGGCGTAGATCCGGGATAAGGCGTCGGGCTTAGTGTTTTTAGAACCTGGGCGAAAAGACAGAGTAAAAACTAAACGGGCAAAAAATAGAAACCATCTGGCTTGACGAGGGTTAAGGCGTTGAGCCAAGTCGAGGTATTCCAGGTTACAATGATCTGTCCAGACCAGGAATGGCACAGTAGCTCCCTCTAGCCAGTGTCTCCACTCCTCAAATGCTAATTTGATGGCTAAGAGTTCTCGATCACCAATACTATAATTTATTTCAGTGGTGGAAAGGCGGTGTGAGAAGAAAGCGCACGGGTATACCTTGTTACCAACGGTTCTTTGCGAAAGGATCGCCCCTGTTTCTGAATCGGAGGCATCCACCTCCAAAATGAACTGACGTGTGGGATCCGGGAGTGCGAGGACAGGGGCTGACGTGAACCGGGACTTGAGTTCCATCTAAAAGAAACTTTAGTAGAAGTGATTAACGGTGCGGCAACCGTGCTGTAATTACGTACAAACCGTCTGTAAAAGTTTGCGAATCCTAGAAAGCGTTGGAGTTGTTTTCAATCAGTAGGTACGGGCCATTCCTGTACCGCCTGCACCTTGGTGGGGTCCATCTCCAGATGGCCTCGGGAGATGATGAATCATAAAAGCTGAACCGACGTTTTATGGAACTCACATTTTTCGGCCTTGATAAACAATTGGTTCTCGAGCAGTCTCTGGATGACTTGGCGTACATGATGTACGTGTTCCTCGATAGTTTTGGAAAAAATAAGGATGTCATCAAGGTAAACATAAGCGAATCGGGACAACATGTCCCGGAGTACGTCGTTCACCAATTCCTGGAAGACGGCAGGGGCGCTGGTGAGACCGAATGGCATGGCCAGGTATTCATAATTACCTGTGTGGGTGTTGAAGGCAGTCTTCCACTCGTCCCCCTCCCGAATCCAGACCAGGTGGTAGGCGTTGCGGAGATCTAACTTAGTGAAGAATTGCCCCTCCTGAAGATTGTCGAACGCAGATGACATTAATGGGAGTGGATAGCGGTTCTGTATTGAGTCCCCTGTAATCAATACAGGGACACAATGTTCCATCTTTCTTCTTAACAAAAAAAAATCCTGCACCAGCAGGGGACGACAAAGGACGGATGATTCCTGATGGAGGAGATGTACTCTTCCATGGCTTTATTTTCTGGGGCAGACAACGAATACAGGTGGCCTCTGGTTGGGGTAGAACCAGGAAGTAGGTCAATGGGACAATCATAAGCGGGATGAGGCAGTAACGTGCAGGCACGGGACTTACTGAAAGCCTGACCGAGATCGTGATATTCGGGGGGCACTAGTGGCAGGTTGACCTCTCTTTAGCCATGGGCGTGGAATCTCCAGGGGCAGTTGCGGAACGTAAGCATGATTTCTGACAGAAAGAGCTCCACTCCCGGATGTTTCCAGTCCTCCAGTCAATACTGGGGTTGTGGGTCACCAGCCAGGGTCCGCCAAGCACTACTGGAGCATGAGGGGATTCCATGAGATAAAGTGCCAGTTTCTCCCTGTGATTCCCAGAAACAAGCAGATCCAGTGGCTGGGTGATCTCCTGAATCTCGGTTAGGGGCGTACCCGTCAGGGTCTTGGTTTGGAGGGGGGTCGCTAAAACGAGACACCGGGATTCCCATGCGACGAACCAGGGTAGGGCAGATGAGGTTAGCATCGACCCCCAAGTTAATCAGAGCCTGCACCGGGAATTGTTCTCCTTGCCAGGAGAGCAGGACGTGGAGCATGGGACGTTGGGGTCGGGAGGTAGATAACTGAGAGGCGCCTCCCTCTTCATTGACGGGCGCTGTCTTTTACTGGGCATGACGACCGGAATGTCCCTTGCCTCCGCAGTAAAGGCATAGTCCCCCTTCCCGGCGGTGCTGGCGTTTGGCCTCGGATAGATGGGCCCGATTCAACTGCATGGGCTCCGCAGTCCCAGTGGGTTGAGCGGGGAAGTCAGATCGTGTTGTAGGCCGGAAACGAGGGAAAGCAGGAGATTCGTGACGCCTCTTTCCTGCAGATGGGTGTCGATGCGGATGGCCAGGTCCACGAGTCTGTCCAGGTCCGGAGGTAGGTCGCACACAGTTAGTTCGTCCAGAACCCTCTCGGAGAGACCGTGCATGAAGGCGTCGTAGGTGGCCACGGCATTCCATCCTGTAGAGGTAGCCAGGGTCCGGAACTCGATGGAGTAGTACGAGACGGATAGTTCTCCCTGGCGAAGCTGAAGCAGTTGACGTGCAGCCTCCCGTCCGACCGAGGACTGGTCGAAAACCCTTCTCATCTCCTCCGCAAAGGATGAGAAGGTCGTGAGAGCAGGGTGTCCGGACTCCCAGAGAGAGGTTCCCCACAGTCGAGCTTTTCCCCCAAGGAGCGTGATTACATATGCTACTCTCGCTCGCTCCGTAGGAAACGAGGAGGGTTGGAGTTCGAACACTAGAGAACATTGACTTAGGAAAGCGCGACATGAGTTGGGGTCACCCAGGCAGCGTTCTGGAGGAGGTAATCGTGGTTCGGACCCCCTCTGATAACCGGCTTACGTCTGTAATTGGATCGCTACATTCTGCACAGAACGGGCCGTTTCTGCCGACTCCTGGGTGACTTTGACCATGGATGAAAGCTGCTCCGCCAGAGCTTGGACGGTCTGCTGCAACATCCGCAACTCCGCCTCGTGATGTCCTAGATGAATCCCGTGGTAACGGGAAACGTCGGTGGGATCGGGTCGGTCCGCTGGTTCCATCTTGGCCAGATTGTTATATCACGAATGGTACCGGAAAACCAGGCGCAGACCCAGAAATGCAATAATGTCCTTTATTGCGTAAGTAACAAGCAATGGTCAAACAGGACCAATCAGGGTAATACAGGCTTCCAAAGAGTGGTCGGGGACAGGCAAAGTTCGTTCCAGGCTTCAGGTGTGTCAGAGGCAGGCAAGACGTGGTCAATTGGCAGGCGGAGGTCGATAACAGGGAATCAGTCCGGGGAACACAGAGAGGAGCAGGGCAGGAACCACGAGGAGCACGAACAGGTGGATCGGGAATGAGACTGAAACAGGACTGAATACGGAAGCACGAACACGAGGAAACAAAACACGGGTAAACAAAGAGAACGCTGCAAAGTTGTGTAGGCATAAGCAAAGCACAAGACAATCTGGCAACGAACATGGGAAAATGCACAGTTTATACATTTAGACATAACAAGAAACAATCAGGAATTAACACGAATGCAGCTGACTGCAATCAGACACAATGAGGAATAAGTGAAAACGATAATACAATGACGAGACAATCTAGAAATGAACATGGGAAACGAACAGCTTAACTACATCAGACAACGAGAAACAGGTGAAAACGATAATACAATGACGAGACTGGAAACAGGTAAGCGAAAGTAAAAACACGGACCGGACAACTAGGAAAACATGGAATAAACTACAAACACCTAATTACGGGGAACATGAACACGAGACGTGACAAGTTCATAAAATAGCTGACTGGCGAGCCGGTTTGACTCAAATCACGTTAACCTGCTTGGCATTGGGCTCCTGCAGTCTGCCTGCACCAGCTGCACAAGGAAGCCCTTCATCACAGGGACTGCGCAGCTAAGCTGACTGACTGTGGAATGAACAGAATCAGCATCTGGCTGCACGTACTTAAGGGGAGAGCACATGATGGAAGACATTGGAGGGATGGAGTTGTGATTTGGAATAAAAAAGAGGAGCAATCTGAAAGAAGAGTAAACAAGGGAAAAAAAGACACAAGTGACACAGGTGTGGGAAGGGGTGCTTTAGAAGTCTTTGAATGAATAATGTAATTGCCAGTGTCCTACAGCAGGGAGGAAGAATGAGAAAAAGGAAATGAAGAGAAGGGAAGAAATAAAAACAAAGGGAGGATAGCTGGAAAGGAGAGAACGGGCAGCAAAATATACGAAAAGATGTATCCATTTATCACAAAATCCAAATCAAGGTGCTGCCTTATGATGATCATTGCCCCCATGTCTATTCATATTTTTTTCCTTTTATTTACTTTAATTTCTGTTACCCTATCATTGTACTGTTTATTTCTGCTTCTTGTTTTTAGCCTGTGCCAAAACAGTCAACTGTTATTCCTATGGGCAGCATAGGCTGTGGGGATTTGCTCTAACCAGTAAACTGAAACACTTGATATCAGTTAGCTGTTTAAACTAAGGGGCTATACTACTCAGTGACATCAGGTGTAGTCAGTGTACAGCTGGAACAAATACAATGGGGGAAATAAGTATTGAACACATCAACATTTTGTCCAGTAAATGTATTTCCAATGAGCCTATTCAAGTGAAATTTGCACCAGACTTTGGTCTTAACTCAAAAAATCTAAACATTAAAGTCCATATGTAAATAAAGTGCGGCACGGTGGTGCAGTGGATAGCGCTGTCACCTCACAGTAAGAAGGTCTCGGGTTCGAATCCAGGCCGGGGGCCTTTCTGTGCGGAGTTTGCATGTTCTCCCCGTGTCCGCGTGGGTTTCCTCCGGGTACTCCGGTTTCCTCCCACAGTCCAAAGACATGCACGTTAGGCTAATTGGAGAGTCTAAATTGCCCATAGGTATGAGTGTGTGAGTGTGTGAGTGAATGGTGTGTGTGCCCTGCGATGGATTGGCGACCTGTCCAGGGTGTATTCCTGCCTCTCGCCCGGAACGCATGCTGGGATAGGCTCCAGCCCCCCCCCCTGCGACCCTGACTAGGAATAAGCGGCTTAGATAATGGATGGATGGATGGATGTAAATAAAGTTATGTGTAATAAAGTGGAATGAAACAGGAAAAAAGTATTGAACACACTAAGAAAAAGCAGTACACCACAGCAAGGAAAGGCAAGGAACCAGCTGAAAACCATAACTAATTAGGAGGCAACTCTACCTCCAATCTGTGCTAATTAATGTCAGCTGGGTTAGAATATATTGATGGGCTATAAAAGTTTTTTTTTGTTACCAAGGTGCCACACAAGAAACATCTAATGATGGGTAAAAGCAAAGAGCTCTTTCAAGACCTTCGCAACCAGATTGTTGCAAAACATGAAAATGGAATTGGCTACAGACGTATTTCACAACTTCTGAATCTTCCAGTAAGCACCATTGGGGGCATTATCCGTAAGTGGAAGCAACATCACTCCACCATCAACCGGTCACGCACAGGAGCTCCTCGCAATATTTCTGATCAGGGAGTCAGAAGGATACTTAGAAGAGTAGCCAAAGAGCCAAGGACCACTAGGAAAGAGCTCCAGAAAGACTTGGAGGCAGCAGGCTACAACTGTGACAGAAAGGACAGTAGGCAATGCACTCCACCGCCATGGCCTCTGTGCACGCTCGCCCGCAAGACTCCACTACTGAAAAAAAGACATGTTGAAGCTCGTTTAAAGTTTGCCAAACAACATTTGGACAAGCCAGTGAACTACTGCGAGCATGTACTCTGGTCAGATGAGACCAAAATTTAACTTTTTGGCTGTCACACAACACACCATGTTTGGAGGAGAAATGGCACTGCATATCACCTGAATAACACTATACCAACAGTGAAGTTTGGAGGTGGAAGTATCATGATGTGGGGCTGTTTCTCCTCTCGTGGTACTGGCAGACTTCATATCATTGAAGGAACAATGAATACAGAGATTCTTGAGATGAACCTGCTGCCATCCACCAGGATGCTGAGGATGAGACGTGGGTGGACCTTCCAGCAGGACAACGATCCAAAGCATACAGCAAAGGAAACTCGCAATTGGTTTCAGAGAAAGAAAATCAACTTGTTGGAATGGCCCAGTCAATCACCTGACTTAAACCCAATTGAACATTTGTGGAAGCATTTGAAGATCCAGATTCACAAGAGGGCCCCCCGCAATCTTCAAGATTTAAAGACAATCTGTGTAGAGGAATGGGCCAAAATCACACCTGAATACTGCGGGCGATTAGTTACTTCATACAGAAAGCGCCTTGAAGCTGTCATTACAAACAAAGGCTTCTCCACTAAGTATTGAATTAATTTCAGTTAGTGTGTTCAATACTTTTTTCCTATGTCATTCCACTTTATTACACATAACCTTATTTACATATGGACTTTAATGTTTAGATTTTTTGTCTGAATTTCTTGAGTTAATACCAAAGTCTGGTGCAAATTTCACTTGAATGACCTCATTGGAAATACATTTACTGGGAAAAATGTTGATGTGTTCAATACTTATTTCCCCCATTGTACATGCAGCCACTGAGGCCTTCAGAGTTAAGTACCTATGGGGTAATGTAGTTCCCAACCCTGGTCCTGGAGAGCTGTGGGGTATGCTAGTTTCTGTTGTTTTCAGCACTTAATTGATCAATTAATGCAGTTAATTACATAATTAACTCCCCTCACCTGGTTTAAATTGGTTCCTGATTTTAGAGTGAAAACAAAAACCAGCATACCCTGCGGCCACCCAGAAACCACTGGTCATAATATACAAGTAAAAAAAGGAAACACTTCAGTAAATGAGGTGGACAATGTACTGAAGGCAGGTGCTTCCACACAGGTGTGGTTCCTGAATTAATGAAGCAGTTGAGATCCCATCATGCCAGTTGCCCATTATTTTAGCTACCATGGCTAGAAGAGATCTTTGTGACTTTGAAAGAGGGGTGATTGTTGGAGCACGTTTGACAGAAGCTTCAGTAACGAAGATTGCTGAGGTTTCATGAGGGACAGTCACTAAGGTGACGTTTGCATGGAAGTCTGAGGGAAAGGCCTCATCAATTAGGGTTAACTGTGGTCGAACGCGCACACTCCTTAAATGTGATGTCCGAGCATTGCTTCCAGATTCAAGGCAAAATGGACAAGCAGCTCTGAATCACTTCCCTGCAAATATCTCAAAAACAGTCCATCAAGAACAGAACAGAGAAGGATACTAAAAATGCATGTTTTAGAGTAAAGTGATGCAAAGAACACAGGTAGTGGTCTACTGCAGTGCAGAGTTGGGGACTCGAGTCTCAGATTCAGATTCGAGTTGCACTTAAGTGCAATAAATTGACTCGTGACTTGACTTGGGATCTTGTTCAAAAGACTTGATACTTGACTCGGACTCGTACTCATAGGACTTGTGGACATTGCTACAATGAACAAATAGCTACAACTGAGCATTTTTTTGTAACAGGCATCCCACTTCTCTGGTTCGATTGTGCCTTGTCATGGGTGGGCTCTGTCACCGCTGACATCACCTCACCTCTGAGCGAGCGAGCAGTGAGAGAGACAGTTCTATTTACCGAAAGGTCTAAAGCTGGATTCAAAAAATAAAAAAGGTCTAAAAAAGTCTATGGTCGTGACGGGCAGCTGCCGAATGCTGAGTCACAAGAAGAACAAGCATGACAACTCCTCCGTTCGTTGTAGCCTTTGGCTACACTGAGTTTAATAACATCGACAACGGTGATAAAAGGGTTGCTCGCTGCAAAACCTGTGGCACAACCATAAAAGATGCCGCAAGTACCACGTCAAATTTTTTGCACCATTTAAGAACGCACAGAGACAGGTTAGTCAGCCTGAAAATATTAGCTAGCTATCTAGCTAGCAGTTAGCTAATGTGGCCAAGTATGTAACAGTAGATTGCTACCGGTAAATTAAATAACGCTAGGTTGCTGAAACTATTTCTAAGAAAAATGGTCTTGACCCTCACTTTTGTACAGCAACAGGTAGCTAATGCACCCAGCGTCATCATGTAATGTTATGGGCTGAAAAGGAGAAGCAAAGCTAGCTTGCTAACTAATTTAGCTATTATTATTTGGGACATTAACATCAGCTAGCTAATTTGTACTAATAAATTGGTGATCTGATAAAATGTATTGTGCTGTAGATAATGTTAGCTATCTGAGTTTTGCCTTACTTTTTGTTCCATCACCGTGCGCACTTCCCTTCCTCTGGCGTTTTAGAGAACAGTCCGGTACCACATTGCTGTTAATCTAAATATAAACAACAAAAAGCATTAATTCCGAGTGTTTCCTATTAACGTAAGCCTTTCTTTGGCTTATATTTATTTACTCTGTATTCACTTGCTCGTTTATTTTTGGTTGAAAGCCGAGATTGCAGCTGAAATTTACGTTCATTTCAAGTAACCTCGTTAGCTAACATAACTTAATGCCAATGCAGTGCTCATTCTATTTATGATAGATAGCTAGCTATTTATAAAAAACTATCCCGAAAATTAAAACGGAATAATTCGCTAATTGGAGGTTTAAATATTAGAGCCTTGAAAGTATAATGTGGTTAGGCCCACTTATTTCCTTCAACTTGCAGTATGTCAAAGTGTGTCTTGGTCTTTATAGTTCAGTAGGCAAATTGGTGTGATCTAGCCAATGATTGTGTGTTGTTAATCAACAGGTTTTCTGAGTATACAGAGGCTAAGGCAAAGAGAGGTGTTACTGAGGGGCAGCGCAGTATAGACTCATTCCTCAAGGCGGGGACCATTCAGGTGTACAGCCAGGACCACCCTCGTAAACAAGCAGTGATTCAGGATCTTATCATTGATTGCAGCCTCCCTCTGTCCCTGGTGGAAAAGAGTAGCTTCAGACATTCCATGTCTGTCCTGGACCCGCGATACAACCCTGTCAGCCGAGGGAAAGTGACTACCCAGTTGACTCATCAAGTGTTAGAAAAATAAGCCATCATCAAAAACAAACTGGCTGAAACCAACTATGTGTCTGTAACTGTAGACATCTGGTCTGATAGAACCATGAGGGGCTTCCTCTGCGTTACAGTCCAGTACATGGATTTGGGAAGGAGAAATCTTGTCAAAATCTGAGTAGTAGTCTTGAAAATATTAAAATTTACATAAAAAAATCTGAAAACAAGATGGCCGACTGCTCAGATTAATTAGCTTTTTTCTTTGCAACCAAAAAACATTTTCACAAAACAATGTTCAAATGCCATCTATCTACCATCTAACATCTGGTAATGTGGTGCCAAAATCTGTGACCAATTGTGTCGAAACCTGTCCTTGGTTGTTTTGGCATGGACTGACTACAATAATCATCCAAAAAGTACATCTATTGTCAAAAGGGACTGGTATAGACATGATTTAGACTCGTACATATAAACTTGAGACTTGACTTGGATTTGTGCTTAAAAGACTTGAGACTTGACTTGGACTTGCATGCAGAGACTTGAGACTTGACTGCTGCAGTGTTTCTCAATCCATCCCTACAGGGCACACTGCCCTGCATGTTTTCATTCCAACCACTTAATCCACTTAATCATGCTCAAGTGGTCATTAACAGACGACCGATGCAGATGATAGGTTGGGTGCAGAGTTTGGAATGAAAATATCCAGGGCAGTGTGCCCTGTAGGAATGGATTGAGAAACACTGTCATATGGTCAGATGAGTCATCCTTCATCCTGTTCTCAACAAGCGGATGTGTGCATGTGTGGGGCACGCTAAAGAAACCTACAGGCACTGTTGTAGTGTTGGGTAAGGTAAATGCCAATACATATAAAGCCATTCTGAGTTATCAAATTCATCCTGTGGTAAATAATTTCTATCCTGATGACAATGCCCCCAACCCCAGGGCATGAGTGGTCACTGACTGGTTTCATGAGTATGAAAATGGCCGTCTCAACACATTTTAACACTTATGGGAGATTGTGAGACAGCATGTTCTACTAACAAAATACAAAATGGATTCTTGTGGAAAAATGATGTTGCATCCGTCCAAGAGTTCCAGACACTTGTAGAATCTATGCTAAGGTGCATTGTGATGGCCCAAAGCCCTATTAAGACACTTTATGTTGTTGTTTCCTTTATTTTGACAGAAACCTGCAAAGGTATTGCTCTATAAACCAATAATAATAATAATTGAAAAAACACACAATTAATCACAAGGTCAGCCTTCCCATTTTTCAATGCTGAAACCCTGCAGTCAGAACAGTCATGTACAAAAGTTTCTGTTTTATGAGAGAGAGGTAAAAGATGAAGATCACATGGGTTCTCAAACTTAATCCTATTTATGCTGGGTTTCACCCCAACTGAAGTTGCACTTCAACAAGTGTAACAAGTTAAATTGTCTTGCTTAAGACACTTTGATTCACCCTCCAAGGCCACAGACTGTGAGCTCTTAAATGGATATGCCTGCTGTTAAGAATGAATAAAGGACTTTATAATCAGTCAGATCAGGCATTGTCTGCTTTAAGCAATGTTTTCATTTTCTCTAATGTGCTTTTTAGAGGCAAATAACTCCTTTAGAAAGAAGTTAATTGATTTTAATTGATTCTTCTATTGACTGACTGTGCAAATCACAGCAGGGGTCCTAAATTCTAAAAGTGTAGATGCCTGGTCACTGAAACAATTTCTGGAAAATTAAAAGCAAATGAGCAATGAGCCAAATCTGCATTCTGTTCACATCAATTTAAAGGCAAAATAATGGAAGCACTTAAAACTCACATTTTCAGAAACACTAATTGATCTACAGTCTGGCTGGAAGAAAACCCCCCGCCATAAAGCCTTTCCGTACTTTGATGTTTGTAGGCAATTGGGGCACTCACTCGACGCTTCTTGTTGAAGACTGCCCCTGTAAGAAAGCAGTCTCTACATCTATCTGGGCACGGGCACAAAATCCATTTTTGCACTTAATGGCTTTCTCTCTAAGCAGTACAGAATGAATGAAACTCGGCGTGACAAAACTTTAAGTGCACCTATATCCTTACCCTTTCTGAAAACCTGAAGCTAAAAAAAGTCACATAGTCTATTTAGCAGGGGGTTTCACTGGAGAGAGTACGGTCTGGATTCTGTAAGACAATAATGAAGCATTCTCTGATGGTCTGACATAGTGACAGCAATGGCAAAATGAAAAAACTAGACATTTTCGTTTTGGCACTGTACTCTTCAAAAGCCCACCTGAAGGGGTTGTCAAGCTAAAAGCACTGGTTTTCGGTGTCCTGACGAGCCCCACGGTCTGCTATTGAATCTAATTGTGACCGGCAGCCCCACAGGGCGGCACATAATTGGCCATACTCTTGTTCAGGGAGGGACGGTTTCCATCAGATGGGTCTGCCTGCAACAACTGCACATAAAGGCTCTGTCTCAATTGGAAGGCAGCTGCCTGCAAAGGATGTATTTTAAGCCAGCATTTGCACACTTTTGCATAAGGTCCCTTATTTTGGCCAAATTTGAAGGCAACCTCCAGTGTTTTTTTTGGCGGGTAGAATATCCCAAAAGTTTTTGCAATGAGCTCCAAAACTGTTAACTTTTGTTAAACAATGGCAGCCGGTGTTACCACTGTGATCGACTAGTGACAATGGAGGTGATTTACAGGCATAGTTGATCAACTATATGATGCAGTTATGGCTAAAAAACGATATGGTCTAAGTGTGTAATATGTTTGAGTCAGAAGTTGGATGATCTGAAATCCATAAAGCTTTCCATGAGCTAGCTAGCTAACTAGCTAGTAATTGCCATACAAGCAAATAGGGATAGCTAAGGTATGTTAGCCAGCGAACTGTCACATTAGGGGTTTAACTGATCAGGATAAAATGATCATCGAGTTTTACCAAAGCAATTATTGCAATAACTTAGTTTAACTGAGAAAGTAGCTAGTTAGATAAAGAAACTGTTGAAAGACAGATTTTTTTTGCCCATCAGAGCATAAAGCCTCAGCTGTCACTGTTGTAAACAGCAATCTCATGTGTGGTACTTAAACGCTCTTGCACGTAATCCTACATTCAAAGTGCCTCCCAGACACGGTTTCTATTGAGGTAACTCATCAATTTCCGAAGGACGCGACAGCAAGGCAGCTGCCTTCTAATTGAGACACAGCCTAAGTGCACTCCTCTGACACAATGGCTGCGCTGCTCAGCTGCTGGACTGCAGAGTGAAAAGAAGCACGTGTGCTCTCTGCTGAATTTACTGAAGATGTTGCAGCAATGAGACAGGCCTACGAATATGATTATATTATAATCATATGATTTGATGATTGGACATTATTATTAACCTTATTTAACCAGGAGTCGTCACTTACAAAGACGACCTGACACATAACATGAAATGAGTTCAAATAGGACAGTGTTAAAACAAAACATGATAATAGAAAACAATACAAATATGACAATGCACAGGGTTAAACAGGGTTGCCGATGAACATTACAGAATGCGTTTGTATTGATCAGGACTTTACAAAGGGCCAAAAAAAATGCACATAAATCAGGGGGAAACAAAAATATTGTGGGTAAAAACTGACCAAAAAAATCCCTTTTGATGTGTCATTCTTTTCACAAATCCATTTTTTATTAGCATGCCTTAAAAATGCAGAATGATTTAGGGGCTGTCCATCATTACCCATTTAATCACAGAGGGAGCATTAGGCCACACAGCAAAATGTTCAGCATAAAATCAACTCCGATTTAGTACATTTAACTCTGATAGCGTATATATTGCCCCCCCTGGACTCGTAGAAACTCTGGAGGATTTGATTTAACAAGGAACACTTTGCAGTGCAGTGTTGCTGGTCATAGAACAATTTACAATTTAGTTATTTGGCAGACTCTTACAAGAGGGCATTAATATGGCTACAGATCATCGCTAGAGTTATCGAACAGTAAGTTATAGTCTAATCATTGACATTGCCGACATTCATGCCGCAAAACCTCTCATACAAAAGGGAGGAGGATGGTTATTATGATTTTTTAAATTTGAATTTAGGTTAAGTCTGAAAAGGTGAGATCCTGACTGAGTGTTACATTTATTTACAACAGAAAGTTATTTCATGATCTAGGGACAAGGGCAGAGAAGAGATGGGGACAGTCAGCTGGCTGAGGAGGAGGCCGATCAGAGAGATCTGGAAGGCGTGTGGGGTGTGATCAGTGACTGAAGGTAAGAGGGAACAGTTCCCCCTCATGGCCTGGTACACCAGCACCAATGACTTGAATTGAATGCAAGCTGCAACCGGTAGCCAGTGAAAAGTGCGAGAATTTCTGAAGGTTTGACCACCAGTCGTGTGGCCGCATTCTGGATGAGTTGTAGTGATTTTATGGCGCAGGCCAGATGGCCAGCCAGCATGGCGTTGCAGTAGTCCAGACGTGTGATGGCCCTGGCCTAGAAGGTAAACTGTGCTGGATCTGTTTCTGACTGATTTGTACAAGGCTCGATTCAGCGCTTAGCTCATGGTTAGATTAGTTGTTTACAGTGGTAAATCCTTGGTAAAGAAATGTGTAATTGAGCTGTATTAAAGTTATTAAAATGATACTAGTTGTTTATTTAACACGTTTGTTAGTCTTCTCTTTAGACAAATCTAAAGGCAGCAGTCTCAGTTAGCCAAACTTGTTCAATTAATTGTTCTGTACCCTAATGCACTCAATTTAATGACTAATTAATCCAAATTAAGCGGTCTCCTAATTAGTGTTGCTAATTTTTTTAAGAGGCATGCACGGACAGAATTAAGTTGAAGAAATGGCCTCTGCTTGCATCATAATTAGCATGGAGAGACTGTCACTGAATGCCAAAATCCAGATTCATATTCAGGAAGCAGTTGAACAAGAAATCAGCTGGAAAAGCAAAATCTACTTTTCTGAAGCCAGAAAAAAAATCCATGATGACTTTTCTTTTTGCATACTTCTTGTTCATAGCTAAATAAAGAGACATTGTGATTCCAATAAATTCTAAAGATTTAATCAAGCCATATATGACATTTCATTGCATTGAACCTACTAGCCTAGTGGCTAGTACTACGGAGCTTGAGTGAGAGACGAGAGAGAACTTTGTGCTGGAACGCAGGGATCCACCCCCTCCCTTACTTTAACCAATCACAACCTGTAACGGCAAAGCCATTTTTGGTTGGAGAGAGGAAAACTCGGTCACTGTCAGTCTCTGCTCATTGGTATAACAACACAATCAATCAGAATGGAAATGGCAGAGAAAATCCTTGATGTATGCCTGTCATATTTACTGAATGTAAGAAAAACACTGTATAACTACAAGTTGTTATTATTAGTAGTAGTAGTATTTGTAGTAGTAGTAGTAGTAGTATATAATTATGAATAACAATATACATCTTTCAGTTAAGTCAACTTGCTTTACATGATCTAGTCACTAAACTGAGGTCACAGTTTTGTCTGTAGTATTATGCATTGAACAAAAGGGAAAATCACTCAAGACCCCTCGCTATACTTTAAACCTCACAATGGGCAAATTTCCACAACGTCCACAGCCCAAGTGAGGTTGTGGAAATGAGAGCGCATTTGTACTCTGCCAGTGGGCCTGTAAGACGAGAATCGTGCTGACACATTGATCCATGCACAGCTGGCCCCGGGAACAAGGAATGCAGTGTTGGGGATTCTGGGCCACCCCCCAGTGCCCGCTATCTCAGGAATCCCTGTGATGATAACCCTGCACTACATGCACCAGGTCTGGTGAGGGAACACAGCAGAGCGTTGTTAACATGGCCGAATGGGGATTGTCCTTGTGGGGGCTCACTCAGGAATGAGAAGGATCTCTTTGGGGTTCTTCATCAATGATCTCCACCATGCTCACGATGTTGGGAGAAGCAGATTCTCTACCTCTGTGTTGGACTAATGATTAAAAAAAACACTCCTAAATATTTAATAGTTTGTATATTTAATAATGTATCTGTTTGTGAGAGTGTGTGTGTGTGTGTGTGTGTGTGTATATATATATATATATATATTACACAGTCCAAAACCTCTGTGCCAGAATCAATGTAGCTAAAGCTATTATCGACAGACTGCAAGCCAGTGTAGGTTAACAGGCAACGTAGCTCCCCTTCCCTGACAGACTGTCTGAACGAGTGAGAAAGCATGGACTGCTGCTTATTCTCTCCTGTTTTGACTTTTGAGTCTGATGTTCACCATCCTGAGTTCTTGTTTCTCAGCATTCAAGATTTTAACAAATGTCAAAAAATGTCAATGAAGCCATCCTGTTTCGCTGCTATTGTCCGCTGACATTCCAGGTGTTGTCAAGGAGATGTGGCGGTGGAGGGCACCGTAATGGTTAATGAACTGTGCTTGTTAATGGAAGGCTGTAGGTGTAAGGACCGAGTGGGAGACTAATGCTATACCCTGGAGCAAGGTACACATTGCTTCAGTTAATATCCAGCTGTGTAAATTGATAATATTTTGGTCACTTTGCATGAGGGCATCTGCAAAGCTGATAAATATAAATAACAATAATAATGGAAATATAATGAATTGTGGTCACTCAGAAGACAATAAAATAAGGCCTTACATATTTGCCTCGACCAGGTTTTTGCTTGAGTCCCGGTGGGGATTGGTAAGAGGAGGACAGAAGAGGGGTCAGGTTTGGTCAGGTGGCGTACCTCCTGAGTGGTAATAGTGGCCCAATGTATACAGCCTGCACTTTGACGTGTGTGGGCGAGGTTGGCCAAGCCCTAATGATCCCGCAATGAAGGCTGTCCTCACATCTGCATTCATTAATTTCAAGACCAGACTTTATCGGATAATGAGCATGTTTTTGTATCATCATTCCCCAAATGAGAATGTGGTGATGTATAAATACTATACATTTCAGTAGAGCTCAATCTTTCACCAATCTATGACCTGGATATTTAATACAATATAAGCACAGTACTTATTTTGAAAAACTATTTTGGTTTTACTTTTTCTCTTCATTTCTCTTCTCTTTGCAAAAACCACCTGAAAAAATAACTTGTGTTTAATGGTGAGCCGCAAGTTGTTGAAATCCAGGTCTATACAGGCAGGTATGTTGACTGTGCTTTCATGAGATATTAAACAGAAGGGAAAGATTAAACCCACAATTAAATACAATTGTTCATTGGCTTCTTCATAAACACAGTTTGGCAAGGTCATTTCGCTGATTGTTGAACCTGCAAAACTTGATTTCAATTAGGTCCCCTCCTTGGTTGAAGTAGTAGTAGTTAATTGATTAAATCATCTCGCAAGCATTGGTTGCAACAAAAACCTGCATGCACTTGGAGAGCATAATTAATGACTGTTAACCCCCTGAGGTCGGCTGGATCGGCGCCGATCCAAGCAGCAATACAAGTATATTACTATTTCTAACTTCGCGATATTTTATCATACACACGCGACAAAAACATTGACAGAAACCTTAGAATCGCGACTTTCCGATTTGAGCACTGGCAAATCAAATGGGATTTTTTAAATTAGGTTAATTAGACCAAAAGTAAACCTTGCCTTTTACTCTCTTTTTTACCTGGTAGTAACGTCCCCCTTCTATTGACATGGTAACTAGGTGCGAGTTTCGGGGAGGTGTGGGGGGGGCGTGGGGCCATGTGTGAAAACGCCGGCGTAAACACATAAACTGTCCCGACAATTTGAAGCAAGATTTTATACAGACATACAATTTTATTCAAGATGGAAAGATTTTCTGCGCTGCAGTGTTTGAGAGTATTGATGAAAGCGGCCGAAGACAATAACTGACGAACAGTAAGTAACTATATTTGATTTGCCATGTTATCAAATACTCGTATATATATTCAATATATGAATTCGCGTCTTGTGACTACATATTCCGCGTGTTGCAACGTAACAAATTGCAATATGCACACAAGATCTATGGAAGAATACTTTTCTAAAGAAGAACAGCCTAAAATGTTATTTATTTCGCTTGTTTTCAAATACTTCGTGAAAACATATGAATTCGCGTCTTGTGACGCCAAACATATTCCGCGTGTTAGTAACTTAATCTAAACCCCTAACGTTAGTAGATTAGTTGGTTAGTACTATACACATCTACCTAATATATACAAAGTGCAATCTAGAAAGTAAGAAGGAAGAAAACGAGATAATAAGCGGCGGAAAAAACCCCGAAAAGTATAAACTCCCGAAGTGCATGACACGACAAGGAGTGGATCTCGAAATAAACGGAACAAGGACAGACAGGGAGCAGAACGTGACAGAACAGGGAAAATGCAATACTGGATAAAGAATAATGAATAAGGACTGAATGAAAAATAAACAAAGACCAAAAAACAACAGAACAGGAACTCAGAATATAACACTGATGGCCCAGTGAGATGGCCCATCTGACAGTTCTTAGAGGTGTGGACAATGAATAATGAATATTCAGGTATTTAGCATTTAGCCCTCCCACAGCCTGAAATAAATGTGACCAGTTCTGATAAAAACAGGTTTTTAGCTATTTAGATCTCAGATGTGCTAAACTGTTTTCACACCCTTACATAACCAAGACCTTGATGAACAAACGTACATTGGCAAAACAATTCGTCACTATAGTTTAGTGTGTGCTTTCACAACTTTTGTGACAGCAGAAAAATTTACTATTTTTAACTTGTGTGTTTGTAGATCTATTTACAAGCTGCATATGATACTGACCAAACTATTGATGGCATACAAATGTAGCTGTGATTGTCCTTCAAATAAAAATATCAAACACTTTGGAGTAAGTGTGTGTTAAATTGATGAAATTGAGATAAATATCAGACCATGCCAAAATCAAAAAACATCTAAAAGCTTAGCACGGACCTCAGAGGGTTAAACAATTAAAGGGAGATGATTAGGGAAAAACATACTTAATGAGAGGAGAGCACACAAAATAATCTTTAGATACATACATTTGCACACTAAATATATAACAACTGAATACGTTAAGACAATGCATAAGGTAATCATTTAGACACTAGATCTTTTTCTGAACCTGCAGCAGAAAGGGAGAGGCACAGTTTGATGAGGCTCTCCGTCGAGTTGAAGAGACTTGTATGTGGCTGAAACATTTTGAGGAAGCTGCAAATGTCCGGCACTGTCTTAAGGGACTTGCCCTTGATCAATTTTGATAGTTTTTTGATTAAATGCTAGTCACTGGCAGAAATATTATGAAGACATCACATATTACCCGCATAGCTGTGAATAAAATGCAGTTAACATAGCCAGAAATTATATTAGTTAACCAATTACTGACCTGTTTAATTGGTAAAACATTTCAGAAAACAATCAATATTTTCATGCACACAATGGGAGCAGAGTACACCGGACAAGTATTTAGCAGCTTGCTCGTTAATGTATTTTTCCCGCATTCGGCTTGAATCTTAGACTTTAGGAATACAAGTTTAAATATTAAAACACAGGTTACTTTTCCATAGCTAGCTACAGAGTAGGGCCAAAGGAAGACAACTCAACTTTTCTCAAAATAGTGAGTGACCTTTATACTAGGTCCATTACCCAGCTAGCTATCTTGTGACCAAAAATGTAACACATAACAGGCATTTTTATTACACAAATCAGTAGCTAAAATCTGAATAATGTCATGAAACAATCTGCTTACACACTTTCACTCACCTGCCATTATTTCAATAATGTTGCACAGTCTGGGCAGTCTGTTGCATGGGTTTGGACCATTGGTTAAAAGCTTAAGTGTTGATCCAAGATCAAACGGATGGAACAGAATCAATCTCCCAGTCTATGGCTAACAATACAGGTCCCGTCTATGGCTGTCGCACCCCTAGTTCCACCGCCTATGAAAACTGATTGAAAAGTCTGGAGCGAATGGCTTCTCCACACTTAGAGGACAACATCTAAGCTCACGATTATTATCGCAATACCAACATACAGGTCTATATGAATGGAAATATGTTTTCAGTGAAGTTCTATAAGAGAAGATGTGGCAGCATTGTGAATAGGGAGATGTTTTTTGTGGAGATGGGACACTAAGGGCCCTATTCTGGTGAATTAGGACGGTGTCGGTAACGCAGACGCAAAGCGAAGACGGTGGTGCTTTAGGGCGTGTCTAATGCAATTTCGGTATTTTCATGATTTAGGACGATAGCGCACCTCTGGCGCAGTTGTAAAAGAGGTTGGATAGTTTTTAGCTTAATTGATTACGCTTGCAAGTTACCCATGGATTGGACGATTTGCCTCAACACGGGGGAAAATTAACAATATTCCCGAAACATTCTCATGTGATTTCAGATAATGTGCGCATAAAGTCACCAAATTGCACAGAGCGCCAGCGTTTGCGCTAAGAGGTGGTCTAGTAGGATGTTAATGGAAATGCATTATTTGACACCAAACTTGCATAGCGCCGACTGTTTTCATTGTCACACCCCCTATTGCGCTGCCCAACCCATAGTCGCGCAAACGCCTTCACTGTGCACCACGAAATTGCCAAACTCGGCGGAGACAGGAAATATTCTGTTTGCGACAGACGAAACTGGCAATTCGCCTGCGCTAGTCATGCATTTCTATACTCTATTTGGAGAGCAAATTCTTTTTTATGTAGTTTTTTTTCCTTGACTGACAAGTAATGGAAGGACATTTTTGATAGAGAGTACGTGTATATAATATATAGAACAAAGGGAGAACTGCTTTGTTCAAAATTAGTCACAGTGATACATCAGGTTTAAGCAGTGGGAGAGTGAGCTTCAAACAGATTTAACAAATCATATCCATGTTCATGCATTAAAGTTGTATCCCGTGCCTAATCATATTTTCCAGCCATTGCGACGATATTGCAACATCCTCTTATCAATTCGAGAGAGCACACGCTTACTTGCCTTTACCCAAATGCTTTTAACTGAAATGCTTTATGCTTGCAAAATTCTTACATTGTAAGTATGGAGGCTTGTTTACGAACATTTGCCTTGTGGGCTCAAGTGCTGGCATGCACTTCATAACCCTTCTGTTTTGTGTATACAAACACTCTTGTGAAATGACTCTTGGCATAAATCATGACTATTTGTTATGTATGCTCTCGGTGATGAAAATTGACATTGTCCCAGCCAATGTCCCAGTATCCAAAGTGATCAGCTGCGGCCCTGTGCATATTGGTTACGTTGCTCACCTTCCTGCAAGGAAAAAAGCCATCAATGGCAGGCAGCGTGGCAGGGTGTGCACAACGAAGACCACCCGGAAGTGCAGGAAATGTGAAGTGGCTCTGTGTGAACCTTCAGGATCTGCTGCTATCTGATTGACAGAAGGGAGGGAGGAGCACCTTGATCATAAAGGAATGCAGCAAAAAGGACTCCTGTATTTATTTACCCACAATTCTTTTTTGAGTTTGGACTGATACCTTGTTTTCTTTGAAAAATACAGCAGACCACCTTAAATATTTTAAACTGTTACATAGAGCTTCTGCTACTCCCCTTAGAACGCTTTTATATGAAAAGTATATCAGACACTTGTGTAGTCTGTAATCAAAAGAAAATGGATACAATCCTTCTACCACTATGTTCTGGTAGTGTGCAATTATTTTTGTTTTTTGAAAGCTGGTGGAAGATATAGTAACCAAGGCAACTGGTAGTAATGTTCATTCTTTGCCTACCGTTTCCTATTGAATGATGACTACAGCCTGAACTTGTCTGTCCCACAGTGTAGATGATCGTTCTATTCTGATTCACCACTGATTAGAAGATGGTTCTTACACCTTCAAGCCATCTTATTACTAGAAAGGTCTTCTGCTATATTGCACAGTGCTAAATCATCCATAGTTTCTGGATGGTTGTGTATGATTAAATCTGCCAGAGATGTCATGATCAATTATTTGTTCATTATGAGTGAATCACCCTGTATGTAGTATGTAAGGTATGTCTGTCTTCTTAAGTGTTAAGACTTAAGCAAATGAAAGGTAAAAAGCGTGTTTTCACTGTACTTTTTCTCTTCCTTTTATATGACACCAAGAAAATGTGTTTGCTCCTCATATTTCATACCTTCAATGACTGTTGAATTTGGGAAACCAGGGGGAAATGGGCAAAAATGGCCCTTGTGTGGCCTTGGCAGTGGCAGCCACCTCTAGGGGGCACTAAATGTGCCACCCCACCTGACATTTCAATTAATTCTCAAAAAATAAAATGATAAGTAAAACATTTTAGTTTGTAGAAATGTAGGTTGCCTGCAATAAAAATAGATTTTATTGGAGTTGCTTCCTTTGCTAAATGTAAAACAGAGCAGCATCTTCCACTTTAAGCCACAAGCGTATTTCCAGGACCAGGGTGCTGATTCGGATCGATTAAGGGCGGTAAAATTGATGCCCGTGAAGGAATGACTATAATTTGTCTGCAATAGAACCAATGCGCAAAGCGGCAGTAACCACTAGGTTTCAGTTCTCGCATTATTTGCTCTTCAAATCCTGCCGTCAACCATGTCTCTGCAGTGTTTTAGTACAAAGGCTTTATTTGAGAGTAGTGAGGAAATAGCCTTTCATGTGCTTGGGCATCTTCAACTGCCATGGCATCTTCTTCTGAGACTGCAGCTGACAATGCTGCTTCAGCTCTGAACAGCGTTGAGTCATTTCAGCAAAACCCTTTTCAAAGGTGAAGCTTGGCGGAGCTGAAGGTGCGTTTGCAGTACCAGCGTTTTGATTCAGCTGGAATGTTTACATTTAAAGAATAACTCTTAGTATTTATGGATAAGTTCAATGGGAAGCGAGCAAATTAATTTGATTAGAATATTAACTTAATTATACTTAACTTAATTTGTTGATTGATAAGTCTAATTTAAATTGTGGGTAAAAGTTGGTTCATTTGACTAATGCACAGTATTTTGCGTGAGAATACGTGAATACATGTATTTGAAAGCATTTAAGGGTGTGTACTTGTTGTGGTGGTGGTGGGGGAGGTATTGTATAGCCACGCCCAATTGAAATTTCACCATCTGCAAAAACTATTTCTCAATAAAGAAGTCATTCAGCCACAGGTAATGCAACTGTGATGGACCTCTTTCACTTGTGCTAAAAGGAGACATCCCAGAAGTCCTATATTGCACATTAGTGGCATATTATCTAAACATCATATTACCTAAAGCAACATAATATGTACACTAGTCACCAAAGCCAACACACTGACAGATGGTGTGAGGGAGGAAATCGCCATTTTATAGTCAGAATTCTGGCAGAATTATTTCATTTGGCTCCACAAGCACTACATCAAAAGTATTCAAATACCATTGTTTCCCACAATGCAACAGATTGAGCCTCGTGTCTCCCATTCACCATCTGTTAACATTATCCCCAACAGATTCACTTGCACAGAAAAAGATTTCAATATGCACTATTACGACTGCATTTTTCATCCTGAGGTAAGATATGGAGATGTATTACGTTTTGAAATTAAAACAGTCAGTCAAAGGGGAAATTGCCTGTGCGCATTTTGCAGTTTTATTTCACATCCTCAACCTCTAAACAAAAATAAATACTATATTGCTACTACTTGTAGTATTGAGAATTTGGAATAATGGCATACTAAAAAATATAATTTTGTGCATCCAGTTCAGTATGTTCAGTTCAGTAAGTCCAGACGTACAGCACATAAAGACTGCAATCCATAGTCATTTTCATATTAGCTGCAGGGACCTTTGTAATATATGCCATTTATATGCCATTTTTGCATTCGCTTTGTGCAAAAATATATTTTTTCTAACTAACACTATATTAGTCAGGTGATCAGTAATATTCATTTCTGTTTCATGAAAGAGTCAGATGTTATTATTCTACAGAATGCAATGCCTGGATTAAAATCATCATTTGTTCTTAACTTTTGTATTTTGTTTTTTAAAGTACATTTGGCAATCACCAAACTCCCCAAATTGTTAAATTAAGGACAAATGTTGATTGAAAACAGGCCCCAGTCTCTTTAATCCTGTGTCTGCAACAGAGAGGGAATGGGTATCATTGTTACGGTCCGTGTAACTCATGGTGAAGTTCCAATCACAAAGTCACTGAGCTGCTAATTCAACCTTCAGTCTTAGCACAGATTTAAACTCACACTTAATTCTCTCCTCCCGACTTCACTCGCCCTGACTGTCACTTTTCTCTTGTACAGCGGTGATTTAAGCATGAACATTCTGGTGGGGCACACAAACAGTGTAATGCCTGCCAGCAAAACATAGCACTACAAAAGCCATATGAACACACATAACCTAAATAAATGAGCTATAGGCCTATAGCTAACCATAAGCTATGTCACATGTACAATACGTTCAAATTATTCGCAATAACCTTCAATGGCACTGCGACAAGCCTACACATTGAACGTGGTTGCCACCACTGAGTGCCATGGTTTCCATTGCAATGTCATAAATATTGCAGTGGACATAAATGGAAACCTGACTAGCTTGCTAATTATCATGAGTTCACTCATATTAGAGCCGCAATGATCACGATTTCCACTTTCTCTTTAGGCCAAAGCCACACCAAAAACCCCATACAATACAATGCTGCCAACACAGCACAATAGTTAGGCTATGCCATTGAAAATACTGCAGACCAGACGGCAAATTGCACATATAACAGAAAAACACATATCACCCCATACAGATCTATACCAAAAGGTCATTGGGTCACCAATGGAGCTTCCTGGGTCGTTTTTTTGTGTGGACAAACTTATGTATGGCCTTATTGTTAAAATCTGACAGTCCCTGGATGAACTAGTTCTCAATGGACAACATAGAACGTTCAACCTCTGTCTTTATCTTTGTCAATGTGGAAAAGTTTCTCTTAGGCTCGTTGCTATTTGAGTGGTGATCATTATTTTGAGCAGAGTGACAGTTTCAGACAGGGGCTCCTGCAAGTTGTTATCATGAATTGACTTTAACAGAGACAGCGCTGGGCTCCCAGTGTGCAGCTCAGTGTGACGATATAGAGTGGCCAGCTCCGGTTTCAGCTTTTCCTTGTTAGCTAGGACTTTAGGCCATAGTTTGACAGCATCGTCTAATTCAGCCATCAGAAATGCGTTCAGAAGCTTGGAGAAAAGTGAGCAATCCACAAGTTTTGCTGCAATCAAATGGTCGCTTTTTGATAACCTGTCCTCCACTTGTGCTACCATGGTGTTGCATGCCTCCTTCATGACAGCAGCCGTGTTCGTTTTCCTCTGCTTATTTCCCTCATGCGCATTTCCCTTGGTCTGACTCTGCAATTGTGCAATTGCATCTGCTTGCTCCCTCATTTGTCCAACATTCTTCTTGAAGTTCTCCATCGCACAATTCATTCCAGCAGCATCATTATCGCGTTTCTGTAGAACATTGAAAAGAATGTCCACTTTGTATTATTATTATTATTATTATATTATATTATATTATTGTAACATTGTAAAAAATGTCTACTACAAAGAAACTGTAGGAGCTGAAGGAATTTTGTGTCCTCCAGATGTACAGACAGGCCATATGCCTTGCTGCTGGTTACACTGTCCCATCCTGGCTGCCTGCAAATGTTCTCCAAACACTCCTTGATCCCATCCTGACTCTCCCATACTGCATTCACAGTTCTGCTTTTAAAGTTCCATTGTGTGCCGGGAGGCCTCGGAATCGTTTTTTCGATCTCTCAGTCAGAGCCGCAGTTATTTCAGGAAGATTGGAGAAAAGTGTTGCAAATGCTGATAGATCAGCACAGAATACTTTCAGTGCACTGATTCTGGAAGCACACACTTGCTGAAGAGTTCGATTTAATCGGTTGGCATAACAATGCACAAAGTGCGCGTTTGGAGAGCTCTCCTTGATTAGTGTTTGCACCCCGTCTATATTGCCACTCATCACTGCTACCCCATTGTAAGTTTGTGCAATCAGCTTGCTAATCAGCCTCAGCGGCTCAAGAGTTGGCATGATTGTGTTTGAGAGACAGGCAATGGCAGGTTTGTCCTTCAGACAAGCAGGAGACTTCTAGGAAACATCTGTAGTCTCAGCTGCCTGAACGGCAACAAAAGGTATCCTGCAACACCTGATTTCCTTTCTACTTCCTCCCTGTACACTTCATACATACAGTCTAATAGTTATACTTCCTCCCTATACACTTCATAAATTCAGTCTCATAGTTCATTTTGTATGGTTTTATACGCCCTTGAAATAGATTTGAACATCATGACACTTGGTCTCAAAGATACACCAAAATATGACAGGCTTCAGGGAGCCGGCTGACTCGTCATGACCACGCAAGGCCATTTTGCAATTTCCAAATCGTTTAAGGCATGTGATGATCCTTTCAATAGCGTACCGGTTCTCCTCTCTCTGTTGATTATTCTGTTCAATGCTATGTCTGTATGCGCTATCCAGTTGCATTAAAATAGTTGTCTGCCCCAGTAAGCCCAATTTTGTAGCATTGTCAGCATGGGACAAACAGCTCTCATGTTTTGAGATTCTCTCTGACAGATGCTTTAAGTCCTTGAATCCAGTCTATGTCCAAACTGTCTCTCCACTAGAAGAGAAGTTAAGGGAAACAGAAGAGAGATTTCTTCAATGTGCTGGCAGTTAGCCATTTCTTCTTTTGAAAATAAATCTTCTTACAAGTGAATGATTTTTCTGTGTTCACTGCTAATGATAATGATCACTTACCTTCCTTAGCATAGCTAGCTAGCATTTCTTTTCTATCACCAGTTGCTAGGCAGATCTCCACAAGTTCTTTCGGAGGGGCATAACAGCTTGGGCCCCATGTTTACATTTCAACTCGAGCATGCGCATTTAGGGTTTTTCTGCTCAAAGCCATCCAGTGATGCCGTTGGGCCAGCCACTACCTGCCCCATCATCATACAGTAGCTAGACAGTACGGAAGAGAGGTAAGCTATGTTGTTGTCAGCTCAGCAGCAGCAGCACACACAGAAAGCTGTATATTTCAATCACCACCATTAAGATGCGATAGTCAAGTTTACTTGCCATTAAATCACTATAACCAGAGATGAGCATATGGAACAATATTATATTCTAAAACAGCATCTCGCACTAGAATTGGATCATAAACATATTCATATTTAATAAAATTGTTATTTGGGGAATAATTAATGGACTGCATTAATACACGGTTGTATATTAACAAATGTTGATGTTACCATTTATTTTTGTGTTTTTGTTACTCCTTCTACTTGTACTACTACATTTCAATATGAATATATATCAATAAATGAATATAGTAATAATGAAGAGGCTTCTATTGTCCTCGTGGACATTAGAGAAGAGGAGAGAACAACACTGGTTATTTTGGGAAGAGAGAAAAACAAAAGTGATGTAAATGAAGTTGATTTACTGGGCTAATGGACGGGAAATGTGGGGCTCCCGCTCTAATGTTCTGTTATCTCAATGCGGAGGCTCGTAAAAGTGTCCGCACACTGATTAATGCACTTCAGCCTTTATGCTCCATGCAGGAGTTACGATTTAAATTGCAGCTAAAGTATTGATATCCCCGTTGTCCTGGGTTTTGGACAACGATAAGTATTTCCTTTCTCATCCCCTTTAATGCAAAATGTCAAGGACTGTGTTAATTAGGCACGGGTTGATCAATCTGTCATTTCTTTTAAATAAGAACTGCTAATTTTAACTAAAGGGCTTTTTTATTAGATTGTTTCAAAAACAAAAGAGGGATGCTCATTTCAACCTCCATCCAAGGACAATGCTGTTCGTCATTATCCTAGCATAAACACGGTGCTGTAATTGGACCTCAAAGGTATAATTGAGTCTTTCAATGGATTAATGCACATACACAGGCACAAAACAGATTAAATGAATTGTCGCACTGGGTTGCTCTTAAAGGAGATGGTTTGTGGGCTCCTGAGTAGTGCATGTGGTTGAGGCATTAAAAAGTAACGCAGAGATTCCCCCAAATCGAACTCACACCATGCTAGTGCCTGGGAGTTCCATGGGGGCACATAGTTAACCACAGGGCAATTATCAGAGCAAAATGTACTCTATCAAAGTTGATTTAATGCTGAAAATTTTTCTGTGTACGCCCACAAGCCGTATAAGGCCTGAGTAGAATTGTTATATTATGACAGTAATGTAATACAGTATAGGTGCAATACATTTATTGATTACCCTATATCATTCCTGGCTGTGGTCTTCTTCGTGTGCATTGGAGATTGTGCATGATTCTAGATTTACCAGAATATACAGGGAAATTTAGAGATGTAATAAGATGATTGTTTATTTATATAACACTATTTTATAATATTATATGGTTTAATCATTTTAAATATACAGTATATTTTATTATATTATATTATTTATTTATGATATATTTTTATTTTAAAATGGAACTTTTATTTCTCTCCACCACTTGCCTTACTACACAACTGGTGAGATTAAACTGGCGGTTCGCTTTGCCATGACCTGGTTTCTGTGCATATTAATTACGCTTCCCAGCTGGCTCAGACGGAACGGCTTTCAAAGCGGGCCCTTCTGGACTCATTAATGTTCCCACCGAAAATAGCCCAAATTGGTTTCAAAGACCGTGTTTACAAACACTTCCATTTAAAGATTTTTGTGTCGACCCTAAATCTGTGCATGGGCAAACTAATGAATTTGATTGGGGTGGCGAGGGAGGGATGAACAGGGTTAACCAATCTCTTTCTGTGCTTTCGTTGCTGGATTTGGAACAGAATTCTCTCTGTGCTAAGGAGATCTAAATAACTCATACCGAACGAGCACTATTAATCAGCTTCTTAAGAAAATCTGCTATACATGGTGTTGACATTTTATGAAAAATACAACATATTTTAAATAGTGTATCCTCCCCCTAACCAGCCAGCTGTTAAAACCAGATAATATCATACCGAAGGAAATTCAGAACTGCCCAACTGTCCCTCGGTCGATTTTCCCAGCTGCACCTCAATCAATGTGTGGATTTGGAATCTCAAATTCAACAAAGGTTCTCCTTTGAAATGCATCATTAACGAGCTCAAAACATGAATGAGCACACACTATACGTATTCAAACTCCCATACAAATATGAATATACATTATTCGAATGTTTGATACCAAATAACAATATGTGTTTAAACATTATGTTTAAACATTTGTGCTCTAACACAAAAGCCTGGATTCAATCAACATTTCTCCTTATTTCTGACTTGCAAACAAATGCAAAAAGAAAGCTTTTTTAATTAAACTATTTATTTGAAGAACTAGACTAGTGCTTTTATTTAATTGTTAATCAAAGCTAAAGACAAATGCGGATTGCATCCTGAATGTCAGAATTATGTGGAGGCGGTCTATGCCTTTAAGACATTTAAAAAGTCTCAGCTCTCAACATGGGACTGAGAGAAAAACATTGAGACAAGACTCCCTTTGGACCTCTGTTCACCAGGGGATTTCAGAAAGAACATGCTTCACTTCATGGAGAAGAGGAGAAGGAGATGAGGGTACTGGAGTGGAATTGAATGAAACAGGTTACACTGGCCATGATGTCATGATATATTTTGATGCACTGTTACCATGGAAACATTTACATTCTACAGATCTGTAATGGATGTTGTGTTGTGAGATGTAACGTTTGCATCGATTCTCTCTACACATTGCAAATGTGGGTACAATCTTCTGTGCTGGTCCGTGATTGATTAGGAAAAAAAAACATGTAACAGTTTGCTGATTCAGGAAGCACTGGCAGCAGTATTTTGTCAGACGCCAGAAAAGGAAAATCATCTTTGTATGTTGTTGAGCAAAAAACCATTGACAAAACCATTATTTAGCAGGTAATCCAAATACGCTTAGTCATCGCCTTCTCCGGTGAGCCATTTAAATTCACTCTTCATTCAAGGGATTGAAATGGTCTCTTTGAAAAACGCTGCATTGCCAGTGCTGGCGCGTACGTAATATCACACAGTCGGAATCCTGATCTGATTCCAGCACAACATTATGCAAAACGGCCTAACTGGGGGGAAGAATGGTGGAAGACTCGGTTTGCCTGTGCTACAAACCGCTCCTTTGCTCTCCCTCCACACCCGCTCCAGGATCTGCAACGGACATATCACAAGAGCCCGTCTAGACAACAGGTGGCTCTGATGCTCCTTCATTGCGTTCTTTCTCAGAGCGTAAAACTGGATACCACCACCGATCATTTTTCATGCCCATTAATCACAATTTATGGGGCGATTTAGCCTAAATGAGCGCGAGGAGAGCCAATGCCTCCTGCGCATTACAACAACTGCACGTGTTTCCATTCTTAACTGTCTTAAGCAATTCTTAAGAAAAAAATGCATTACCTCCAGAAAATATGATTTAGCAACAGTACACATTAGTGGCAATTAGGAGTTGAAATTGATTTAAAGCCAAAATGTTTATTGATATTGCTAATAATACCCTCGGTAGAGCATTAGATTGAGCATGTATAGTTTTAAATGCGTATTGTAAACTTCTGCCTTCTCTGCACTATGGTCTTTTAATCCTGATGCGGGCAAAGCTTTTTTTTTTTGTCATCCTCTCGCCTTACCTTCAGCCAAAGTGACTGTTCTGTGATGTCATGCATGGGGAGAGGGGACAGCTTTTCGGCCGTGGCTTAACAGCCTTCTGCCACCAGTCAGAGCCAAACGCAGGGCCCGGCTGGCATGGAGGTCATCGCTGTGAGGACAAAACACTGACACTGAGCCCGTGTTCCTCCCTGGGCAGTTTGCAAATAGCATTTTAGGAGGACAGAGAGAAGCACACACTACGGTGACCTGCACTGTGTGCCTCGGTTCCACCGGGTCGAGGAGGACAGAGACAAGTTTGAAAGCTGTTAATGTGAACTAGAAGTGAGAGAGGCCTGCACAGAACAGTGCATTGCATTTCACCAATACAATGTATTAAATACTGCACCTGTTATAATGGTGACAGGGCTGGGAGAGCTGCTTTAGATTTTTTCCCACTGACACATATAGTATAGTTGAGATGGATTAAGAAACAAATCGAATTCTTGTAAAGCGGTGATATTGAACAACAGGATCAAATCAAACAAATATGTTAGTATATTTACAATTATTTATTTATTTATTTTTAAATTGCTGAGCTGTGTGTTTCCCAAGAGAACTGAGAAAAAGACCCAGACGCAATAGAAACAGTGACATAGATGGGTATGTTGACAAGGTAGTTGCCAATCTCTTTTCACAAGAACCCTGTGTCCAGCTGTAGTAGGGAATCCTTATGAGCAGTGTGTGCACTGGCGGGTTTACATTCTCCCTTTACATTCCATTGTCATTTCACATTCATTGTTTATGATAATCAATGTGCATGTGGTTTGTTACTCAGTACTTAAGTGTTGAAGTACTTAAGACAAAGTGCATTACATAACGATCGCATCCAAGTCTTAGCTGGGCGCCAGATTTTGCAATGCTTGTTTCCTTTGTGCTTGTGTCCTTTCATTAAAACAACAAATGCCTTGGCGTTTTACCAAGGGGTATTGACTGGAACAAAAATCCCTCGTAAGTCTGTTATTACAGTATTGCTTTTTTAAGTTACTGTTATTAATTTTGACCAGCACAACAAATAAAATGGACCGTTCCTGAATGAGCTGATTCAGCTTCCATCCACCAAAAGTGATAAACCACATGATGGAATGTTAACAGTGACACAACAACATTAGGCTGGGGCCCAGGTCCAAATCAGGCCAAATCGGTTTAGTTTATGCGGTGGTAATTAATCACTATAGTGCTCTCAGGCTTGGCTCCACCTAAACTCCCTCTAGGCCAACCCATCACCAAATTTCATGATTTACTAGTACGGTCAATAAAATGTTCAAAAAGTTTTTCAAAGTTTACTGTGCCAATGCCATTTAACAACATCTTTGGTTACGGATTATTGGTTTGAATAGCTCTACAGAGAACAAAGCATTCTGTAAACACAGACCTATGAAACAGCTAGTCTGTGGTAGCTAACTAACCATGGTAGTTTTGAGAAGAGCCCTGCAGTTCTTTCAATGGACCTCACCAGAAACTTTTTCAGTTGAAAGTGACAAGTCAGTGACTTTAAAAGCTTATTCTAGGAGACTGTACAAAGTGGTGAATTTTGTGCACGAAATCAGACTGCACACCAGACTCTCCTGTGACACTTTGTTTGCTTCAGTTTGTAAAGTGTATCTAGATAGATTGAGAGGTGGTTTTATTCATTATTATTGTAGCATCACAAGAGGCAGCCAAGGGATATGGTTGCCTGTCCCTTTAAATCTTGTGATCCACTAGAGCCCATATAAACTACAGTTCCCATCAGCCTGCAGTCCCACACCTGGCCACCAGCTGCATTGAATGAAGAAATTGGGACTGATGGCAGCTGACTGCATGGACTACATAAAATAACTGATTGTGCTGCATTGAGGGGAAGTCGGACGGTAGCAAGCCATGCTGTAGGCCTCGTGCCCTGGTTTGTCTATGTTTAAGTTATCATTGGTTTTGACAATATGCTTTAGTTGTACAATTGTTGATTGAAGATTTTATTTTGTATTTGAGAAAACTCATTCATTAAATTAGTGTTTTGTTTGGGAATCCTGCCTCCTCTCTGCCTTTCTTCTATTGCCTTCACCCTCTGAAAAGGTCCTGTTTGTCACCAATACCCAGTGACACTACATTATGAATATAATAACTTTTAATAAGCTAATATGATACTAGCCTTGTGGTGGCACGGTGGTGCAGTGGATAGCACTGTCGCCTCACAGCAAGAAGGTCTCGGGTTCGAATCCAGGCCGGGGGCCTTTTTGTGTGGAGTTTGCATGTTCTCCCCGTGTCGGCGTGGGTTTCCTCCGGGTACTCCGGTTTCTTCCCACAGTCCAAAGACATGCACGTTAGCCTAATTGGAGAGTCTAAATTGCCCGTAGGTATGAGTGTGTGAGTGAATGGTGTATGTAGTGCCCTGCGATGGATTGGCGACCTGTCCAGGGTGTATTCCTGCCTCTCGCCCAATGTATGCTGGGATAGGCTCCAGCCCCCCCGTGACCCTAACTAGGAATAAGCGGCTGAAGATGAGATGAGATGAGATGAGATACTAGCCTTCATTTTTTGGAAAAGGCCAGGTGACCTGCTCTGATGCAGGCAGCACGATGTATATATTCATGAGCTCTACAACTTCACAAGGTAACTCAGCTAGCTAGCTGTAGTATTGGTCTGCAATGCAATACATGTGGTCATCTTTACGTAAGTTTCTGACACCAATAAATGTGTAGCTATCAAGTGTACATTTGTGCAAGCCTTAAAATAACAAATGGCTGTGAAATTAATATGTTATTGATATTGCACATATGCTGTATGCATTGAAGATCACCTAAAGATTTGACCTGCAATGCATACAGAAAGATATGAATGCAACACAATTCACGTGATGGATTCTAGCCAGATATCCCACAGCCATGTAATGCAAATACTATTTCACCCAACCAACCAAAGTTGTAAGTCAGTTTTATTGGGTTTTATGTATGCTGCCATTCAACTCTAAACTTTCCTGCAAACGTTAAGGCAGATTTTCTGTCACGAGTTAAATTCATCCTCTGGATTGCCCCATGTTTTCTACCATTTCACAGATGTCCTCATTTGTGTAGAATACTGTTGTCAGTGCAGGCAGTAGCCATAGGCAAGGGGAGTGTTATCAAAGCACCAATTGGAGAAAATACTGCTTTGATATTTACATCCTGAATTTAAACTGTAGAATTCAAAGGAAAAGTATTGTTTTGAGGTTATGCTGTGTATGTAAGAGAAGAGCATTTATTTTGGACTGTTGAGTAATCATTCAAATCAGGAGGACTTTGATCATTCAAATCAGGAGGGCTTTAACAAATCTGCACAAGAAAATGTGCACAAGAAAAAAATAAGTAATAAATAAGATAATGAACGGCCAAGTATGCAATTGTGCAAGTAAGCACTAATGTGTGTCCCCCAGCAAAACCCATCGTCCTAAAATAAGGCGTTTCCAAAATGTTTGCACAACCCAAATGTCTGACACAATTTGCATTACAATGCATCCACCTTACTGGCCATAGTAGAGCCAGAGTCAGAGCACCTGCTGAAATCATCAATCTGGGTAAAATGAGCTTGTGTGAAACTCTTTGTGTCTACTGGATCAATAGTGGAGACCCAGAATTGAAATTCAGTCAGCTTGAACCGCAGAATTAGTTTCTAATCTAATGTCAAGTAGTTGCATCCCTCAGCTTTCGAAATGCATTGTGGGCAGACAATTGAATAGGGTTCCTCTTGTCGCTGCCACGCTGCTCTTCTTTGTTTTGTTTTTTCTTTCTTTACATTTAAAAAAAATCTGATTTCCCCAGTTTTTCTCCCAATTTGGTGGCCAATTGTACCCTCCATTAATTCAACCGCCCCCCACCCCCACCCCCTACAACTACAGGACCTGCCACTACCCAGCATCCTTTGAGACAGAACTCGCCTAGCCGTCACCCATGATTCCGATACACACCCACAGGGAAGCTTTGTGTGCGTGTGGCGAGCTCATGCCAGGTTCCCTCCCCCCTGTCCCTGGGGCGGACAGCCAATCGGCGACCCCGAGCAGGACTCCTGGCCAGAGCCGAGCCAGGCTGGCGCAGCCGGAGATCAAACCCCAACCGCAGTGGGCAACCTGCACTCTGGGCAAGTGGTCTTTGTATGCATGAAGATGATCCAATTCCCTAATAACCAGACGGACCTGCTGAAGTCCTCCCTTTGAAGATGGAGTGTGACGCTCCCGAGCCCTGGACCTCCAACTGCCTCCAACTGCCCACAATGTAACCGTTTGTGAACATCACATATTATTCAGAATGACTTTTGAAATAGTTCCTGAATGTAGAAGTTAGTTAATTGGTTAAAAAAAGTTATTTACATTACAGTAAATAAATGAATTATATTGCCTAATCTGATGCAATTAGACAGAAAAGGTACTTTTAGATGTATGTAATATTTACCCCCTTGTTTTTTATCCCCTTGTTTTCAGATAAATGATCAATGTCCAATAAGGGGCTGGTGTAGGAAATTAGCATGTATGATGTATTGGGTACTGCTTTGGCATTGTGTCAATGTTTAATTGTACCGGCCCCCAACAAATAAACGAATAAATATAAAAAAATGAATCCAGGTCTGAAGGTTTTCACAGGTATGTGCAGGCTCTGTGCAGAACGAGAGTTAAGAGAGGGAAAAAAAAACTGGTTTGAAATCCCCGGAATAAGATGATCTTATCCAGGAAAATCACTCCATTCTCCTCGTTATGGTATTGACCAGCTCACACACGGTCATTAAGACATCGCATAGAAATAAGCAGGGAAGCGCAGACAGAAGAGAGAAAAAAAAACCGGAGAGAAGACATGGAGGGAAGAGAGTGGCGAATCTGGCTGGCCTTTCCCCCTTGAGCCTGCGAAGTGAACAGGAATCGCTCAGACGTGACTGATGCACGTCATCATCTTCAGCATCGTTTTTAAAGCCGTCTCCGCTTTAAAGCCATCGCTGCTCGGTCTTCCCTGACTATTTGTGCAGAGCAGAAAACGCTGTCACAATTCTGCAAGACATTTCTTTCCCCTGCAACAAAGGTGTGCCAACATTGACTGAACGGGCCTTCAAAAATGACCCTGTCATTTTTTATTTCTTTTTCGGGCAACATTTTGGCAGATGCATCTGTCACACTTCAAGATTTAGTTAAATTGGGTGGGGGTGGGGTGGAGTGGGGGGGGGTGACATCCTTTGCAGGCGGTTAGCCAACCCTCAATGATGAATCTCGCGACTGAAGATAAATCGATCATTCGGTTAACCGGCGTGAGCACATTGTTTTGTTGTTTCTTTATGTGAACAAAATAACATGAATTGTGTTTGATTTTTTGCGCCAGTAGGACAGATGTTCCTTGCTTCCTCTTGTCATTCGGATCCTCACTCTCAACACCTACCGCCTGTCTTTGTTATTTATGTTCTTCTATGAATGAATGTCATACTTGTACTGTACTTTAATGTTGTTATATTTATTATTGAATGTTATGTACTGTATGTGTTCATTGCTTGGAGATCTACTCATAAATTTCACTTTACGAAATAATGATGAGAGATGTTATTGTTTATTGTTTATTATGTATTAGGGGAATAATGATAATCATCATCTCTAAACAATAAAACAAATTCTGATTGTTATTTTGTATAGCGAAATGACTCAATCTTTAGGAACATAGCTCTGCACAGAACTGAGGAACAGGCTCATAAGAACTCGGCTATCCTTGTGGACCGTTTATGGCATGAGTGATGTTGAAACCTTCAACTACAGTAAGACGTCAGAGATACGAACAAATGGTGAATGGTGGGGATGCTGAGGCAGAACATGTCCGCCAGTGTCCGTGGTATTTTACGGGCCTGTAGTCGCTGAGCCCATTGCTTTTTCTGCTCTAAGGGAGAACCCACTTCCCTTGAGCTGGGCTACAGTCTTTTTGTGCCCTATTGACTTCATTATAGCTTCTGGCATATATATAACCACATATGATAGCTAGCTGGCTCCAGACAATCATTATCACATCAACCACAGTGTTGAAACTGAATCTGGTTAGCTATCTAGCTTGACCAGTCACTCAGAAACCCACCGTGGATAATTTGCATGTTGAACAAGTCGGAATCGTAAATGTGAATGGAAATGGAAATGCGTGAACATTTTGGCAGGCAGTGACATCCCAGAGGGAATTAAACACTAACATTGACAGGCCATTTGATTTACCGAATGAGCATTTTATTTTTGAGTTATGGCAGTATGGTGCTCAGAAGGCGAAGGAAAACCACACATTTCTGCGTACTTGAACAACATATGCTATACATACACTATAAAGAAAGGAAACCACCATTTACAAATTAACCTTTAATAAACTGATATTTTCTGTCCAATTATGGAAGATTTTTGAAAAAATAGCTTACTTTCTCATGTCTCAGAAGTTTCTAGAACCTTTTCAGTGAGCAACGCAACCGCCAGCTTTTTCCTGCACCCCTCCCTGTCCCTGCCTAAATATATGACTTCTTTGTTTCACTGTTGACTCGCTCTCACCTCTTATGCAAAACAATATCTCTTTTCATGAAGTAATATATTGAAGTATTAAAATCCAGGATTGTTGGATTTTAATTAAATGTCACAATCTATATAGAATCTATAATAGAATCTTACTGAATCTATTAATGGAATGAGGCTTCAATAAATAGAATGTTACACGTTGATTGGCATGTCACTCACCAGATGGAGCTGTTAATTAAGACGTTTTTTCGCCCCGTTCCTCAGATGCTGGCTGGAAAGGTAATTTGCTGTCACTTTTAACCCGCAAACTTTTTGATCACACTTTTCAGGTAGAATAATAACGCGGAACAATGCCGGTGTCTGAAACCATGCTGGCATTAAACATACAAGATATCTCAGGCAAACTTTCATCCTTCAGGCTTAGAGTTTGTTTCAAATCCAAGCCTTGACTCATCAAACCTTCACCAAAGTAATTGCTAGATTCCAGCAGTGTGAACATCTACTCTGAATCAGTAGTTCAAATTACATACCCGTACTTTATTATTTCACCAAGAAGAATGAGCTGCATGCTGTGGGACTAACCTGGAAGGCAGGAAGTAAACTTGCTTCAACCTCTGTAAATCAGGGTCTTCAATCAGCATAGAAGCAGAGGGAAATCTGCGGAGAAAGTGTCTCTACTGCACAATTATGTCTTGTCTTTCATTTGATTCCCCCATACATGCATGCACACTCTGCACTTTTGAAATTGGAATCTGGCAACCGTGTAAAATTAGTTTAAATCAACCCTGTACTTTTGCAGAACCACGCATTATGTGTATATGAACAGTTCCATTCCAGGATGCAATAATAGCCAGTGTCACACATTTTGATTTTATCTGCCAGGATCAAGATTTCTATGTGTAAAAAAACAACAACGTGTGTTGTCAGGGGTTTAAATCCCATTTTATTGTGTTAAATTGTGTTGCTCCAAGGCCACTGTTAACCCTTTGTTGAAAGATATTGCTCAATGCCAAAAATCATAGGGTACAGGAGGTTTTTTTCTGAAAGAGGAAACTGGCAATTTCTTTCAAATGCAGCACATTCAAAGGTCTTTGAGAGAAAGTGGAGGGGATCATTGTGGTTTACTATTTTTCCACACCTTGCAAATATCTAAAAATTAGACCCTGTAAATGGTAATCCTGCATCACATTTCTAAGGATCTGGAACCAGAGGTGGAGCAGGTGATAACCGTTTTTGGAAGATTTCTGTAAAAAAAAATTGGTATTCATAGTTATTTGCATTTCCTCTGGCTCCACTCTGTCATAAGCTGTCTCCATTGGACTGATCCAGTCACCAGGACAGTGCATGGGGTCCGTTTTTGAGTTGGCAATGGCGCGAGCTTCATAATTGCATAACTGAGGTTGAAAAAGCATACGAAGGCCCCTTTTCCTCAATGCGTTTGGCTCCCCCTGTGGTCAGTTCTGATAATTGGTGAGCTGAAGATTATGGGATCAGGTCAGATCAGAATCGGAGGCATTCAAATTCTCGCCATGTCCCAGAGAGGTGGACTGGCAAATGATTTCCTTAGCAAACACATTCTGGGCAGGAAATGGTGCTGTTACACAACTTCCTCGAAAAAATACTTTCAAAAAGAGGACTGCTGTGGAACACATGTTTTCCACTCACTGCCCAGTATCGATGTGCTACTGTCAAAATATAATGTTTTGTGTCTGAAAAAATTTCACTACTTGAACCTTTCAGTGGAGATGTTTGCACACCTAGTAGAGTAAACCACAGATGCCTGGAGAGGAGACGTTGAATATGTTGAAGAATACTACCGCACTCACACTGTCTCTTGGAAAATTCGGCAAGAAATTCTGCTTGAACCTTGCGCCATTATCCTGTGGATTTTCCTTACAGCTCAACAATTTGACTAACATTTTTAAAAAGGACTTAATGGCACACCAATACAAACGTACAGTTCCTGACATCAGCTCTGGTTGCATGGGTTTGAAACATGACCTAGCAGATTCGCACTAGCCTATGCCCGCATGAAAGACGGGACAAAAGGAACGATTTGGCTGCAATTCCTCAATTTGGGTTGTTGTGCCCCCATTTTTCAGCACGTTGGCATTAAGCGATTCTCAGTGGCCTATTTTGCATGTTAGGAACACCACATAAATTAGACATGTGGTTGTATTTTGATGGCAGCAAAGAGATAGCATTTAACCAACTTGAAACCAAATTAATTTGTCACACCTCTTTTTTTTTTTTTTTTTTTGCACCCGAGTGAGACATCGGAAGGCAATAGGATAGAATTATATTGCCACGTGTGAGTGCACTCTGTTGGTCACAACGTGTTACTGCATGCTGATCAGTCATTCCCTTCAGCCTAAATTTGAGGGAGGAGAGGCAGGCCTGCCACCCATATGTGAGGAAATGTGAGTATGGACAGACATGGTTGACAACATTTTAGTTAGTCTGCGGTTCATTAGGTTGGTTAATTTATCCATAATTGACTTTTAATTTCCTGGTTTCAGGATACAATACATACCTTACATTTTTTTTATGCAAGAGCTGAAGAATAAAATGATTATTTGGAAAAAGGACATAGTTGCATATTGTGGGAGAATCTCAGAATGTATTGATTTTAAAAGATGCCAAACATTTGTATAAAACCTATTTCTGTCTTTCTAAAAATGTTTTTGTTTATATAACTACTTATGGGGGCTTGGAAATGTTGAGGGTGGTTTAGTCATTTCTTAACCTCCAGAACGGCATTTTTAAAACTTTTTCTTATTAACGGCATTTAAAGAAAAACCCTTTTAAACATGTTGCAAATGGACTGGGGCTGACATTTATCAAGTCATCCAGTAGTTTATGAGTACATTTGGCTCAATGTGTCTAATCCCTGTTGTTAATTAAAAGTCAAGTGATTAAGATCAATTAAATGAAGGATTGGTTACGTAACTAAGTTTGACAATGATCGGCGAGCACTTCACCGTTGTTGTTTTTCCTTCTCCATTGAGAGAAGATGTTAGCTCTGTCCTGTCGCCTAATTCAATTATCCCACTCAAAGCGGGCCATTCTTTTATGTCTGTTTTGAACTGATTCGTTTAAGCACAAATCTATATGAATGAAGAGTCCATCTCACAGTTTTAGCTGGGGGAAATGATAGGACTCAAAGTATTATAAAACGCCATGAGTGCCCATTACCGTGCCTTGAACATTTTCAAAAGCTTGCTTATAATGTCCTCCAAACTCCAAAGTGTTTTGTCCACAATGACAAATTGATTTTGAATTACGAACCTCAGCCCTAACCTGGAAAGTTTCGGGCTATGTCTGTTTGGGGTAGAGAGTGTTTTGTGTATGATTGATAGGCCCACTGAGAGATGAAGAATTGAAGAACAGTACCGGAGTAATACATTACAGCTTGTGTTGGCTCGACTTATGGGACGAGATCTCTGACATACTGCCGTTTTTATGCCCTCATAACTTTTGCAAGTTGTCTCGGCTGTCAGTTAATGAAATCAACTGTCAGAAAAGGTTGATTGGAGATGCAAACGCCCGTCATGAAAGACACCGGCATGCCTGCTATCTTCTAAGTGGCTGCGATACGCACAACATTCTGATTACATTCAGGGAGCGGACTCTACAGTGTGAATCTAGCCCAGAGGGGTTTTTTTCAGATAAGAAAAATATATAAGTTCTGTTGCGTGGGAGACCGATATCTGATTGGATGGAGTGATGGGGGGGTACTGCTGGAAGCATGCTGCTGGTTATAAAATTCAGCCCTGATTCTATTTTTTTCTGATTGTTAGACATTCAGTCACACCCCCCCACCCACCCGCCACCACCATGTTAGTCTTCCAATCAAACTTCCCACAGAAATGAATGATTTAATAGTGCTATACTTTGGTTGACTATCTGTGAGTCAATTCAGATTCTGTGAGCTATGGTTGGACCAAATGTAACAAAGGTGGCCAGGACTGTATTAAGACAAGGAAAATGATCATTACTGAGGCTCTTGGGGATATTTGAAATCAAATTTGGATGTCGTTGTCTGATGTGCATTATACAACGTATCAAAGTACAAAGGTTTTACTTTAATCATTCAAACCAGTACATTGAAGAACTCCATCTTACTGGTCATTAGTCAGTAATAAGCATCGACAATGGTGAAACTTGAGTCACACTAATATTGTTTCTGTCATTCTGTTCAGGTTAAGGAATTGGAGGTCTTAAAATAATTTTAAAATGACAAGAATCTGTTGGTTCACACTGCTCAGCTTCAGTTTAACGTCAATTTTTTTAATGGATCCACAAACTGTAAAATGGGCATAAATCCATGCATTTTTTCATTTCATTTCATTTTTTAGAGATGATTAATATTAGCAAGACAGTGCCAAAATATGGGGCGGTTGCTGGCTCCAACTCGGACTTTGTGTGTTTTTACGATTGGTTGTGCTTTGTTGTGTCCCTACTGTTTCATCTGGCAATTCATTTATAATGACTCTGGGTGTGTATTTGGCCTGTGCAACTTCTATGTGCCTTTATACTGTCACAGTCATCACAGTATGGAGGTCTGGGATGTGCTCCCGGCTTCCCATTAATGCAAATTAAGGACAATGTGAATAGCTGGATGAAAAATAATCTTTCATGTTCTGTTTTTCTTACCCATACATAGGAATATAATGCCATTTGTTTATTTTGTTGTATGGTGTGCGAAAACAAATAAAAAACACTCCCATTAGAATAATGGTATTTGCCTCCCTAGTCGTTCCTCTGGTCTGCCACAATTCAGCAGCCCCTTATTCATCAAAGGTGAACGTAGGCCTCTCTAACCAGGCAATCACTCTTTACAGTTGCACAGGTCTATCTCTGTCTATCACTCTCTCACACTCTCTCTCTCTCATATGCTGGGCTCCTGGATGACAGTGGATAATAAAATGGGCCAGAAATCCCAAAACATAAATTTGGGATTAACTCTACTTAAACTCTCTCTAAATTAACTCTACCTTCAAGAAGAATTTATAAGCACCACCCATTTTATAACATTTTATAACAAAAACTTGATAAAATGTTCACATGATCATGTTATAAGGCTGTTATGTAAAAATATATAACACATTCAGGAATATATCATTAAAATTCTCGATGAATACATTACACCCGAGCAAGAAAAAGTTAGCATACAGTCGTCATCTGGTAATCATAATAATGCACAAAAAACGTTCACAATATTGTGTATTTCACAATACACAATACATTCATAAGTGTGAAAAAAATTACATTACAGCTTCACCTTGCACATTACAGCTTCGCCTTGCTATCCTCTGAAAACAAATTTATACCAGATGACGACAGTATCCAACTTTTCCTTGTATGGATCGAATTAATTCATTTGGAATCATTCAAGAGTCTTATAACAGCCTTATAACAAGATGATGTAAACATGTTATAAAGTACTCATAAATGCTTCATGAAACTGTAATGTCATCCTTTTTGGGGGGTGCTTATGAATGTTACATGAATGCTCTATGAAGGTAGTGTTAATGTAAAACGTTACCGAAAATTGTACTTCTAAATTTGAGATTCTTACTTGATAATGATGAATTCCTTTAACTGTGTTTGGTAGTTTCATGGTCTGCAATAAAGGTATTTTGTCAATATGGGTTGAGTGGCACAATAGGAGGTGGGTCAATAAAAACATTTGAATGAGCAAGACCGTCTCTACACCCGTCAAATTGTCTGAGATGCATATATTTATATTAGAGGGCATGTATCTCTGTCTGTATGTATGCACATTGGTTTTTGTTATGTTAAAGATTAAACTTTCACTACAATAAAATGGAGTACATAGGATACTGGCAATACCCTGACCGATGGCAGAGGTTTGAGAGTGCATCAATGAAACGTTAAACATGAGTTACTAAACACTTTTAAGCATTTACAGCCATTGCACTGCCATTGCTACAATTTCATCTCCAGGTCCCCTAAAATATATATATCATGGCATCCCAAGGGCCAGGATAAGGAATTGGCTGCCTGCCTCTTTAATTCTTGGGAGCCATTGGAGGAAGAAGAACTACGGTTCCCAGCAGCCTGCAGTCCCACACCTGAAACAAATCAAGAGATTGGGACTACGGACAGCTAAAGGCCATTTAGAGGCCTATTTAAAGGACTGTTGTGTGTCACACTGGGAGGGAGTGGGTTGGTGGTTGTGCAGAGTGTTTTGAAGAGTGCTTTGGGATTGCTGCCTGTGTTGGAATTGGATTGTTTTGAGGACCCTGTTTGTGTACTGACTTTTGGACTGCTTGAGGAACTGAATTGGACTTGGACTACGGATCACGGATAACGACAAAGATAAGGATTGTGGACTTTATGTGCTTTGGATTCCCCCGAAAACCCCAACCTTTTGTGTTTATCAATATTCCTTTAATAAAGTATTGATTTGTTTTAACTGCCTAAGCCCTCTGCAAAGGTCCGTGAGTGTCGCCGATATATCTGATGGGCGACACTCACCCATATATATATATATGATATATACAATGATTTATAGTCCAACTTCCAAAGTCCTTTATCCAACTCTATAGTCTGCAATGCTTTGGCTATTTAAACACTAGTACGGTACGGTGAAGCATGTTTGAATTGTGATGCCATTATACACTGGAATTATATCATATGTAGCCATTTAGTATAATATACAGTAGCTACAATGATAATAATATTGCCAAGTATGCACATATATACGAGGAAAGGTTAATTTTATTTGCAAGTAAAATAATATTCATTAAATTATGTAAATGTAAATACATTTTCCATTTAGCTGAGGAGCCCCACAGGTCTCCAGACCCCAGCTTGGCAACCCCTGATCTAGACAATCTGTGAATATGTGGCAGATCTCTGTGTGGACCTCATGGGAAATGTCATCCATGACTGCCTCTCTGAGCTCCTGATGTCACGCGCTGGACAAGCCCTCACCTGATTGGAGGGCGTAAAGCACAACAGGGAGCTCTGGCTCTTCGTCGCTAAACTACCAAGGTGCGCAGAATAGGCAGCAACAGCGATGAGCATAAAAATCCCAGGGACACATGGAGTACAATGGAAGATAACAATCATTTATGAAACCCTGAGGAAGGCTTATTGCAGAAACATGTTGATTTTGGTAATAAATGTGTGCTTTCTTTGATTCTACTGCAAGTGTCGCTGGAATCCGTGTCCTCATCCCTGAGTGGACACTAACCAGGGATGGGCATGTCCTGATTCCCATGCAGTTCGGCTCTGCCACAAGAGATTTCCTCATCTCATTATAGCTGGCTTGCTCATGGGGACACAGAGGTTTTCCCACGAAAAGAGGTGTCTGTGTGGATGTGGATGGGTGTGTTTTATACACTGATCTGAGAACAGCACCTTATTTGGATGAATTTACCTTACAGTAGTACGGGGCCATATGCGATTACATTTATCAAATCCCTGTGTGCATGCGATGCATGTGACAGCACGCATCAATGTGTTGTCATGACTGCACTGTCCAAAACTGGATTTAAAAATTGAAACCCACTCTTCTGCATGTGATCACTATTTCATATCGAGGCTGTTTCTGCACTCACCTGTATGTGTTCAATGGCTCTATTCAAACGACCAAAGGACGCTTTAATGAATAACACCTAATGGATTGATTGATTGATGTACCACTCGCTCGCTGGCTGGCGGTGCCACTTAAAAGTGACATTGGTTTTCTCTACGTGTCCCTCAGATGATGACAAAGAAAGTCATTTGCGGTCACTTTTACCCCTTGATCAAAAGTTTTCATTTTGAGTACAAATTGGGAGCGAGTGTTGTCAATGTTTCATAAAAGTGCACTGGAATTGGTTTCACATTAAATGTCAACTCTCATTTGTTCCAATTGTTTTTTTATTTTTACTCCTGAGTCCTTCCAAAAAATAATTGCCTGGCTCTGTGAGAAAGTTTGCGAAAGATTAATTGGATGGATATTCAATATACCATAAACGTACAGCGTTGTGGGGTTTTTTCAGGAAGGTAATGCAGATGACCAACTCTGGACATCAATAATGTAAATCTGGTTTAACACTAGGAGCGCCCTGATATTTTTCAGCGGTTTAGTGACTTTAAAATGAAAATAACTTTGCCGTTGGGAATGTCACGTCGTCACCAGTCCCTGACTTTTCCTAAATATGTTTTTTCAACACTCTTGCGTTGTTTGAATGTAACAACCGTAGCGCACCTTTGGCACAGTTGTAAAGCAGGTTGGTAAGAATAATAAATTACCTGTGGGTGTGGTGAGGGTTTGGTTCATTAGCCAATCAGATTATCAGCTTTTTTTTCATACTACTTTTATGTTATTAAGTAGTATCTGTTGAACTGCTGAACAATATCATCACCCCAGTGTTAACAAATGTTTCAGAATTCGCTCACTGTTATTTTTGACTATTACCACATTTAAAAAAAGGTCAAACATACATATAAAATATAGATGTGATCCCCTGCCCCACAGGTCAACAATATTATCAGAAATTGCTTCATTATTATTTTTTGTTCATTATTTTTTCAATCATATCCAATCTCTCAGGGTATTGCCCTATGATACAGCAGCCAATTATGTTTAATATTTAACATAACAGAGACCAGTGCACATACCTACATGCATACATTTATTTTGAGAAAATCCATTATCTTACACAATTGAACTACAAGTGTAAAACTGAAATACTTTGGACTGTTTAGTTGAATACATATTGTATTTCCACTCATTTTTTATTGAACGATTTGCCTCACAGTGAGGTGAAACACAGAGCTTTCACAAAACAGTCTTGTGTGATATGTGATAAATACACTGTCTTAATATGTGCATTGCCCTTGTCACTACTGGTCCCAGAGCTACGGCAGCAAGCACATAATACAAGGGTGGGGAATGTTGACATGAAAAGAGGGTAGAATTTGGTACTAAATTGGGAGGAAAACGGGAAAAAATCTGAAACAAATTGAAAAAAACAGCACCTAATGTTTTTATTGGCATACCTCCCATTGTGCTGCCCCACCCATGTTGACACAAATGCCGACCACAAAACTACCAAACTGGATGGAGGCAAGAAATATTTTATTATTTATTCTATTTGCGACAGGCAAAACGAACAATTAAAGTATACTACCATTCAAGTGCATTTTAGCTAACGTCCTCCTCAAACTAAAGCCCTATGTACACTACATTTTAATGTCATTCATGTTTTACATTTATATTTACATTTTAAATGTGCCTTTTTCCCCCAAGAGTTGGCTGTCTTGCTGATCGGTGTCATATCACCACATTTCCTGTGTGTGGTGGCACGCAGTGAATTCTGCTTGTGGAAATAAAAACTTTAGGTACCCTAATTTTTCTTAAGACCTGTCTGAACAAAAAAACTTATTTGGGGAATTATTTGGAAATTGAATTATTACTACTTTAAAATATCCATGCCCAAAAAGCGTTGGTTGCCATATTCTTGCATGCTTGGAAACCCGGCACTCCTCCTGTCAAATAATCCAGAAAAAAGGCTTCTTCATACCTCGTACTTTCCCCAGTTGACGAGCATAGCGCGAAGTAGTAAAATAATCAATTTTACACAGGCGATGGCAAGAACGTAACCCGTGCTGATGGAGTAGAGCAGGGTCAGACGGACTGAGCGAGGAGAGCTGAACCTCATCTAAATCGGGAGGGTTTTGACCAAAACGTTGTCTTTTTTTCCGACCGCTTCAGACTTGTGAGCAATGAAAATGATTAACCTCAGACAAAGCACAGACACCACTGTATGTGTAGCGGGAGCGATTGCATACGCATGACAATTACAGCCAGTGATCTCATACCCCTCCCCAGGGGCACTGAGGGCAGCGTGACATGTGCGCATGCCGGGGTATTCAGACAAAAGCAGATCCTTATTAATACAGAAATGATAAGGGTTTGAAGGCTACGGCCTCTGACTGGAGTTTCACTTGCTATTCCACTCCACAACCAACCAAACAACAATGTGGCAAGGCAACATCGCTGCTTCTCTAAAAGCTCTAAAAAAAGTGTGACTTGAAGTCCTGTTTCTCAAATTCAAATTAGTCACCCCTCCAACTAATTATTTCCCCATAAATATAACCCTTGGCTTTTGGGGCGGTCAAGACCAGGCTTGACACAGAGGTTGATGTTGTCTAGTGCCGGGGGTGCTCAAGTACAATTTGTGATGGTCCTGTCATGCACATTTGTAAGACATCAAAAGGTACAGATGATTGTTAGCATTGGAGCTGGTCTGTGTCACAGTGGGACATGCGATTGCACCATTACTAGCACAGGGAAGCACCTTCACTTGGGAGGAGGGATTTGTTTTCATACAGAGATGCTCGCTTTTCGTCGTTTTCCTCCCCGTCGCCGATGTTTACTTTTCCTGCCGCAGCACAACATGTAGTAAAATTTCAATTAATGCATCGGCTGAAAATTCCTATGGCAAATTGCCCTGTACTTGTTTATGTAGACAGTGCACACTAATTGTTGCGGCTCAGTGGCTTGAAACGTTAGGTTTATTAATGTATCCAGCCAGAAGGCAGATGTATTAGGGGGGGGGGGTTAAGAAGGGAATAAACTATTTTAAACAAAATGTGTATCACATATATTGATTAATGAGTGTGCTGCGCTAACCTTGTTTGTATGTATAATAGGCCCAATACTGGCTCCCTCTAATGCTGGAATCCATCATTATTGACATCTGCTGGTGATAACTTGAGAAATTCTGCAAACTTTTCTAGGCCGATGAAGATCAAACTGTCAGAGCCTATTTAAAGCCGCATCACCTGGGATGTCTGAGAGCTGTCTCACCACGCTTTGTTGTTGAAATGTTGTTTTCAAAATGTTAGAAATGCAAAACACAACTAACTAATTGATCGTTAAAAGTGTACAGTTGAAAGCTTTTGATGCCGTCGGTCTCTGGATACAAGTATGGCCAGCCTGTCTAGCTAAATTCACGGGGAAAGCGTGTGTGTAATATCTAAGGGGGAGTTCAGGATGAAGGGCTAATGAGGCCAGATGTCGAGGTAATTCAGTTCACCAACTAATTAAAAAGCTTAACACAATAAAGGCCATCTAATCTTTTTTTAGGGGCCTACTAACTATCCATTTATCTAAAAACAATGATCTGACAGCTCAAAGCCTACGTTATGACCTAAAGGTTGTACCATGCAGATATGTGCACTGTGTGATCCCAGTACAAAGGTGTACAATCAGGATTTGGTATTTTCTAAGAATGGTGAATAATAATAATATATGCCATTTAGCAGACGCTTTTATCCAAAGCGACTTACAGTAGTGAATGCATATATACATGTGGTCCCAGTGGGAATTGAACCCACAACCTAAGCGTTGCCAACGCCGTGCTCTGCCAACTGAGCCACACACAACCACTGTTGAACCACTGGTGAGGCAAAACTGATTGTGCTTCAGTGCCGTATGCTTCCAGGATACAAAGCTGTTATCAGTGCTGCTTGCAGATCATTGTTATTACTTTCTTTAATCCAGCCCCTGCTCTCAATGAGCTTCTGATCTGTAGTGTCCATATACAGGTGCTAATATATAACAAAATAATGGAAACACCAAACAATATATGATTTATTTTTTTTTTCTCCTGATTTTACCCCGTTTTTCTCCCAATTTGGTAGCCAATTACTCAATCCCCTCCCTCGTAGTTCGCTGCTGTAGTTCTGTGACCAGCAGTGGCAAAGGCGTAAGCGCTGCCTCCTCCAAGACAGTACACGCCAAGCTGTCGACTGTAATTTCGGTACCCCAGAACCACTCCTGTGCGCAGCGAACTGTGTCAGCTTCCCTCCCCCCTCCCTGGGGCGGACAGCCAATTGCCACCCCGATGGCACTCCCGGCCTTTATAGCAGAAACACATTGGTAATTAGTATTGACATTAACATGAAACATGTTTAGACTCCCTTGTAATTGTGACTTGGTTACTCACAATATGAGTTTTCATTTGGTGTTTCCATTATTTTGTCTCCTGTGTCCCATTGTGCAATTAATTCAGTCTGAGAGAAGGGAAGAATCCATTGCAGGATTGCAGGGGTAGGGAAGAGAGTGGGGTTCACAAAGTATTGTCCACTGGTTTTAGAATATCGAATACAATGGATGGAACATGCAGTGCCATGGTTACCTCCTTGGCTGTAGAAGGGGACAGAAAGCACACACGCACACACACACACATACATACACGCACACGCACTCGCACACACACACATATACACCTCATTCATTTACATCCCCCCGTACTGTGTTCAGCCAGACAGTGCTTGTTACACTGGTGCCACATGACAGCCGACTGACAGGTAGCATCTGTGGCCATCCGGAGAGGGAGAAAGAAGGAAGCAGCACTCAGGAGAGAAACCAGAATCTGCTGCGTAAAGCCAAATCGTCCCGTAGAGCCGGAACAGGGGTACAGACGGCTCCCTAAAGCAAGAGGGCCTGGGCCTTTAGCTCATTGAAGCTAATTGTGTCTGTCTGTCAGAGGCCGGGACTGTAATTACCCTGGCGATGGCTCAATTCCCTGCTCGGACCACAACGCCTGCATGGAATATTTATCACTAATTGAATAAAGTGACGGTGCTGGGATAAAAGCCACTCTCTGGATTAGCTGGGCTCAGGTTGGTCTTTTCCTACCTGGCATAGCACTGCAGCATCCAGACTGCAATGTATTTTAAAAGCCATGACATCCCATTAAAAAAAACTATGCCATGTTTTAACTTTTATGGTCCACTCCTTAACACCCCCCCAAAATCGATCCGAGCTTGATTGCACAGTTTGATCGATTTTTAAGAGTCTGAGCCTGGCTATTCAAAGAGTCTTAACGAAATGCTGAATGGTGAAATGGTGAGTACCTCGCCATGTAGTTGGGGCGTTTGGATGGAGCAAAGACCAGAAACATCTCTCCAGCACTGCAACAATTCTGGACTTGGATAACCCAAGGGTTTCTGGCACTGCTACATGACCTGGCACATGGTTCCACACATTGACGATGCTCTGTACAAAAAAAGTAGTGCGAAATTGGACCATACATTTGGTCTTGAAAAATGTATGCATTCACTACTGTAAGTCGCTTTTGATAAAAGCATCTGCTAAATGGCATATGTTATGTTATATTTCCTGATACCAGTACAGAAGTTCTGTATCCTTTAGCTTGTATCTTCTCCTCTCCCTCCACCATGCCCAGACTCACTCCTCAAACTGCATCTGTGTAAGTGCAAGGCCCCATCTTACAGTAGATGCACACTGCAGCAGTCTCAAAAGCCCCATCTATACTGCGGATCAGCGCCATCACCCGATTCAGCCTTGTGATTAAAGCGCACCCAGTGCCGAAGCCACACTTTATAGACGGCATGATGAAGATGGAGGCATTCTTAGAGAAGACTCTTAAAAGGTCATGGCCAGCCTGGCCACACGACGTGACGATCGCTATTCCCACGGGGGGAGGAGGCCCGTGAATACGCCGCCACGTCAATGGGAAGCATTAAGGAGGATGTGCGTACCATGGAGCGTGCCGGAGAGGAGGAACTGCTGCTGAATCACAAAGGAAGTCCCCCTGCTCAGAACGAAACCAGAGCTGTGCTAGAACAATAAAGGAAGCGCAGATGAGAAGGAAGAGACGAGGGAGAGTAAGAAGCGTTCAGAGGCTGATTGGTTATTTATCACTGAAAATATAGTGTATGTTGCTGAAACTGCTCTGAAAGTCACTGTATGCACATCCCAATTTTCTAAAGTTTACAGGGGTGGTCCCTCACAAAGAGACTTATCCAGTCTCACACATTGTGGGTGAATCAAGTATTTGGACCCCTTCTCCTGCTGACAGGCCCTTTCCCGGGAAATCCACCAGAACAGGTTCAATGCTCCTCGGCATAGGCTCGACAAGTGTCTGGAACTCTATTGGTGGGATGCAACACCATTCCCATCAGGATAGAAATGCTTCACCATAGGATGAAGGTGATCACTCAGAATGGCTTTTATGTATTGGCATTTACCTTGCCCTCTATGGGTTTGAGTGAACCTAAACCATGGCAGGAAAATGCACCTATAACAGAGCCCTTCATTTACTCAAGTGGTTCCTTTATTTTTGGCAGCTACCTGTATAACTGAAGTAACCATCAACCTACCCCCTCTTTTGCTCCACCTTTTTTCACCAAAGATGGGTGTGGGTTTACATTCCTGATAACACTTTCCCACTTAGAGTACTAGGCTGTTAAGGCTGGAAGTTGTTGTCAGGGTACAACAACTTCCCCCTCAAGAGATATTGTATAGTCTCACCTTTGAATGAAGCTTCAAAACTTTGCATCCATCTCATAATGGCATTGCACAAATACTGCATTGCTCAGTTATGAAGGCACTCTCAGTTTACAGGTAATTGGTATATATTGTGCAAATGGTCAAAAAGGTCAAGAATGCTCTAAGGTAGGTGCCATTCATGAGTTATCCCTTTATTACAGATGATATCTTAAGCAGCCGTTGATGTTTTCAGCTGTGCAGGTAATGCATCTGGCCTGACGCGCAGATTGGGAGCCAAATTAATACCAGCAGTGACAGCTCAGATTATGAATCATTAGTTTACACTGTTAGCGAGTCACTCAATTTAAATCATTAGGACCCACCACAATTCAGGCCGCAACACGAACATATGTTGAGAAAATAATAAAACTGAAATTTCAAATTCATGTTATGTCTGGAACAGGCACAGATGTATAGTTTCCTTTTGTAAAGGGTACCATTTTTCCATAGCAAGTGTGAGTTTGACTCAGAACCGATTATTCAGCTCAACTTGCAGTTAAGGAGACATCACATGGTCAGATATAAACATTGTGTCCTGGTAAGCCAATGCAGCATGATACGGGCAAACCCATGGTCATTTACCATGGAATAATTGCAGTGACTAAACTATTCAAGCAAAACTGTTAGAGAAAATTGCCATTGGCATGTTATGGATCTCAGGTTTGTGGATGGATCACAGCCCTCAAACTGTCACCTTTAATGATTGTTGGCCCAGGACAAAAACTTTGGCAAAAAAAAAAACTTTACCAAACTGTGAAAATACTGTATATACAAAGTCTTAATGACAATATTCACAAATACAAGCCCAGCGTTGGCAAATGTAAACAGGGCAGATATGGTTTTCTATGTGGCAACACCAATGTCTTTTTGTGTATGAATTTAGTCTGGGGTTGTATTGCTTGTCATGTAGTCACGTTAGCTATCTGAGCTACAAAATAATATGATTCAGGGTTTGCATATGAAATGGTTAGAAATCATTTTAGAAATGTACTTTTGTTAGCTGCATAAATTATAACGTGACATCTCTTTAAGAAATAGTAATATTATTTGGGCATTATTAGTTAGCAAGCGAGCCAGCTTCCACAGAAAACAAAATGAGGTCCATCTTGTTCAATTGGCTGAAATGGCATCATGTGCAAATTCCTTATTTATTTTTTGTTTGTTTGTGTGTTCTGCAATTGGACACTATGAACAGATGTTATTGGTAGAAATATATATTGACCAATGGGGAAAATAAATAGTTTGGGGCCTGGAGCACTATTGTTGATGTATTCGGCAGAACAATTGAGAAGGAGAAGCAGAAGAAACAATATAACCCAAGTGGCTGTGTGAAGTTATATCTGAATTCTGTGTGATTACATGAAGTCAGGCCATATAGAAGTTAATGTTTGTAAGGACTGAGAGTCTGGGGCCATTATGGTAATTTCGGTGGGAGACCAGAAAGAGTGCCAAACTGTCACTGCTATATAGGTATTGGGTATGCCCAACTTGGCGGATGGCATGCCTGCCATCTCAATATAATATCCGTCTTACAGGAATTCATAAAGAGACAAAGGAATTATTTCCTCATATTTTCCTTGAGGCAGTGTCACTGTTTGGCTTTATTTTTCAGAAGGAGAATAATATCTGGTGGAAAATGCAACTCTGAAAAAATGTGTAGTCAGCCTTTTTTAAGTTCCAGTACACCACATGATTTCCTACATATTTAACATCTCAGTTCAGTAACTATTGAAAAAGTTATTTGAAAACTATTTTAAATTGAGGTTTACCCCTTTTGAACAACACTGGTGATGCCCTATGGGTTGACAGCTGTTTAAGGAGCCCTTGACATATCACCTACATGTTATCAACATTGTCGCTCAACTTGAGTGCTCAATTTCAAAATGAGGAAAAAAAACGATCTACAATCTGCAAACAATCTATCAAATTAAACATATGTATTCATAAATGGCATTGTCCATAACGTACTATTGGACAACTTCACTAATTCTCAGAGCAGGTATATATTGCACTGCTGTAGTTCACCAATAGGAGGCAGCATTGTGCTGTGTGCCTTTGTTTTAGTATTTCTTAACATGTCTCTGTGAAGTTCTGGTGAAAATGTCCTGACCTACCAGAATGGACTCTTAATCTCTTGTACGTGCTTGCGGGAACAACTCTCATGGCTTACCAGCAGCTGACATACAAGATCATGGTGAAGCATGACTCAAATATGCACGTAACATGTTTCGACAGTGTGCATAGCAAACATCGTAACGGCCACTGTCAGGGCTAAATCTAAAAGTCTGAAACTCCACTCCCTTGCTTGTGATTTTAGAGGCAGTCCAATCATGCTGCAGTCATGGTAACCACAGAACCATTAAGCCAGTGTTGAGAGGTAATTCACATCATTTTCATTGTGCAATTCCATTATGCAAATGAGGAACAGCCAGTTCCAGTCCTCAAGACTTGGGAGTCCTGTAGCATTCAATTAGCAGCTGATATCCACCTGGAATACAACACTGCGGGCAAGGTGACTTCAATTGGACTAAAGGCTTCAATGAAACAATTAAGAGAAGAGTTTGGGTAAGGACCAGCAGACCTTGGGACCCCTTAGGAATGCAGGTGTCATTCCCAGATTACTGCCGCAATATTGAACCTGTGAGCCTGTGTTTGTGAACTGCACCGTTGTGGATTTGTTTCCCTTACTGATTGAGGCTCCTGTGAGTGGGGATAGAGTTTGTTTCCCATGGATTAATTGCAGTTCCTCGCCTCGTGTTCTATAGCAGCCCATTAATAGTCTCATTATGGACATGTGGCTATTTCGCCAGGCGGTCGCCAGGCAATGAGCTGCGATGGCTTGCTCGTCCGTGATGTACACTGTTTGAAAGGGCCACATTAAACGGCCTTCCTGTGAGTCACACCGAAAGCTTGGGCGCTTCACAAAGTCATGGTCACTTCCTTACCATTGCCATTTATGCATGTGTCAAAGTGGTTAAAGACGGTTGTAGAATATTATTAGCTACCCCCTTTAAAAAGGGAGCAAATGCCGTCAGTGCTTGCATACAGCAATCCATTTCCTCTTTTGCAGTCACATTTACACAGCACACACACAGAGTCTATAATTTTGGTATTTGTGTTGAAATTGTAGAAGAATAATGAACAATCAGTCCTGTTGAGCATAATAGGTGTGAGGATTAAGGAAATATATGCCTCCACAGTGGTGATGGAGTGTATCAGAGGCTAGTGAAGCTACAGAGAGGTGGAGAAAGGGAGACTACTGTGCGCTTGTTCATAAGTTGATAGTAAGAGGACACACCAAAGTTATTTGCAGCTGTTCTATTTCACACTGTGAGGGAAGTGGTGGCATATCACGGGGATCAAATCAAATCAAATCAAGTTTATTTGTATAGCACTTTTCACAATAGAATTGTCACAAAACGCTTAACAGAGGGGGAACCCAGGCCTAGATGTTCTGGTTATGTGGAATATAACTCTGGGGTAATGTACAGTGTTTTACAATGAACAAAAATGTGTTCAGTCTGACTTCAACATTTATCAAGCGAGCAAAGTTACTTCAACATGTTCAAATGTGTATTAGAATGGACACAAGAGCACAGAAGGTTCTCGTCAGGGCAAAGTGTCAGTCAGACTCATTTGGTGGGGCATTTTTCATTTTACAACATGAAATGGGATTTCTTGCTTTCACACATACCAGACCATACCATTTGGTGTTGTCAACCGAAACAAAGACTTGGTGGTGATTTATTTTTTGTTTCTTCATGGTAGAGATGGGGTTCATGAATTTACCATGAAAACCAATGCTTCACAGTGGACAATTCCAATCAAAAACCAGAAAACTGGAATAATAAAACTGGAAAATAATTCCCCAGCCCCTTAAAAGGAGATTGAAATGAAAATGGTGGAATACACACAGGAGGAACAGCACAGTCACACATTAAACACAAAGTGGTGGCTCGTGGGATGGGTAGAGGTGAGTCGCAAGGGTGTGAAAAATGACACTGATTATTATACACTTGCCAGACTTTGACACCAGTAATTGCATTACATGACATTACAGTCATTTAGCAGACGCCCTTATCCAAGGCGACTTAAGTGCATCCACTTGAGTTTTATGAGCAACAGTGACACAGATCTGGCTAACAACACTCCCAGTGAAATTAAATACTGCGCAAGCCGGACTTGACACAGTGTACACTCAGTTACCTTGATGCATTGTAAAAAAACCCATTATAATTCCATATTTCAACACATGTTGAACTTGAAAATGTAGCTGATTGTGTTTTCTGGTATAGTGTTAATTCGGAGGGGGTAAAGGGAATTCTGGGACACCTGTGCATCCTCATTTGCTCTCTCGGGTTCCGGGAAGACGCTCTTCTGATACATCGCATCCTGTGCTCTATGAAACAAAATACCTGGCAGTGAGGTGCTTTCCCCGTCTAGCGCTGTTATATTCTGTGGCTGTAAACTAGGAAACGGCCCAGAGAGAGAGAGAGAGAGAGAGAGAGAAAGAGAGAGAGAGAGAGAGAGAGAGAAAACAAGCAAGAGAGACAGAGGTTACCCGCAGTCACAAGCCATCTGTATATGAACTACGCCATCAAGTCGTGAGGTTTAACGAACCGCCCACAGCCTCTGGTTCCAGTGCTTGAGCTACGCCATGCATGCGTTTCCTGGAATCTAACGTTTTTTTCATATTCACCTCTGAAGAGGGGGATCCCGGACGTATCACAAGCACACGGTACCTAAGCTGAGCTTGTGAGAAGCCGAGAGGCGGGCTAAGTGGAGACGGTTCGGGGCCCCTGTATTCACGAAGCGTCTCAGAGTAGAAGTGCTGATCTAGGATCAGTTTTCCCTGTCCATGTTCTATTATGAGCTAAAAGGTCAAACTTATCCTAGATCAGCACTTCTACTCTGAGACGCTTCATTAATACGGGTTCTACATATTGCATTGTGTGTGCGTTGCCTAATCTTTTTCAGTTTTGTAGTGTCTGCACTGTCAAAGCTTAATGGAGCATACATCTTCTACAAAACAAATGACAGGGAAGTTCTGAATCCATCAGATGATTGTGCACATATATTGCAGCTCTTGTGTACATTTCCAGTTGCATTACCTATGAAAGCCTAGTAGCATTAGGGCAGGGGTTTCCATGCAAGTTGTTTAAGTTTATAAATCAGAAGCCTGACAGTTGATCCCCAGCTGATGGCAGTCGATGCCCAATTTATGGGTGAAGGATCAGACGTGACATTACGGATGGTAATCAGTAAGGTACATGAATGGGCTGTATTATCCCTGATGAAAAGGCACAAACAACAGACGTTCATGATCATATACATTTACGCACAATGAAAGACGCAAGAACACAAGATGTTTTTCTGCATCGCGAGGGGCCATCTGAGAAACAGGGAACTGAGAATGTAACGCCTTTCTGTTGGCTTGCAGAGCTACTTCCTGTCTGTCCAGTTTCCTCTCCATCACTCGAAGCACAGGTCAACTTCTCGATCTCTCCCTCCCGAGCTGAACGCCGCACCACTTCATACTGAACACAATGTTTAAAGTACAAGCCTGTCCTTTTCAGGAGAGTCGGTCATTTCAAAATATTATTACTGGATAGTGTTAAAAAATATATAATTTTTAGTTTTTAACTAGCCCTGTCATTTACGTCATAACATAAGTTCATTTGTCCCCATATGACACCATTTACTGTGATATAATCTTCTTTAAGTGAACCGTCGTCTATGGCTAGTTGAGACTACGTTATTGGCGGAAACAAAAACCTGCATACACAGCGGCCCTCCACCCCTGATCTCAGGCCATCAAAGGACTGAATGAAGACAGGGTGTTTTTGCATCACGGTCTCGCTAAGCAGCGACCCACGGTCCAAAGAGCCACATTGATAGGTGATTACAATATTTAAAAAATGGTTCGTCGGTCATCCTGACAGCTGATCAATTCGTCACACAGTAACCAGCGGAATGAAAACAAACTGCAGTTGTCAGAGCATCGCACCAATCTAATGCTCTTTTTCAAATGTACAAAGGTCAGGTGTATCGTTGGAAAGACCTCGGTTATAACCGCAGGGGATTACTAAAACAAGGCAGGCATGCATAAATGCCACGAATGACAGGAAATGTCATCAGTGAACACAACGGCATAAAACAGATGCAATACGCATGTGTCAATCAATCTTCATTTTGTGCTGTGCCATTTAGATCAGGTTGTTACATTTTCCAGAAGGAATAAAAAAAGAAAATCCATCAAGCCAATGTGGGTAAAATGTGGATTTTTTACCCACTGGTCGCTTAGTACGCACACTGAGTCGAACCCCTTAGAAAGATGGTGGAATACAAAATAAGAATAACACATCAGGATGCTAAACACACAAACAGATGAAAAATAAGTGATAATGTGATTGTGTGATTTACTCAAATGTCTTACCATTTATTTGTATTTGTTTTTTTGTGTTGTATTTTGGCATTATGGTCCCTTTCACAACAGTTCCATTTGAACAGAACTGATCATGAATGACCAACATGATGGCTGTTGAGTGCCGTGCAAAAGCACTGGTGTATACCTGCTGTAGATGCATGTGGTTAAAGCATGTAGCAGAGCTATTGGATGCATACAAGAGCTTTTCATTGCTTAGGAAAGATGCAACTTTGCCATGTGGACGTTCCCATTGTTAACATACACAACCTGTTGCATACAACAATATTCTTTAACCTCTGAAATTTCCAACCCAGCTGAGCATGTCACGCACATCCAGACAGCAGACGTACAATATGTATATTTTTTTCTTTGGGGAGGGGGGCTAAGGTTAAATAGATGGGCACACCCACAGAGGGTTGCTAGTGACATAGGCCAGGCCCAACCTTCAATTATGGGGCCTAGCATATGCTAGTATCAAACTTCTCATTGTAAAACATTGTACGACAATGTACACCATCCTGAAAACATTGCCTGAAGCTTCAATCTCTGCTTCCTCACTTAACAAATTAAATTGTTCACTCACTAAACTGGTGTTTTTAACAACATAAGCTTTTGAGGTTTACAACCTCCCTACAACTGTAATCTGTTCTCTTCCAACCTGTTTGAACTTTCCCAGCATCGAATATGGTCTGATCTTCATCACTTGTGCATTTGGACATGTTGGCAATGCCAACACAGAGGGGTGTGCATCGGAAAATGAACCAGAATTCCATTCAGACCCCTTTTCATTCAAGGCGCTTGATCAAATCTCAAGCAAAAAAAATGTCTGGTTCTCAGATGTGTTCTAGAACCAGCGCCAGAATCTAGGCGCTGGATAACTCTATAGGCCCTATACCAGTCCCCATTATTCTGGTTTGGCTGGAAAGTTTAGAAAAAATGACAGGTGGACGGTTAAGTATTCAACAAGTTTGGGAAAAACATCCCATGCTTGTCACCCTCACTGCATCTCCGCCTTGCTTTTTTCTGCCTGTTTAAACAAGGGTTTCCTCATTGGTTTCTGCCTGCCTAAAACCATGTTTATTCTCCTAGACTGCTGTGTCAGAGTGTCCATTATGTTTTGAATGGTCTGGATGCGGTCCTGGGTCTGGTCCCCCCGTTTTTGTCATTCATGATTCCTTATGCTAATGTGTCTGCCATCTCTCTCATACACCGAGGTCCACACAGATGGATGTTCTCGATTGCAGTCTTTCATGTGGTTTAACTGTCATGTTTTCATTGGTCAGAAGCCCTGTTGGTTTTTGATGTTACGACCATGTGTGGTTGCATAATGTTCACACAAGGTCCCTAATCCCCCATCCCCAATCATCAAAACATAAAAGGGAATGGCATATTTTTCAACAAGCTTAAAATATCAGTTTGCAATGGGTTTGATTGGCAGTTGCTAATATGTGGCGCTGCTCAAATGCCAAACTTTGAAAACATCTTCCAAGAACACCGGAAATAACAAACAAAACAGCGCTATATCAATTAAATCTGGCACACCAGCATCTATGATAACTTAAATGTCAGTTCATATCCACATGTGAACCTCTAAGTCAATGTAGAACTATAATATTCATGTTTAAAGTGTCAGAGCTCTAATATGACAACTAATACGACTTCCTGTAAGTTGTCAGCTAAAAGAGAGGTGATGGGAAATGCTTTAGCGCAGGTTCAGTAAACCAGGTGAAGTTTCCTAATGCAGGAAGTCGTGGTAAAGGGGTGGGGGGAACAGCAAGCCAGATGATTTATAAGCCGAGCACTCTCATTTGTTGACGTAGAAGCAACGCAACCTCCCGTGGAGTCTAGCCTTTAACATATGCAAAAGTAGAAGGAGGACCATGCAGACATTTGTTTTTCTATTTCCTCAAATGAACTTTTCGGCTCAAAGGGAGGAAGCATATTTCAAAATGCTCGGCCCGGACGACTTACTGGTCACAGGAGCCAAGGAAGATAAATCTAGGTAGGTTCAAAGATCGTGCTCTTTGTATCAATCTTCATTTGGAGGAAATAGAGGCAGAGCTTGACTGTAAATCCATACAAAACAAAATAAGAAAGTATTTTGTAACAGAGACGGAACTTCCTGTTTATTGCCTTACACAAGCCAGTCTGAGTTGTTTTCTCAATTTACCTAAGTTCTTGGTAGAAATACCATTATTCACAAAAGCTTAAAGTTAGGTCGGAAGTTAGGTATTACGTGGCTAAAACATAACCATATAAATGGCAAGAAGATTTACCGAATTACCAATGTTTATGGTTTGTATGGAAATTGCTCTGTAGATTTGTCTTTGTTTCCCATGATGGTTGTGATGTGGATTACAGTTCTTTTTTTTTACTTCCTGTTAAAGTATCCTGTCTATAATATTTTTTGTGAGGCAGACTAGGTTACAAGCATTTAAGTATCAAAATGAGCAGGGCATAATTTTGATTTTCAAAGTGCTTTCAGTCAAGCTGAGGCAAGGGACGTTCAGGGTGGCTCATTTTAGTGAATTGACTGCATGTGCCACTGTGTCACATCTTTGCACCACGTAGTGAAGTGTGTCAGCTTGTCACTTTTGCACTGGGGTGGCTATTAGAGCCATGCCATGGCACTATAAACATTCAGCGTTGCTTGCAATGAATGCAAGATTCCAATTTATTCCAGTTTTATGCCAGCCTTGAATTTGTGTGCTTTTTGAGAATCTTTAGCAAGCACCATCTCTGATATAACGCAGGGTGAAGGACAACCGGTGACATGTTCCCTTTCTGCAAATAGTGATGCACAGCGTAGGAGGTGTGGTTGACACTTGGGGACGAGCTCATGTTCATGCCGACTCTCGCCAGAGTATCGACCACACAGTCACTCCCCCAGACATATTCTCACCGTCCGCCTAACATTCTGGTTTCTTAACCCATCACGTGATTTTGAAGAGGCTGAGATAACGAACAGCTTCACGTAGCCCAGTGGGTGTTGAATTTTGGGCGATTAACATTTTTAGTGGTGGCTCTACAGCCCTGTGTTTAGAAAGTCATCTCATTGTGATAGTTTGAGTCCTCCATCACAGGGGTTCCCAAGTGTCACATCAAGCCCCACTACAATGACCCCCACCTCAATAAAATGGTTATCTTGGACTTGCAACACCCAGACTGCAATTCAGTGGATGTTTAACACACTAGTGGCATTCATTAAATGTGTTTCCGTTATATTTCCATATTTCATAAATTATATATTTTAAACCTTCAAATAAAATAACCCTTGACATATCCTTAGTAATATTTTGTTCATTGCATTTAATTACATATGCACAGTGCACAAAATACATTTTTTTTACCATTCCCCTTGGAGTCGTAAGGTGTATTTGTTACACTGCACTTGCCTGTGCAATCAGCTGCTATAACTTACCTCATCTGGTGTATTGGGTCTGAACTGGTTGTTTAGGCTGTGTTGTAGTGTGCAGTTCAGCCAAAGTAATTTCCTCTTCAGATGTAAAGAAAAGGAGAAGAAGAGCAGGCTGAGTCTCCTGATGACCCGGTCAGGGTCCCACGAAAACGTCAGCCCAGCACAGAAGCCCACTGCCAAGAATACCAAGTAAGGCCCTCCCCAAAACCCACAGCGACATGCAGGACAGTGTGAGAGCTGTCAAACAACGCATCACATCACACTGTCAGCAACACCCTTTCCTCACAGCTTCCATCACTTTGAAAACGGGGTCATATGAACCTATTTATTTTTGTGACAAATGTTTTTGAAATAGTTTAGGTAAAAAACTTTTTTTAAATAGCTTGCGACATAATTATTTAAAGAGCTTTATCACAAAACTAGTTTCAATTAGTTTTGGTGACAAACTTCTTAACGTCTTAACAATGCCTATGCTGCCATAAATCTAAGCTGCCATGCTTGAGAATGGAAAATGCTTCTTTCTGACGAACCAAAACCTTAGTACCCATGTGCACTAAATGGCTTTACATTTGAACACAAACTCCACTTCTCTGACATTATCGAATGTACTAAATGGAGCCAAACAACGGCCGCTAAATCTGTCTTTTCTCACTGAACCATCTGACAATATGGTTCAAAATATAGAGCGCTAAAACCGCCGACAATACCCGGTGTCAAATTCTCTCTTTTTTGGGGGGGATGTTTTACACATATTTCTTACAATATTTATGAATTAATGGTTTTATCATGTGCCTTGTTTTTATTCCTTTTTTTGCAAAGAAAAGATATAGTTATGGAAATGAATTGTATTACTCCAAATATCTCAAAAGCAGAGAATGGAGATGCAGTATGTAGACATATCAGCAGAGTCCCAGAGTCACTGTGAAAGAGAGCAGTGGGCAGTTTTGAAATGCATTGCAGGCTTCATACATTCTGGAAGTCTCTCGCACAGTCTGAATAAAATCCAGTCCGTGTTTAAAAATTAATACCATGCAATTATACGAAACCATTAAAAAGGCCGGACCAGATGCATTTTTTCGAACAGGCACCCCCTCTTTCACTGCCTAGTTGCAAGATTTCTACGATCATATATATATATATATTTGCCTTGAGCAGTGCTTTTCGAAAATGAAAAGGGGCAAAACAATATGGGATTGTAACGAGGAGGGAGTTTAATATTCCTTCAAATAATGGCCACAGTAACGACTGAATGATGAAAGAAACAGCCCCTGCCCATAAACAGTGTAGAATGTGTGTGTTGTTGTGGTGGAAAATACCGATGCTTGGAGTGCTAATGTATTCATGGTTTCATCTGTATGCTTTTTTCAGCATCTCACCCGAGGAAGCATTGAAATGGAGCGATTCCTTTGAAGAACTAATAAGTGACACAGGTTAGATTTTTTTACATACTGAAACTCTGGCTCCGATACACAACTTTTATAACCATATACAGCATAGGTCACTGGGGTGGCATGCAGATATGTCTGTATATGCACTTTCAAATTATTTTTTCACAAAATCATTGGTCAAAGTACAATTCGTGCATCTCATTATAGTCTTCCTAGATATGTCACAGTGCATATATAAAAACATGTTGATTTAAAAAAACAAAAACAATAAAAACATTTTCAGTCAATAAATTGTTGACAAAAAACAAACAAACAAAAAAATGTTTTAGAGGTCATATCACACAATCACACACTACATGGTTCAACACCAAAGGAAAAGCATATTCAGAATCCACCACACAAAGGGCAGTTCTAGCAGCTTAATGTTGAACTTACTGTACAAGAGGCATCATGAATCTAGGATACAACGTTAAGTGATAGCATGTATGGGAATTTCCTTCAGGGCACAGGCCGGAAGAAATAGGGTTTAGGGGATTGAGAAATATCTATTTTTGAGGTGCAGTTTGTCAAAAATATTTGTAACGAGGAGAGGCCAAACCGACTCATTAACAATACATTTAAGACCTAGATTTCAAGGACCCAGACTGTCCTCTGAAATATTGCATTCACCTTCAAATCTAATTTTGCCTGAACACCGAGGGAAAAAAAGAAACATCCATCAGAATTTATTCAATTACATTGAACAAGAGAACTTAAAGGACACTATTTGTTTGCTATGTGGACGCTCCTGTCCAGGAAGGTTTTCATGGCAATTTTACATTGTTTTCCATGGAAACGATTCAGGTGAAATCTCTTCCTTAAGGGTATAGCCGCAGTATCCCCAATATGCCACAAATCTATCCTAGCTAGTGATACAGGTTTCTCTATATAAGGTATAGTCAGGTATAATCAAAAGTTAACTGATGATTTTTGGGCTTTTTGAAGATTTGGACATGGTACCCTATGTTAATCTACATCCACAATAAATTCTACAGCTGTTGAAAGTTCTGCCATCACTGTTTCCTTAAACTTATTTGAACACAATGCAGGATTGGCTCATTGCCTGTTGCTCTGTCATTGAGCTATTCATTTTTCTTAAATGGTTTAGTTTCAGTGACCATGTCCACACTTTCCACAATTAGGTCCACATTGGTTTCACCTGCCAGTCTATAATTGAATAATTTAAAAAGGTATTTCTCAAGGAATCATGTGTATAGCACATTACAGAAAATGGGAGCATTAGTTGATCTGACTTATTAAAAGTCCTGGGATGTGAATATGGGACATTTATTGTTCATGGCATGCAGAGCCTTTTCTGACATAATATGGCCTTAAGAGAGTAAATAATGCTTTAATAGAAATGAAAAGTGTCTAATTAACAACAATTAACAGCTAGTTACAATTCAGGGATTTCAATTATTGTTGGAACAAAAACTAGCATACACAGTGGGTCCCCAGCACCGAGGATGGAAACCACTGTGCTTGCTCATACAACAGGCACAAAGGTTCAGTGATTACATGGACTCAAACACATTGACAGACTGCATAATATAGTGCAGGGTTCTTCAAATCTGGCCCACGAATCCAAATTCGGTCCGGGTTTTCCTTTCTCTCAGGTAATCAATTGAACAATCAATGCAATTGATTGGCCAGTGTCTTCACACCTGACCTCCAGGTAAAAGAAGAGTGGAAAAACAGTAGTGCTCGGCCCACGAAGACCATGATTTCAGGAACCCTGATGTAGTGTATTAAGCAGAGATTGTACTTGACCATACATTGAGGGCAGGTGGTAGAATGTCTGAAAAGTTACAAAAACCCTTTTAAAATATGACTGAATGCATACCTGCTGCTAAAGCAGGCCTGATTAGCGAAGGCAGCCTGCTTCTGTGGCGGACCGAGCTGAAAGCATGCACTCATTTCAAATTGTATAGCATTGCATGTGGACAAATTAGTCCAAATATTTCCTGTTTTTTTAATAAGTTGTTTGATTTTTGTTTTTGTTATTTTGTGAATTCTTGAGAAAATTGTATTGGGTATGGACTTGCACCTGTACATTTGACCTGGCTAGTCCGGTGTTGGATATTGGGAATATACTGAGCGGTCACCATCAGACAACTTTGGCACATTGTTATTTTTGCCATAAGAAAGCAACCATCATTAATCCAGCAGCAGCTAGTGTTGGGCCAGCCATGTCATAATCAATAGTAATGTGAGCAGAGCCAACCAAACCAAACCAACAAGCAAACCAAAGCAAATCCAGAGCCAACTGTGGCTGACTTACTTGGCCCTCTGTCAAGTACCAGCATTGACACAGTTGAATACACCTAAGAACAAACATGTGACCATTGGCTTTATTAGGCCATTGCTGTTGGCAATGATGGTATAAGGCAGGGGTTTCCAATATTATCAGAGCAGGGTTGGTGTGGGTGCCGGTTTTTGTTCTAGCCCAGCATTAAAACACCTAATTCAATTAGTCAACTAATCAGGGTCTTCAATCCAGGCTTTGATTAGTTGAATCAGGTGTTATAGGGCTACCACACCGGCCCTTCTCAGATAATATTGGAGAACCGTGGTTTAAGGCATCCTTGTTGGTCCTTTGTGTTGCTCATCAGATCGTTTCTTTCAACCGGTTAGTTGGTATTGGTTTTTCTTTCAACTACTTTTTAGTTTTGGTCCAAACATTGGTTTAAGGGTCATTCCTCCTCAGCTACTTTTTAGTTTTCATCTCCAAACATCATGCATAGCCTAGAAGAACTGATTAATCTTTTTTTTAAAAATCTTAATCATCCTTTGCTGTAAAAAAATAAAATAAAATGTGGGCCAGTGCATCAGCCTCTCTCTCCTTCTGTTCTTGTAGATGGCATAGACACGTTCACCCAGTTCCTGAGAACAGAATTCAGCGAGGAGAACATTGAGTTCTGGTTAGCCTGTGAAGACTACAAGAGGACCAGCTCTGATACCAACCTGATTACCAAAGCAAAGCAGATCTACGCTGTATATATTGACTCAGATGCCCCAAAAGAGGTAGGAACCTTCAACAATCTAAGCCAATTAAAGTGGCTAGCCTCTTTAATTTGGCTAGTGTTATTAAACCTCCATAGCCAATCAGTATGTCCATCAGTACCATAATTAGTATGGCAATGCTACTGAAATCCATAGATCATGCTAGAAGTTCATGGACACTAAATGGTAAATCCATGGCAAAAAACATTTTCAATAGGCAACCAAAATGGCTGGGATATTATTTTTTTCCTGCATTTAAAGGAACAGTTACAAGTTGCTTCTTCACTCTGCTATGATAGCGTAGAACATTTGAATCATAACACCTGAAAGATATTGCAATGTTGGTCATCTTTTGTTCACTTAAGTAGGTGAATATAACTCCTCCTTAAGTAGGTGAATATAACCAAATTTAAACGGTGGATGTTGGGTGATTTAAGGTTAAGCTAGAGATCGCCCTTCTCAGATAAGATTGGAGACCCCTCCTCTAAAGATACTTTATATATATCTTGCTCCATCCATTTTGGCCTCTATATTAACAAGTTTTCCAGTCCCTGAAGCAGAGAAGCATTCCCATAGCATTAGGCTCCTGCCACCATGCTTCACAGTAGGGATACTGTTCTTGGGATGATGTGCAGTGTTAGGCTTGTGAATATTTGGCTTGCAAACATAGCATCTAACGCTAAGGCCAAAAAGTTCAATCTTGGTCTCTTCAGGCTACATCATCTTCCTCCACTTGGTTTGAGAGTCTCCCACATGCCATGCCTCAAGATTGCATGCAGTTTGTTAATTTAACACATGTGTATTTTTATGGATTCAGTTTGAATTATTTTTCACGTTTTACTAAAATATCTGTAGTATTGTTCAAACCTGCCTAGGGACTACAAATAAGCTTTTTTGCTAACTCTGGTACAACATGCTTGATGCGTGAACATCCATGTTGGAAATTGTACACTGTCCCTGACAAAAAGGTTCATATAAAATAAATAAAACCCAAGTGAGCACATGGCACATGCTGGCAACTTGACAGTTTTTTCACCATTTTTATTTTAGGTCAACATTGACTATTCGACTAAGGTGGCGATCAAGAAGAACGTGCTCCAGCCCTCGCGGTCCTGCTTCGACTCGGCGCAGAGCAAAGTGTACGGGTTGATGAAAAAGGACTGCTACCCGAGGTTCCTCGCCTCCGACATCTACCTGCGCATCACCAAGAGGAAGGCCCCCGGCACCATGTTCAGGAGACGATCGCGCTCATGCGTTTTCAGTGAGCGCGGCAAGGCCACGGAGGAATCCGCCGTCTGGTTGTAGACATCCAAGCACCGGGGCGCGGCACTGAACACCGCCGCAATACGTTACGTCTACCTGAACTTTCTACCGCTCTGCAGCTATTTATTACCATATCTTTGATTGAGGTGCGCGAAGAAAAACAAAACAAAAATCATGAAGTGTTGTGAATACTAAAACTATGATTAATGTATTAATCTCATTCTTCAGACGTGTGGCTGTGCTTGAATTAATTTAATGATTTATAAAGACCTCCTAAAGATGTCTAAGTTGTACATTTTATTTATTGCATATTAATAATTAATCATCATTAAATTCTTAAATGGAATTCATTTCTCTTTCTTGGAAAAAATATGTGGTAGTTTAACTGAAACAGTTGTAGTATGTGTAGTAGTTATTAAATAAATATCAAATATATAAGCACAAATTGAATCGTTGTTCCACACATCTTTTATTCATTTGCATTGGGGAGTGACTGACAGCTGATGAGAATCTAAAACTGTATCAGAGTGATACATCCTTGACATTGCTGGCTTGTGTAATTTGATGCTAGTCAGGAAGTGCTCCTAAGCCCATGCCATGGAGTGCACAAAGGACTGAAATGCATATTTTGTGCAGTTGAACCCATGATGTGCTCCCACGTGACATGTCATCTCCCTGCTATTACCATAACCCCGTTCTCTCTTTGACACCTGTACAGGAGTGGAAATGTCAAGCCTGACAATCCCATACAGGTGGAGCCACAGACTCTGTATATTTGTATTTTGGTATACATTGAGACACATTTTGCCGTGGTTATTATTTTTCTGCAAATTACATTGAAACATAGGCAATATTTCCGTTTATTTAGAGTGGTATTCATTTACACTTGTTTTAAATATAAACAGCAATTGTAAAATAGCCCCATAGTTCTACATGCAACTGAGTGTTCTGCTTTAATCATCCTGTCAGATCATTTTTGGAGTTTAGCAGGGGATTATGGGGAAAATATTATTTAAGTTCAGACAAGAGCAAGAGCAAGAGGAAGAGTTGTTTGATTGTTTGCGGAACCCTGAAAAAATGGTAACCCTCAACTTTTAAAAAGTTGAATACTTGAATGAAGTTGAATGAAATACTCCGAATTTCACTAAATGAGAGCTTTAGCTTCTTGTAAGCTACATTTTATTGAGTTAAACCTTCTCCTGGGGAACTTGGTTGTCCTTTAGCAGGATAATTAGAGCCAGCAGAGATCAGTGAATACCTAATAGGATGTGGGTGTAACTATTGCAATATCAGACTGAAAATTTGGATTCAAATTTATATTTCAAGTCTGTGAGAAAAGTTTAAACTATTAATTTGAGAGAATTCCCTTTTCCCCTTCCCGGCATGAGCTCGCCACATGCACAGAAAGCTTCTCTGGACGCATCAAAATCACAGTTGGTGCTTCAGCGAGCTCTGTCTCAAAGGAGGTGGTTCGCTGTCTCTGCCATAGCTGTTTACATAGTAGTGGCTGGTCCCCTAGCTGCAGGCGGCAGGCTTGTTGAAGGAGAATAGTTGGATCAATAGAGGGTACAGTTAGCCACCAAAATGGGATAGAAACAGGGACAAAATCAGAAACAAAAATGTAAAAAGAATAAAAAGAAAAAGAATCCATTTACGATTAAGGCCAAGGGGTTTCCAGAATAGCACATTTTTACCCATTGAAGATGGTGGATTTTGTACAATATTCCTGCCATAATATATCTCAATCTGGCAACAGTGGCCAGGCCATTGCAGTCTGGTGGAATCCATCCTTTTTGTGCAATCAAAGGTCAAACATTCTAGTAGTCCAATATTTCATCTTTAAAAGAATTTGTGAGAGAAGCTCTCAGAGAATATAATCTTTCTCTGCAATTTGGAAGGGCTAATCTTGTAGGCCTGTCATTTGCTACAATATCCTCCAGCAATTTGGGAGGGCACCGACTGGAGCATACATCCTGCAAAGTGCCTGCAGTAAAGCTGACGGCTTCTTGTCCTCCCTGCGACCCTGATAGCCCCCTGCTGAACTGTGCTGTGCTTCATGACCAATCACAGGAGTCCGGTCACCCGAAGATGTTGCTCGGGATGTTGCGATGAGGCAGGGTTTACCCTGTCGACTGAAACCCTCCTTCCCTGGATAATGTTATGAGTAATCGTGCATCGCATTGCGGGAGTCCCAGCATTGATGCAAAATATTTATTCCTGCAGTCGGGCCTGGTGTGGTTATAATTTTGCACAGACCACAGGCTGCAGTCCTGCACCTCTGGTGAGCGCGTTATCCAGGTGCACCACTCGTCTTGCAAGCAAGATCGGCAAACGCGCTATAATATTCTCCAGCTACCACTCGGAATATAGAAAATGTCAGCTCTGTGAAATAAATTGTGTGTGTGTGTGTGTATGTGTGTGTGCGGCCACAGTGCACAGCAGCTTAATAATTTTACACTTACCTAGATGATTAAAACACATGTCAGAGCTCCATGCTATTACTGTATGAGCAGCACCCTTATTTTCTGTCATTCCTTCAGATCAAGTCAGTGTGCTTTGTAGGAAACATTATTTATGCACGTACATCAGAAGTCCTGAAAAAAACACTCATCCTATGTTTAGTGAAATCTGACAGCGATCCCTTCATTTCATGACCTGAAATTAAATGATAGCAGACATTTTTTTAAAGTTTCATTTACTGTCATCAAACACTTGGCATTGAGAAATTAAATTGCAGTTAACAGCATGGGGTCTATTTTGACTCGGTGGCCTTCAGTTTTATTTGTTTTAATTCATTTTTTATCAGGATCTGTGATGGTTTCTCTCCTGTCTGCTTTTCCCTTTGAATTCATGGGTCTGCATTAATCACCAGGGAGAAGAAAATCCATTTCCTTCTGTTCAGAAGTTGACCTTCCTCATAATGTCAGCTGATACATAGTCAATATCGCATCTTAGCCACGTGGTTTTCTTCCTCGCAAAAAACGCACACACAACCCTATCAATTATATATACACAGGGTATAAAAGGTATTGGCAGTTTATGTTTACTTCATGGAATCAAAATGGATTTCATTGGGATTTCTAGCCACTTGTCAACACAAAATATTCTACATCAATTAAAACAACTCTAAAGCTTTTTCTTAATTACAAATTTCCATACTTGTGGGTATACTTTTTATATATAAGAGCATATAAGGCCAACTCCCATAACTTATTAATTTCAGAAACATTGGAATGGATAATGATTTTTAACTTCCCTCCTGTGCCTTCACTGACTTGTGGGTTGGCATCATGACTGAACACAAAATGTCAAGAAATGAAGGCGGAATGAGATCGGAAACCCCTGACACCGACGTTCCTGAAAACACACGTGGAATATTTTTCAGCCTCTCCAGAGGATTGTGCCTGGCTGTGAGTACATTCAGTGCAAAACGTGCATTTCTGCATTTGGCACATGATCCTCGTTCTGCTTCTGCTTACAGAGGGCAAGGAGTGAAGAACGAACCAAGAAACCGCTGAGCCTCTTCCAGATTAGATGATTTCTTCCATTTAAAAATGTATAATAACATGCATACTGTGTGTGTGTGTGTGTGTGTGTGTGTGTATCTTTGGCTTTATATTATATCATATTTTCAGTTGCACTTGACTTATTACATACCATAAAGCCTCGATTACACTGCCATAAGCAGGATGTGACACCTCTGTCATGACAAATTAGTAGGCATGAGGCAAGATAGTCATATTGAATTTTGAGGTATAAAAACATGGCGAAATGCATCGTGGCCCAGAAATGTACAGCATAAATGTACCACATAATTAAATGAATGGTATTAGCTAGTTTGTGGGTAGCCACCACGGGAGCTAACTACTGAATTAATGAGCCACGCAGTAGCAGTCATTTTACAGTGGAAAATAAGTTGGCAGCAACTTTGGAAATTATATTTATCCAATGAACAAATTCAGTGTTCAGAGTTGCGTTTATACAGGAATTGCCCAAAACACTAGCAGGATGCTATCAATGTATAATGGCAGAAAAAGCCAGTAACAAACATGCCCTTGTAAGGATTATAAATGTAGAACTTCAGATGAATTACAAATGTGAACTACTAAATGAATAATTACTCATTATTATGAATTACTCAAATAAAAATGAAGAAATAAAAAACTCCATACATTATATTAATTTGTATGCAATTATATTCCTCATACATTATATTAATTTGTATGCAAATTGAAGTGTGTAAAATATGCCTGGACAGCATAATCTATATGTTACAAATGGCACTTAGGTACAGGTAACTGCCAAAATAAAGGAAACGCCAAGTGTCTTAGTGTGTTGGGCCACCACGAGCCACCAGAACAGCTTCAATGCACCTTGGTATAGATTCTACAAGTGTCTGGAAGTCTATTGGAGGGATGCGACACCATTCTTTCATGAGAAATTCCATCATTTTGTTTATCAGTTTTACCACTCCAGAATCTCCCATGAGTGTTCAACTGAGTTGAGATCTGGTGACTGAGATGGCCATGGCATATGGTTTACATAGTTTTTATCTTCATCAAACCATTCTGTGGCCACTCATGCTCTGTGGATGGGGGCATTGTCATCCTGGAAGAGACCACCCCCATCAGGATAGAAATGCGTCAGGCTTTGTATTTATTGGCTTTTACCTTGCCCTCTTAGGGGATTAGTGGACCTAAACCATACCAGGAAAATGCGCCCCACACCACAACAGAACTGCCAGAACCCTCCATTTACTCAAGTGTTTCCCTTATTTTGGCAATTACCAAATAAATATACACTATAAATTACACTATGTGGATATTGTGGCAGCCCGGAGGGTTGCACCACAAAATGGCTGCCTGGCCTCCAACACATGGCAGCCATTTTTCACTACATTTCCCAGCATGCCACCGCAACACCTGAACCAAGTCAGGCAATGAAGATAACGAACAGCTGAAAGCCATTTCAAAGGCCTATTTAAAGGGCTGATGCCCATTGTTCTTAGAAAGGAGTAGGAACGAGTTGTGAAAGGAGTTGCTGTGTGAATTTGGTGAGTAAATACCTGTGAAGTCATTGACCAGCCAGGATTTACAAGGAGCGGTGAGAGAGAGTTTTGTTGAAAGAGAGTGTTGGGGAATTGTTTGTTTTTGAATTGGATTGGATTGATTGGGATTGGATTACGGACTGGACAACGGAACTTGGACCTGGATTGCGGATTTGGAACGGACATCGACGAAGAGACAAGGATTGTGGACTTTGTGTTCGTATGCCCCAAAAGACCCCACCCTGCGTTTTGTGTTGTTTGTTTAAATAAATCATCATTTCTGCTGATATTACTGCCTCCTCAGTGTTATTGCACTTGCCTACGCCCTCTGAAAGGTCAGTGAGTGTCGCCCAACCCTTGGGGACGCCACAATATGTATTCACTTACAGCACTTATATACACGCAGTCTTGAGTGTAGCGCCACTCACATTGTTACACAGCAGCTGCACTGGTCACCGCAGCTGGTCTCCAGCCAAGGTGGGCGGGGCTAACTCAAGGCAAGCATGCCAGTGGCCAGCCCGGGCCTTAAATTAAGTAGAACTTCAGAATGCAGTGTACCTAAAAGGTTATTTCCTTATCAAGCACTTTGTTCTGCAAAGTTAATCTGCACTGCCACTGCTCATTTAATTTGATACATCACAGTGATATATTTTATGTGTTATTGTTTAGAATAAATAAATGAAGCAAACTTTGTTCACCTAGCAACATTATTTCTTGAGGGGAATATCGCATTGTGATAATACCGTATGGTGAACTCAATATTAGGTTATGTATCGCATCCTGTTCTTGCGTGCTGTATGCTGTAGAATCACTTGACGGCTGTAACAAAGTGGTCATTGCCCTGCAGGGAGAGTGGGTGTGTGTTGCTGTGGTGATCTGTGGCCCGTGAGGAAGATTGAAGAGGAACCGCTGCCTAGCACAAACATTCGGAAAATAATGGCAAATTGAACACATGGTTTGTGCCATTTCACGGTGCCAAGTAACAATTTAGTAACATTTGTTGTATATAAATAAATAACAACCATGACAAACTGAAGCTGGATGAATGTTGGAGTTCTGATGATGGTATAGCAACTCGGGGCTAGAGCAGATCAAATGCACTTTGTCACTTTAAAGGCCAATTCAATCACACAAGCCCTTCAATCAAAACAAGTTTTTTTCTACTTCAGTCAAACCAAGCTTATGCCCGTGAAGATCAGCATTATGCTCATAGCAAATGAAAATTCAAGAAACAGGAAAAGGTGTGGCCTCAAAATTCTGGTGCCCAGGCTGGAGGTGGGAGCTTTTTTAAAGGGCAAGTGTCTGTTTGCCTGTCTCCAACTTTACAATCCCCACTGATTGTAAAGTTGTAAAGTACTGATTGTTTTAATAGGATTAATAAAAAAACATACTCAAAGAAAAAAGTAGGAAAAAATAGTCGATTAGCCAGAGTATTGGCGCTGGCGGATAGCGTAGCAGTCTAACGCACCACACTTTGGCTGGTCCGGTGTGGTGTGCGCTGCCTGTCAGGGACGCGGTTCGAAACCCGCATCTCTACCAGACTGGCCCTGGTCGTCAGCCCGATCGGAGGCGGCGTTTGGCTGTCCGCCTCCGGGGGAGGGGGGAAGGGTGAGCCGGCACGAGTTCGTCGAGGAGCAGCAAAAAGGCGTCCATGGTAGAATTCCATCTCGGAAGAGGCAGTAAATTCGGCCTGGAAATAATGTCTCGCCCCGGAGGACAGGCGGCGGACTCGTGGGGGAGGGGGAATTGAAATAAATAGAGAGTATTCAACACAATGAATTGTATCAATATTTCAGGTATTTTTGCCAATCTGTATTTTGATGTGTTAAATAAGGATTGAATATATATATATATATATGGTTTTTTATTTTTTTATTTTTACATTTCAAAAATGTGAGTTAATCTATATTAAATACATCTGCATGCAAATGATAATGATGTGACTTCATCGGCATAACACTGCCAGGAAAAATTAACTGCATGGGAAGACATTACCGTTGCTGTATTTTAATCCAAAAGAGGACTTAATGTTGTTTGGTTCACTAGAGGAATTCTGTTCGAGTGTTCAGCCAAGGTATATTCAAATATTTATCAAATATTACAGAGGAATACAGTTAAATGGCATGCGTTTTCACAGTTTTGAGGTATGGTAGTTACCGTGCTGAACTCATGAAAACCAAATTTTAGGCCATGGCCTCTGGAGACATTCGCTTTTGGATGTCCTATTCATTTTTACTGAAATGAAACTGGGACGGTTCGTTTCAGTTCGATTGAGTCCTGTGAGTGTTTAGTGATGGGTCTTGGGTTGACGCTCTGCAGTTTGCAGCTGGTCAGTGCCCCAGGCTGAGGAACCTGAATGCACAGAAAAGGAGGAGATCGAGTAAATTACAGCACACAAAGACGAGCGATCAGCGATTTTATTATAGGCACTGCGTTGATTGATATCAGGGAGGAGCGGTGTGGTCCTTTCTCCTTAATTAAGTGCTTAAACTTCATTTTGTGGGAGGCTGCATATTTAAAGGAACTTAAGTTTTACAGTAGTCCACACAAACCCTGACGGTGGTCACTCGGCCTACTTGTTTAGCCACAGATTAAAATGTATTCACAGTGAAAGTCACATTATCGGTCAAGTAGTGGCTGCAGGCATTTTTTGACATTATACGTCTGAGGAGGTCTTAAGGCAGAATCAATGGTGCTAAATCCACCATTATGCAGAAGTGGAGGGATGATCTAGTTTTGTACAAATATAATAGCAGTTATGTATTGGGTTGTTAGTATTTAATGTATTGGGGGAGGCTTCGTGGCAGGATGTCTTTCATGTGTCCTGTATTTACATGTATTTGTTGGCAAACACCTTCTCGTGGTGCCTCCCGTCAGTAAATTATGACCCCTAGTCATAAGAGAAACCGAGTTTGCCAATTAAGGGCCCTCACCCGGGCTGGTGCTCGGCAGCAGTCGGGAGGAGAGCCGGTGGGGCTTGCTCCACTGGCCTCCAACCCAGAATACTGCAGCTGAACACCGAAGGGCTCACCACCAGTAAGATCAGTGTCATCGAAAAGCTGGCCTATACCTTCAAGGCCCTCGTCATCCTCCTCCAGGAAACCCACTGCGTTTCAGCAGACAAGCTAGTGCTACAAAATTTTGCACTAGCTGGGTCTATCCTGAGCAGGAAGCATGGCCTCGCCACGTTTGTCCACGAAAGGTTGAGCTGGACTCTCGCCGACCAATCTCCAGCTGACTCGGAGATTGAGTGGTTGTGCGTGGACGTTGCCGGTTTAAAAATCGTAAACGTCTACAAGCCTCCTCACTCGCGATTCACGCCAGCGTCTGTCGGTGTTCCCTCACCCTGTCTTTATGTTGGCGACTTCAATTGCCAGCATGAAGACTGGGGGTACAACACTAACACACCCGACGGAGAGAACCTGGCTGCCTGGGCAGCCAACAACTGCCTGACCTTGTTACATGATCCCAAGGGTCCAGCCAGTTTTCTCTCCGGACGCTGGAATACTGGGACTAATCCAGACCTGGCTTTCGCGAGTGTCGGCGTAGACAACCAGCTCCCTGACAGACGTGTGCTCGGAAATTTCCCACGGTCCCAACATCGACCATCGCTGATAACCGTACCCAAACTTGTGGACATTGTCCCGAGTGAGCCGGTGAAGCGATGGAATTTCCGAAAGGCCAACTGGAAACGCTTCCGCCTCCTCACCAACAAATCCACGAGGCATCTTCCATCGCCTAATACCAACAGTGTGGATGAGGCATACCAGGACTTCTGCAGTGTGCTAGTGAAAGCGGCCAAAAATCCATCCCACGTGGACGTCGCAATAGCTACAAACCATGCTGGGATGCGGAGTGTGAGAATCTTTACTGCGCCTTCCTCCGGGCTCCTGCAGGAACCGAGTCAAGCAGGGCTGCTACAGCCCTGTTGTCAAGACTCGGCCGGAGGAGACAAGAGCGCTGGGAGGAGGCTGTCAATACCATCGACTTCTCACACTCCAGCCGCAAGGCATGGAGTATCCTGAACAACCTCACTGGCAGGTCAAGACACTCCCTCGTCACTGCCCCATTTCTGCAAATAAAATCGCATCTCAATTTGTGAAAAATGGGGTATACGGAGGTAAAGACCGCGAGTCATCACGACTCGTGGCAAAAGAAGTGTCTGACCTCTGGAGGGCCCCAACACCTAGTAGCGACAACATCTCCGGTGAATTCACACCGGAGGAGTTCGCTACTGCCCTCCAGCACATAAAGCCAGGAAAAGCTCCGGGCCCTGACTCCATCTGCCCAGAGCTTATACTCCATGCTGCACCTGCTCTGAAGTCCTGGTTAAGAGCTTTCCTCTCTTCCTGCTTGCGCCAACTGAAGATCCCCAAAATCTGGAGAAGAGCCCTAGTTGTCGCGATCCCGAAGCCGAATAAGCCTGAAGGGGACCCTAAGAGCTATCGTCCCATCTCTTTGCTCTGCATCCCCTTCAAGATCCTTGAGCGTCTTATCTACGCCGCGTCGAACCGATTGTTGACCCACTGCTCCCCGGGAGCAGGCTGGGTTCCGGCGGGAGATCGACCGTAGACCAAGTCACTTTGTTGACCCAAGACATCGAGGACAGCTTCTCGGCCAAAAAGAAGGCTGGAGCCGTTTTTGTCGATCTGACGGCTGCCTACGATACCGTATGGCATCGCGGCCTCACCTGCAAGCTGCTCCGCCTGCTGCCGGACAGGCACATGGTCAGAATGATCATGGAGCTTGTCCGAAATCGCAGCTTCACCCTCACCACCGGTAGCGGACAGCGAAGTAGGTTACGACGCCTCAAGAACGGCGTCCCCCAGGGATCGGTCCTGGCCCCCCTCCTCTATAACATCTACACCTATGACTTGCCTGACACAGTCTCGCGGAAGTATGCCTACGCAGATGACCTCGCGTTGGTGTACTCTGCTGGAGACTGGCAGTCATTGGAGGGGACATTAGGCCAGGATATGAAGACACTAGTGGCATACCTCCAGAAATGGAGATTGAAGCTCAGCGAGGCAAAGACGGTGTCGGCAGCCTTCCATCTTTACAACAAGGAGGCCAAACGTGAGCTCGAGTAAATATCGGCGGAATACCCCTGCCATGTTGCGCTGAGCCAACGTACCTCGGCGTGACACTGGACAGGTCGCTCACGTTTCGCCGACACCTCGCGTCACTGCGCAAGAAGCTAACATCTCGTGTGGCATTGATGAGGCGACTAGTCGGGTCAGGCTGGGCGCCGGGGCAAGAACACTGCGCACGGCTGCCCTGGCCCTTGTCTACTCGACTAGTGAGTACTGCGCGCCAGTATGGTGTCGCAGTGCTCACACCCGCCTCATCGATACGCCTATCAACGAAGCATTGCGCATTGTGACAGGATGCCTGCGTCCCACTCCTGTGGACAACCTCTCCATCCTTGCAGGCATCCAGCCCGCTGGGCTTCGCCGTGCGGGAGCCATAGCACGTCTCGCATGCCGGGCCATGGAGCCAAACCATCTGCTTCATGAAAGGCTCACTCTAACAGCTGAGCCTCCCCGGCGCCTCAAGTCGAGACACCCATTTGTGCCTGCCGCACGGGAACTCCTGCAGCAATGCAGCGACCTTAATATCAGTGCGGCACGGTGGGTGGATTACACCTGGAGCACGGAGTGGGAGAAAAACACCTCTAGACTCCGTGACTTCATCCCAGACGTCGGTCCTCCCCCCATCGGGGTGGACCTGCCCCGACTGGCGTGGGTGAGGCTTAACCGCCTCCGGACTGGCGTCGGGCGTTTCCGCTCATCGATGCACAGATGGGGCTTGGCCTCCTGCGCGGCCTGCGAGTGTGGCGCAGAGGAACAAACCGCAGACCATGTCATCCTGGATTGCCCGATTTATCGGGCACCCAATGGGATCCATGGTCTGTCGGTTTTGGATGACGACACGGTGACATGGCTGCTGGAGGTGTGCCCCGAAATATAGCCTGGGTGAACCCCCCCTAGGCTTGAGGTGGTAAAAGGATAGCCCCTCGGCCCCAAGCCTAGGGGAGCAGGAAAAGAATATACCCAAACGACGAAGAAGAATCCCCCAATAAAAATGTAATAAAAAAATAAATATCAACATGTATTGTTTTAAAATATTCACTTATTCATTTATTATTTCGGAAAGTCGTGTGATGTCAATGAAGCAAACAATGATGGTAAAAGATGTTACTTTTGAATGCAGAATATCACATCTCCTTGTCAAACATAAATAGATTCCCTGTGTGTTGAAAGCCTGTGGACTCGAATGAATTAACATAAACGTGGCCAGAATTTCTGTTTAATAAGAGCAAACGGTTATTATACTGCCCGTCCCAGTGACGAGGCAGTTTGCGAGGGGTTTTATTGATATAAACGGGGGCGGAAACCTGGCTTGTGCATAAAGGTGCAGCCCTGACCTTTCCGACTGCGCCCCCTCTCAAAAAAACAAACAGTGCCAAAACAATACAAAAACAAAAAATACTAAATAAGTTGAGCAGGGTTTTCCCTGACTACCTCATATGCACATATGAGAGGGGAGTTTTCGCTGCGGTTCTCTGTGAAAAAAATGTGCCGTACCGTTGTGCTTCCTGACAGCGTGTCACTATAAGCTCGGATCGCAGACGGCGCAGGGGGTATTTCCGCTCATGCTAGGGTCTGGGCGATCGCCGACGTCAAACCCAACGACTTGCAGCTCAGCTATTTGCGGCTGTGTGCAGAACATGGCAGCTCAAGAGAGATTTTCTCTCAAGACAAGAACCATATACTGCATATCACAAATGAATTGGTGGGTTTTCTTGTGAGAGTTTGCATAAACTTTTGTTCAGAAATCTGAAAAAGGTTTTTTTTTGTGGAAAAGTCTTTGAGCACCTAGTTTACAAAGAACATTCAAATTATTATGTATTTTTAGTTTTTTATTATCATTATTATTGTCATTATTGTTCTTCTTATTGTTGTTGTTGTTATTATTTGTAGTATTAGTTGTAGTATTGCCCTTACTTTGAAGTTTGAGCTTTATTAGATTAGCCCTAATTTCAGCTAATCTTCCAAGAGTCCAAAAGTGAAATACTAAATTAAAACCACAGTATACGCCATCTAAGAAGAGTAAACATACACCACCAAAAGACAAACCAACCAAAACATACCCACCCCCCCCCCCATGAAAAAAAAAAAAAAGATACACAACCCCTTATTTACATTACAGTTATCTCAGTGTCTCTTATATGCATTAGTATTACATTAGTGAAGCCATATGAGAGGCCTTGCCCAGTTGAATGGGTCGAGCCTCCGCCAGAGAGGAGGAGGAGGGGGCAAAAGAATCAGAAGATCCTGATCATTTCACCGTGACTGGATTAGCGGGGATATGCCTTATGAAGTCCCTGCAGTGTAATTGTGGAGCTGATTAAAGAACCATCCCTTACAACGGCTGCCACTCAGCCGTGCAGTCAATTCAAAGTTCGGGCAAGGGGAAAAAGAAGCCAATATTTCAAAATTTTTTAAGTCTTATGACTTGAAATGCTCGAGATGCTCACAAAGTTAAGTGTCTAGTTATGCTCAGGTTATGTTCACAAAGTCAAATCTATGGGCAAACAGTATCATCAGTGGTAAATGCATATGGCTTTCAGAATTACTCTTCGCCTGAAGTTCCCAGAACAGTAATGTTTTGTAATAGAGCCAAACATTTGAAATATTAATTTTCATGTATTTCACACAACTACATGGAGCAAAATTGTGGAAACCTATACAGCAACATTATAAGATGAATGAAAATCACTGCTCTTGGTCTCTGAAGTGCTCGGCCCCATGGTGAAATTGTTTATCATTTCTGGTTGTTTAATATCATAGTAGCGATTTTTGCCCTTTAGCAGATATTAGTTGGAGTTGATGAGGTTCTTCTTGGGAAACTCTTCATGAGCGTTCTCTCGGTTATTGGATTGGGAGAGGGTTTGATTTTACCAAATCAAATTATGGTGCCTGTAACATTGATGTTCTGTGTTTCCTCTCCAACAGGCCACCCCTGCAAAGACAACATTCCCAAATACTGAGGATCCTATCTGTGGGAGACCATCGAAGGTAGGCAGTGGCAAAGGACCAATGGCACCTTAATGTTTGTGTTAAAAATGTTAAAAATGTTTCAGCTAATTTCTCTTTTTTTGCAATCATATCCATCTATAAACAGAAAAAAACTGCTCTCTTTAAGCCTATTTTCACCTTCAAAATACGGCATCCTACTGGATGGGCATGATAATGATATTCTTGAAATCTCAAACTGCAGTGGAGCTGTAGTGTCTGCTGGATCTTGGTGTGTTTCAGTACTCAGTGATTTATTTAAGTCATCGATTGTCTAAAGAGTCCATACGACTTGTTTCCAAGGCCTAAATTGGCTTTAAAGGAAACAAAAAAACCTGCAGACACTGCGGCCCTCCTGGTCTAGAAAATCTGTGCTGAAACTCATCCGGAATTCTGTGCCCTGAATGGTCTGCTCAGTCTCATGCCCACTAAAAGTCTGTGGGCACGTACAGACAGCTCAAAAGCTTTTCCTCTTTTTCTCTCCGTCACCACTGTATGAGGAACGCAGCAGCAAGGCGGGGGAGGCAAAGGTGACGCTCAACACAAGACCTTTTCTTTGCTCAATTATATGAAACGCTCTTTCCTGTGATATGTTATTTTATCAAAGGAAAGCACATTTTATAACCCCTTCACTGCCCAACACTTCATTTTGAGTGGTCCATGTTTTGATTGGTCCTAGGGGAAGGGGAGGGAACTCTGCACACTTGGACTCCACCTGGTCCTGAGCTTCTCTAATTTGGTTTGGACTGAACCCCGAAGTGTTACTAATAGCTTTTTTTTATCCGTCATAAAATATATCATATCTGACCATTTTTTTACTTTACTAGATTTGTTAGGTCTAACAAAGTTTATGATTTGTATGACGACAGCCTAGGACCTTTCTGTGTCCATGACAATAAGAACAACCTAAAATAATCATAAATAATATTGTTTATTGTATCATGGAGGCCTAGCTATTTATAACCAAACTGGCAGTTTAGTTAATGCTCATGCCTGCTCAGAATTCCACCCATGTTAGTAAACAAGGGACATTCCTTTTATAAAGTATTATATTTTTCAGAAATCCCATAAGTAGCAGCTCAATTTGGATTTTGTACTATAACTTGATAAAGTATGGTGCCTGTAGCTCCAAAACTGTAAGAAGAGAGATAGGGATTAATTTGTGGTGGTTGGAAACCAAAACCATAAAAATTAGTAATCCTGACGGATAACAGTACTCCTGCCATGTTTCACATGCAGACCGATAATCTTATAGAACAGTGGAGGCATTTACTTTTTCTTTTTAGTTTTACCGATTCCGGCAACTAGCGATTTCTTTTGGAATTGTTGCACTCAGGGCTGTGTGTTTTAATTAGATAAGAGGGCTCAGTGTTGACTTTTAAATTGCAGTGTGAATGAAATGAGTTGGTTTACTGTGGAGAGAAAAGAAGAAGGAAAAAATCTAAGTGTCTGTTTAGAAAAGGATGTCCCGGAGCTCTTCCGTTAATTGCCGTTGTTTTATTTACATTCCCCGCCCCCCCCCCCCTCTGTTTTAACAAGTGCACACTGGAAACAGTCCCGGTGAAACTTGAAAATCACGCCTTGAAAATATATCGGGAGGTACTGAGAAGGAAAAGAACAATACGAGCCAGAGATCCCATGAGTCATTCGTAGGATGAAGAATTATGTACTGGCACTTTTTCATTTTTCCTCCCCCACCCCTGTCCCCCCCCCGCCCTCTCTTTCTGAACTTTTTTATTTTGTTTCACAGAAGTATTGTTTCATCTGCACCTTGATCATGAGGGAGAGCTCAGTGTGCAGAGATATTAAACAAGGCTGCCTCTACATCACAATAACCGGGGAGTGACACAGTCTCCCTTTCCCAAGGCATCAATGCAGGCACTCTGTTGGCCTGCTGAAAGAGCGAATGCCAAATACATTCAAACGCCACATCTAGCTAACGGCATTTCAATGGGTGTGGTGCAGCAGTCTCACTGTACGTTTAGAATGTGGGCAGACGTTTACGGTCCCTGGGCAGGCAAGCAAAGGACAATCCCCTGCTGAGTGCTTTATTTCTGGATGAGTCTCACAAGGCCCACTAGGAGGTGGGAGAGCTGCTCAGAAGAGGCACAGCGCCACACTGTGGTGGGCAGAGGTGCAGGCAGCTGATTAATGAGCCACTGTGACTGTGGTGTTGGGTGAGTGTTCAGGTGTAACATGAGCTGCATGAATGAGGCGATAAACATCTCTTTTTTTTTTAAATAATTGTATTTTCCGATTTTACCCCGTTTTCTCCCAATTTGGTAGCCAATTAGCCATGTGCTTAGTTCAATCCCCCTACCGCTATAGTTCGCTGCCGTAGTCCTGTGACCGGCAGTGACAAGGGCGTAGCGCTGCCTCCTCCGAGACAACACACGTCGTGCCGTCGACTGTAATTCCGGTACCCCAGAACCACTCCTGTGCGCAGCGAACTGTGTGTGTTGGCTTCCCTCCCCCCTTCCTGGGGCGGACAGCCAATTGCCGCCCCGATGGCACTCCCAGCCAGAGCCGACTCTGGCGGGACGGGGAATCAAACACCAGTCTCCGTGGCCAGTGTCAAACGTTGTAACCACTGGACCACACGGGAGGCACAATCTCAGTCCATTTCAAGCTCAAAGCTGGAGTCAAATTCTTGTAGAATCAATCCGTTGGATATTTTTTGTGGTTGTAAAACGGTATATTATAGGCCGTGTTTAAAGGGATCATGAAGTAGTGGAGACTTTGTTTTTTGCTATTCTACGAAACATGCCCTGAAACCAAGTCTTAATTCACTGTCTTAAATATGCAGTACAAATTGAAGCGAGCTGTTGACGTCCTTGGACCAATCCTTTCGGGAGAAAAGTTAAAGTTCATTAAAACAATCACCCTGTTCTATAACCCATCTGGTCATCCATCTACCTCATCCATCTGTCAAAATAATTGAACACCCAGTACCCACACCTCTCTTTTTTGTCATAGGTCAACCTAGCCCCTCTGTTTAAGAAACCTTTCACATAAAGAACTTATACAACTGGAAGTTTACCATTCGTCAGCTGGGAATGGTGGCTGAATGTCTGTTTGATAGTTTTGTATCATGGGTTTGGCTCCAAATATTATTGACACCCATTTAGTTTGCATTTGCCATGCTGGATTTAGGACATACAAGGCTAAATTCAAATCCAGTTGTGCCAGGAAAGACGTTTTCTACATTTCCATCAGGATATTCCCTTTTTTAATATGCAAATATTTAGTACATTGCAAAACCACACCAGGTGGAATGTGGGTGTTACATGGAGCAGTACAAACCAAGGGACAGACCAGCAATTAACCAAAAAATAGGCTCAAAATACAATGGGGAGAAAAAAGGTAAACTCTAATCTCTTCAAAATAAGTCAAATCAATCTCAAAGCCTTTCAAACTAACTTTACCTTGGGTTCTGTGGTAGCTATTCTCTTCCCCCAAGCTTTCCTAACCTGCCTGGTCAAATGACCTCACAGGCATTTTTCACCCCTTTCACCAGCACACCATCCAAGCTCCCTTTCTTCTCTCCTCCCAAACGAGGACACCAGGCCCCTTTTGTTCCCGCTTGATTGATGGCCAATGGGCCACATGTGGCTGTCATTTCCTCCTGTGCTGCGGGAGTGCGGCCAACAGATGGCGCCATTTCCGCCACACCCCATCAGCTCATGTTATTTACAAGTGTCTGTGGCATAGCACAGAGTTAGGGAGTATGTATATGACTATATAAAATGTCCATAAATCTATTAACTCTGTATAGGAATATGATATAAATAATAATACATTATTTATACAACAATACAATAATACAAAGCTGTTACTGAAGACTCCATGTTTGATTCCCCGGTGAGATACTGTTCCTGTACTCTATGCCGCATACTAAGAATGACACTTAACCTTACCCCAGTCTATAAATGCTTATTCCTGTATAAAGTAAGCTACATACTACAACTAGGCTATTACTGCTATCACTACTGCTACCTCTGTTACTGCTTGCTGCTAACACTACTATTAGTGATACAATAACTACTACTACAGCTGCCTTGACTATGTTACCTCTACTACTGCTGTTAAAACACATGCATTATTGTATTGTAAACACATAGATGAGTGTACAAATATGGCTATTCATATTAATCTCTATCATATCATTAGTCAACCCTTAATTTAAAGGCATCAATCTAAAAGCATACTTCAGTGTAATACTTGGCTATAAGCGCTTAATGCAATGCATTTGATGCTAGTTTTTTAAACATTGTAACAATGTATTTTGCTATTTCCCTAACAAATAAACAAACAAATATATAATATAATTAAAAATAAAGACAACGTGTCTGGCTTTCTAGCTCCTGGGGAGGAATTAGAAAGCCAGGAGTCTGGACTGTGAAGAGACACAAACCAGGGCTGGGCCAGAGGTGGCACACGTTTGACCAACTCTCTTTGGAAATCAAATTCCCTCTCATTGTTGTCCTTGTGGATGCAAATCCTTTCTGCCACAGCATCAGCGTCCCTCCACCCCGCCCCGGGGTGAGATTTCCATCTGCAGGCTCCGCCGGAGAATGAGGCGAGGCCCGGAAAGGGGGTGGGGGGGGGGGGGGGGGGGGGGGGTGGAGGTCCCCGGCTTCCCTCGTGCCCAACCGCTATTCGTCCATGGTCCGTCTGTCATTTCCATAGCCACTGCCCAGCTTCCACTCTAATCAAGCACCTGCCACCCACCACCCCCACTGCAATCCCCTTTCCGAGCCACGGTGTTTGTCAATGAGGAATGATCGTGCGGTGTGGTGGTTGTGGAGACCGGCTTGAGTCCCGGAGGTTGCCGGTTTAATTCCCAGGTGTCGCAGTGAAATCGCTCTCCGGAGTCGACGAGTCAGCCCATCTGTATAGCCTTAGTGAGCTGTGTGAATGGAAAATATGTAAAAATGTAAGGTGTATGTTCCCTTTGGAAACGGGCAGAGGCTAAGCAAACAAATCATGTAGTGTAAGGTAATTTAGAGCAATGGATGCCTTGCGTCAGGGCTTGCCTTCAACTAGAAGGTGTAATAATAGAGGGACCACTCAGACCCCTCAAATAGGCATACAGGAGTATTCACATGACAAAATAACACATAGTTATATGAGCAATTGTTGGGCATTTTTTCATGAATTCTTTCAGCAGCCTTTTACACACAAAAAACAAGTCTGGCCAATGATGTTTCTCTAAGGCCTGGATTTAGTCAAGATTTGTCCTTAACTTAATTTGACACAATTAAGGTCTTTGTTATTTTCTTCACAAAAACAGGCCGCTCAGGTCGTCAATCACCGGAATTAATAAAGAAAGTGCTTGTACTGGAAAAAGCAACACTTGCACTTCTTAAGTCAAAGATAAGAACAAGTGTTGATTGAATCTAGGCCTTAGAGCCTACATTAATACAACAGAAAACATGATGTTTAAGTGAGCGAATACAGCAAAAGTATTACAACCTTGTTTGCTAAGTTTGTAAATATGTTTTACCTTGATGGAATATTTATCAAGAGCTTAAATACTTTTAACGAGTACGTGTGATAGATGGTGTAGAATTAAAGGTCTGCATTAGAGAAGGATTATCAGCAAGCATGACTAAAATATTCCAACTCATTGATGTATAATACCGTATTAATGAGAGCATTGGATGTTTTACAATGGGACTAGGCAAATGTGTACTAATCCTTGGATGCTGTCAGGTCCATCAAACAGAATTTGTTTGTTGCTTGGCTTCTTCTGTGTGCTTAAAAAAACATCTTGTTTCTTTTTCAGTCTTTAATTCTGTTTTTCAGTCATTGTTTTTAATTCCATAATTATTGGCAGTGCTGGTTCCCATCATCCATTGTACGTATGACATACAGTATGGGACTACAGATTTGTATCCATTTCTGATGTGTCAGATGTTTGTTCTGTTGGCCTTGTAATACACTATGTTCTGGAACTGTCAAAATGGAACAAACAAATTGACAACGGAGCTACAGAACTTGTACAGAAATTGTTTTGACATTGAGTAAGAAAAGCCTTATTTGTTTTGTTCTCTTATATACAAAATTAGAGGTTTCAAAAGTCATGTAGCATTATAAATGTTGTTTTTTAAAAACATGTAACTTGATATGTTTTATGTTTATTTTATTTTATGGTGCCTTTATTTATCCAGGAAATTCTCAATGACATTTAAATTTACAGAGCACTGAGATGGGAAGGGAGCTGTCTAGTGTTGTCTAGCTTTCTAGTGTCTAGAAGCTAGTGTCTAGCTTCATAAAGACAAACTATTGTTGAGGCCTCTGTAATGCAGTTGGTACTGCCTGCAGCGAGTTTCGAACCGAGGATCTCGACGCGACAAGAGAGCGATTTAGCCCGCTGAGCTAAAGACTCAAGTCCCTAACTCTGGGAACTAATCACATTCTTATCGACGTCACATTCTGTAGCGGACGCTCATGTACCAGAGCTCATCCGCTACACCTCCTCTGTGGCAACGAGGTCCACTGTATTAGGTATACAAAGCACAGTGATGGGTGAGTGGAACAGTAAACAGTGTCAATATGTTGAGAGTGGAAGCAGAGGCTTGCATGAAAATGATGTCACCATTACCTCAGACCAAGATAACATCACACATTGTATTTCACAGGTGCTTTTAACCAAAGCGACTTGCAGTAGTGAATGCATACATTTTTCAGTACAAGTGGTCCCAACGGGAATCAAACCCACAACCTCAGCATTGTCAACGCAATGCTCTATCTACTGAGCCACACAGAACCAGAAGATACATGCAGTCTGATCTTGCCAGTCCTGGCTTATGGCTGGGGAGCCATCACTTATTTCAGAAATAAAAACCAAGCTTCCTTATATTGATACTGAATGTGTTCCTTAAAATTAAGTTTTTCTGTCGGCCCTAATGTCCAGGTAGATGAAGGTAATGTTGGTGAAGAGCACGAATTGAGTTTTCTTACCATTAAGATCTAGTTTTCATGTAAGCAGCTCTTTCTGAAAATGTTGGCGGACAAATTGCACAATATTTAAATTATAGGTCGCGCTACTGTTACCGACCATACTACTACAACGTGCTATTGAAGTGAAATGCTTGAGTTTAAATTGACAAAGCTTGTTCTGTAAAATACCTTTACAAATAAATTTTATCATTATTGGCAATATCAATAAAGGTATACTGAGATGCATTTATCACAAGAAATACATCAACAAAAACAATAATTATTAAGTGTTAGAAGATATAAACAAAGATATGTTTGTGTGTGATATCAAGGCCAAGATTCCAGCAACATCTGTGCGTAACTTCAGCTTACAAATCAATGTCCATGTCCAAAGTTTGATGAGTTCAGAAATCATAAAAATGAACTTGCATTCCATCACGAGTGAAGTTACGGAACAATGTTTGAATCCAGGCCGCAGCCAAACGTTTTAAAATACCAATGCTCCAGGTCACCTGATAATGTGCCTGAATGACAAGTCATAATATTTATTTATAACATCATCTTTTCACAAAATGAATGAACTATATTGACACTGAGGTGATGAAGTACAGACGACTGTATCTGTCGGTTGCTTGTTATTTTCATTGAAACATAAAGGGCATTACAGGATCTTTTTTTTTTCCTCCCCATTTGAAAAATGCATATCAAATTATAGCCAAATATGCTTTCGAAGGTTGAAGATGGCTGCCAAACGAGGAAGGGTGGAAAGTTTGTGACGGCAAACCTCTCTGCTAGTTTGCATGCTAATTTTCATGTGTTCACTTCACTCAGCAAAGCAGTTTAGATCAGTCAGAGCATTTGACTTTTACCACATAATCAATTTTAGGCATACAGGTGCAATTCTCACCCAGGTCCAAAGGAAGCGGGCATGGCGATAAAGTGAGTTTCTCTTTTTCTTTTAAACGAGTCAAGCGCTTTTTCATCCCTCCCTCTGCAATAACTGACTACAACAAGAATGTGGACTTGCTGTATGTGAGTGCCTGTATTGGAATACCATAGCTAGCATAATTTGTTCCACGTCTGCTGTGTCTGTTTTGATGACTGCTAATAGTGAAAAAACTTGTTAGCATTAATTTAATTGGTAATTTGCAATAAATCACATGTACAGGTGTTATTGTACATTGGCTTTGCTAGCTTTCTAATCTTTGTAGGCAGTTGATAGAGTTAGTGATCACAGTAACAAAACAAGCAGTTACAAACATATTCTGATGATGGCAGATAATACGCAGTGTCGCAGGTATTGCTGTTGACTTCACTAGTGAAAGTCTTGATGCTATTTTCAAGGGTAGATGCTGCTGTTATTCCCAAGACCCGCTGGATAAGGTTGAGTCTTGGGGAGAGTCAGTCGACATACTTCTGGAATGCAAATGTAAGATTATTACTATTATTATTATTATTATTATTATTATTATTGCTGCAGATTTTGTTTCCTTTTTTAAGTAAGGTATCAATAATTGGGTCAAAGAATAACTACCTGTAGCAGTTAATACCTTAACTAAAAATTATTACTTAATGTCAAAGACAAAAAAAGGAAAAGATAAAAAACGAATGGCTCGTGCCAGAGCCGTGGAGCTATACTTTATTTTCATTAGAAGAGGATTGACTGTGGATTTGACAGATTTTAAAAATTAATTTAAGGAAAAGCCCCATAATTTTAGAAATGGTTAAAGGGCAAACTGATCCTTTTCTTTTCTTTTCTATTAATTCATTTATTGAATGTATTTAATCCTATTTAACCTGTGCTATGTGTTAATTAAAAGCTTTTCCAGAGTACAGACATTTGACATTTAATATTGTGGATGGGTTAGGTATTCAGTACCCAGTGATTATCTCTGATTTTGTGAAAATGAACATAGCCCATCTAGTCATTTTACTGACTGTCTACAGACTGTCTAGCACTGGTCTTGAAAAGTCCATGTCGGAGTTGGTTCATTTAAATTATGAAAATTGAATATTTTGTAATGTAACATCAATTTGTGTGTGTGTGTAATAAAATACTATCTAATGTGATTATATATTATGTGTTGGAGGACAGACCTAAGTTGTGGTGGCTCCTCCACAAATGGATGCAGGAAGACCAGTCAAGGATCCATTTTAGCAATCTCATTTTAATGAGTATTGGCACATATAACTTTAATTGCTACTTTAACAGTGTTCATCATCATAAGTGTAGGAATTCACTTCAGATTATTACCACTGGCATTAAATGCAATATGTTCTTTAAGTCTGCCATAGGAAGATGCTATGAAGGCTTATTTATGATTCTGGATGTCAGTTTACAATTGTATTTAATGCTAACAATGACATGTATATGTATGGCGGAGCCACAGGTATGTTTAAATCCAATCTTGGTAACATTACTGTTTGTCCATGGACTTTAGGTTAGTGTAGGCGCTGCATAGAGCCCTTGATCTTTTACCACATAGGAGTAATTTACACAGTTGCACGTGTGTTTCTAACAGAATGTTTTGGTCACATATGCAACCAAATTTGTGCAATAATAACAAAACTCAACTCAATACGAATTCACTTGTTACAATTCAGAAGGTGGATTTTTTTTATTGCTATTATTCAACTTTTAAACACTTTTCATCTTTTTCTTCCACAAACCTGTGAATTTTCTGTGACATAAGATCCCCTCCCTTAAAGTTCAAATGTTACCAAAAAAATATTGGTTAGCCTCTGCGCTAAAACATTTATGTTGCATTGTACTAGTTTTTTATTCATTTTCGTGTTTTAAAGTCACACACTGGTTGTCAGTTTTACAACACCCAATCTTCCTGGATTCAGCTGGTCAGATAGCCTTCAGAGAGTTCCTGAAGACGGAGTACAGCGAGGAGAATATCCTGTTTTGGCTGGCCTGTGAGGAGTATAAGAAAATAAAATCGACAGACGAGATGGTTGCCACGGCAAACAAAATCTACTCCGAGTTTGTTGAAGTTGAGTCTCCGAAACAGGTAAGTGTCCTTAGACAATGATCTGGATTCATTCTATTTATTTATTTATTTTACCTATACTTAACCATATTCATTTATTACTATATTTGAATTTTTATGAACTATATTTTGGAAAATGTTGGACCAGGTAAGTTATCAAGAACACCTTCTTTGTTTATAACAGCATTGTGAAGAGGCGTGAATACTAAAACATTACAGGCAATATGAAATGTGAAAGGCAACCAGTAGTCTACATATGTTCAGTACAATAAATACATAAAACACACAGTCATAATAAAACAGTAAGTATAAATACAATATGAGAATATAAAGAAGGTCCGTTTGAGTACCTTGGGTCAATCAACATTCTTTCTTAAAATTCATGTTACTTTTTCCAGTACTTTTTAGCTGAATTTTGATGATCACTGAATTCTTCAAAATGGTTGTGCAGAAACAAACTGGCATCTGGGGGGGGGGGCGGAACTGATACAAATTCAAAATAATAAGAATTCAGGCCAATATCTTCCAGTTATTTGAGATTCAATGTATTTTTTTAATTGCGAGCATTTGTGCTACTCACAACAAATTACTTTGTAGACCTGTTTCATTTCATTTAAAAATTCAGTCATTTACTCTGGGCTGTATAAATGGATTGTATGTAAATAAATGATGAAACTGCAAAGACCCCAAAAAAGGAAAAGAATGAAAAAATGATGATGCATAAAAATAGGCTACATTATGTTTGTTGTACTGGAAAAGAAATGTGGTGTAAATGTGGTGTATTTATTGGTAAAGGAATGCATTTCCTCTTCACAGATTAATATTGATTGTGGAACCAGAGAGAACATCACAAAAAATATTTCTCAACCAAACCTTGAATCCTTCGACAAGGCACAGATATTAATATACCGCTTAATGGCAAGAGACTGTTATCCACGATTCTTGAAATCTGACATCTACCAGGCGCTTTTGAGAAGACAAACGAAAAGATGACTCCCCTGTTTCAGCGAACCACCACGTGTGCTCTTTTCTTTTGGAGGCTTAATTGATCCATTTCTTTTTGATGGTTAATCGGTGTGATTTATTTCTAGTTCAGACTAAGGCACACATCTTGGCTTATCATTTGTACAGTGCAGATATTTGCAACAGGGCAACTTTATTTGGTATCAATATGACTTGATCAAAAATAAAATAAAAGTGTACATATTCTTTGGTTCATATGAGTATTTATTAGATACACTGAATATGCATGTAACTGCCTAAATTAAGGAAACACGAGTAAATGAGGGATACATAGTATATCGAAAGCAGGCGCATCCACACAGGTGTGGTTCATGAGTTAATTAAGCAGTTAACATCCCATCATGCTTAGGGTCATGTATAACTGGGCAGGCCCAGTTGCCAATTATTTTGGGTACCATGGCTAGAAGAAGAGATCTCAGTGACTTTGAAAGAGGGGCAAAGAGGTGATTTTTGGGGCATGTTTGGCAGAAGCTTCAGTGACAAAGACTGCTCAACTTGTTGATGTTTCACGATGAGCAGTGGCTAAGGTGATGTTGGCATGGAAGTCTAAGGGAAAGATATCATATAGAGGCAACTTTGGTCAAATGTGTATACTCCTAGACCATGATGTCTGCATTGGTTTGAGATGCAAGGCAAAACAGACGAGCAGCTCTGAATCAGTTGACTGCAAATATCAATCTAGGGAGTGAGCAGGCAGTTTAATCAAGAACAGTCCACTGAGAACTTCACAAACAGGGATACTATGGTCAGGTTGCAGTAAAGACACTTTATGTTGGTGTTTCCTTCATTTGGGCATTTACCTGTGTATAGTTGTTTACTTTAATGTTATTTTCAGTCATAATAGAGAAAACAGTTTAAATTTAACTTCGTAATAAAAGCTGTTCCCTTTTAACACTTCATACACCACCCAATTACCTAAATAATAACTTTTTATGATTATGTTCAGAAGGCTGCACTCCTTAAATATCGGACCTTTAATTTGTATATACCTATATACAAATTGCTATAACCAGCCATTTATGTGGCCATGGCCTTCAATTGCTGGTCAATTTAAGCAGACAGCATTGTGTAAATGGAAGGTTGCTATGGGAACTACTGTGGGTTCATGTACTGTAGTTGATACAACTGTTGGGTAATTGCCAGAAAACGTGTTGAATTCCAGAATGAATTTATATACGTGTAGTCCTTAATCAAATGTAAATATAATTAGGGGGCCTAGCACCAAAGGTGTGTGGGCACCCCATTGTTGTTGTTCAGATTTTCTTTATCTTTCTTTCCACAACTTTGGAAAATGTTGGACCCTCAGAATATACATTCCAAACACCATAGAGGTCTGAATATTGGTACATATATGTATCTTAACACTGAATGTGCTTTTTAGTTGAGACTTCAGTTTCCACCATGTTGGCTTTTATGCCATTTTAGATTTGTAATTAAAGTTATTATTTATTTTTTTTAAGTTAAATTTGTCATTAATATAAATGCATTTGAAAGTTTGTATGTGAAAACTTGATGCAGAACATGATTGCAGAAAGCCAGTCGATTTAAGGTGTTTCTGCATCATATGCAAATTGTACAAATCAAAAGTGATAACCATCAGGCATATCAAGTCAAATTTGGCACGAATGTATGTCAAATTATTATTCAAATTTCATGGTAATCATGTAATTTTACCCATTTATAAATCTCACATCGAGGACTTAATCTCCTCCTAAACAGTTTGTATGGTGGTCCTTATGTGCAACCCCTATGTCTAAATAAAATGCAATATTTTTAAATATCTTGCTCTATTTTTATTTTTTTATTCTTTATATAATTAGGATAACATGTCAAGTATTTCTCTGGATATATTACTTGGTATCTAGTTAGAGAAGGATAAAGATTAGGATCTTTATTTGCCATGTTACACACAGGTTTTACACAGGGTAATTGGAATGTATCTTTTCACATACATCTCCTAAATGCACACACACCATCAGAGAGGTCAGAGTGCAGGGCCAGCCATAGTACGGCACCCCTGGAGCAGTTAGGGGTTCAGTGCCTTGCACAAGAGCACTTCAGCATTGCCCCAGGAAGTGAACTGGCATCCCTCCGGTTTCCAGTTCATAGTTTTTTTTTCGTTGGCCTTCCTGGGATTCTAACTAGCAAACCCCACTTGCCAGCCCATGTTGCTAAGCACTGAGCCACTGCCGAAGACATTTACATCAGCCAGCAAGCTTAACATTTACAAAATTGTTTAGCAGTTATGTAATTAGCTAGCTGCCCTGATAGCTAACTGGTTAGTAAAGCTGACAGTGGATTGAGCAAGCTAACGAGCTAGCTAGCTAGCCAGCAAATCGACTTTCAACCATGTATCTAGCAATGTCAAAATAATCTATAATATGAAGGTAGCTAGTAAATTAGTTAGCTAACAGTTTTAATCCATTTTCAGCTTCATTAGCTAATTAGCTAGCTATCAATATCAATAGCTGGTGAACATTCACTGTAGCAAGCTAGATAGCTAGAAAATCGTTCTGTCAGCTCATTCTTTCCCCCACGCAAGAACATCATTATGCATTATTCTTGGCTCATGAATAACTGTTTATCATCCGTTGTGCAATTAATCTATAATGCAATAATTGCGATGGGAAACATATTATCCTACATACTGCACCATTTGCATTTGAGCAATAGTTAGTGAAAGAGGGTGGAGGAGGTGGCCTGGGATGCAGCTGAAGTGCTTATCTGAGGGGTGCTGGTTTATCACTGAAATGGGGAAGTTGAGCCAACCTAGTTGATGTACAGGCATTGTTTTATATATACAGTATTACATATCATTAACATGTATAGTATACACTGTATAGTACACAGCAAAGACTGTGTTATTGCAACCATTTATAGCACATTTCCCCAGGCATCGCAAGATCTGTTATGGTAATGGGTCTGTAGCACAGGACAAATCATGCAGGCGTATTCAAATTTTGCTTTTAATGATGTAAAGAAATACTGGAAGAGATTTGGATTTTAAATCCAAATTTCCTCAGAGGCATTTGAGGTGAAAATGTTTGCCGTGATAACTGAAGTAAAATTTAGTGAAATTTATAAGGGTCATTATTCTTCTGTTTTCCATGTATTTAGATTGAACATAATAACTAAAAATTGTTGATTGTTGATTTTCATGCTTTAAAAAGCATTATCATAAATATACAAAGCAAAAAAAAAAAAAAAAGAGAGCAACTAATATTTTTTTTTTATGGTTTTCCCCTTTTTCTCTCAGTTTTGAATTCCAAATTGTATTCTTAAGCCACGCTCCCTGGATCCTCCACTGTCAATTAGGGAGAGCATAGACAAACATACACTCTCCTCCTAAAGACGCGATGTCACCCGCAGTCTGCAAGTTAAGCTCTCACAGAAATGAGTCGGAGGAAGGCACTTTATGTGCAGCGTTACAGCAGACCGTGGGCGCCCGATTGACCAGCAGGGATCGTTGGTGTGTGCACTGGGAGACTTCTCTGAACCAACCATTCCATACGATCTCCCTGAACAAAAGAAAGGAAATGCAAATAAATGTATAAACTCAGTTCAGTGGATGGAGAAAATCCACTCACTTCATTGGTTACAGATCATCACACCTTTAGGTTTTATTGGTTAAATGTGTGTACATACGGCCCCACTCTGGCCCACTTTCCACACTCTCCAAGGGGAGAGGGGCTCGTCCGCCTAATTGGCCTCCCAAAGTCAGGTGTCCTGGTGTTTGTGTCTTCCCTAGGCACAGCTGTGCGATGCGCCCTTTAATCAATCATAGTGGAAGTAATCACATAGGTTAACATTATACTTAATATAACATTACACATTATGCTTTATACATAAGTCACAGAGGATGAAAAATCGTTGGCCTGTGGCCTGCCAGCACAGCTGCATGCATTCCATCCCTTATCTCTGTAAAAACAGCATAATTCACACGTGCACCCGCAGTGCCAGGCCTCTTCTCAGGATGTGGACAGCAGAATGAAGAGGAGAACCTATCCATCGACAATATAATGAATAAATGCAAGAATAAAAGTGCCAATAATAACAGTGGAAGAATGGTTAGTAGTAATCATAATACGATTAATAAGCATAATAAACAAGAATAAGAATAATAAGAATGATGATCATAAAGAACTGGGCCCATATGTACAAAGATTCTAAGAGTAGGAGTGCTGATCTAGGATCAGGATACCCCTGTCCATATCCTGATCACATCCATTATGAGCTAAAAGGCTAAACTGATCCTAGATCAGCACTCCTAGTCTTAGAATCTTTGTACATATGGCCCCTCGTCATATACTCCATAAATATAGACAGCGGCGAATGCTAGCTAGTGTAATTTTTTCCTAAAGCTGAGAAGGTCCTCTATCGAATTGCATAGATACCATACCGATTCCCTGCAGTTTTACCATTGAATGCTGTATGTTGTGTTCCAGCAGTAGGTAGTAATTCCCCAGTCAAGACTAGGCCAGAATCAACGAAGTATGATAGGCAGTTTGTGTTAAACATTAAATGGGTAAGCTGTATACTGTGGAAATAGGGGGAACATTTTTCAAAGTTGTGAAGTGAGCTGCCAGTCTTGCTCATAGTTGGTCCCATGGAATGTTGGAGAAAAGTGAGTGAACTAGCCAGCAAGCTTGGTTTTTATACAGACCACTTGGGAAACTATGCGGAGTAGCAAAAAAAGGCCCAACTCCATTGCATTGGATTAAAATGCATCTGAGAAGTTTGGATTCCCGGTAGCTCTGCCATTGAGCGAGTGCTGTAAACAGGATTATGAGAGGTCAAGAAGTCTAGTTTGTGTTGAACTTTAAATGGAGAATTCTGTGTATTGGGGAAGCAGGGGATACATTTATATTTATGGAACTTGAGGTGATTGTAATAATTATCCTAATTTTATGTTTATGTTGTGCAATAGATTAACAAATTTGCTCTTGAAATACAGTTACAACTATTACTAGGTTATTATTTATCATTTGCATGTTCATCTTGATTTATGTTTCCCTATTTATAACATTTGATATATTGGCTTGTAAAAATGTTCTTAACAATGCAAATTTGTTGCTAACAATAAAGAGGTATTTTGTGGAAAATGTGCTTTTGGTGTTATTTATGCATAGATGTGCAGATCTGGGCCCCATTCCTCATGGCTGGCTAACTAAGTTAACTTTCAGGATAACTTGACAGAATTCTGGCTTTTCTGTTCCTCAAAGCAAGCTAAAATTCTAGCCCACTAAGTTGCCATGGCAACACATCCTTAACCGCAAGCCTGTTCCATCGCAGGCTAACTTGAAATTAGTCCAATCTGTGTGTAAAGGCTCACACCCCCTACCCGATGAAAACATTTGACACACACCTCTACAATGGTGGCACTCTTCTTGAGAGACACCATCAATCAAGGAGCAATCTGTATTGCCAATACAGTATTATCAATCTTAATACTTGCTAATGATCATATTCACAAATCTAAATTTATGAACACAAAACCCCTCTTTCAGATTTTTTATTATGAAGTACGGCAATACTTTAATACTATTAAATCCTCTCTTGACTAAAATATATTGACAAAAATATTGCTTTCAATATATTTATGTAAGTTATGACACTTTGGCTTAAATGTGAAAATATTTGTCCTGTTTGTGTTTGCATATTTTGTTTGAATTTATATGCCTATGATTGATATTTGCATTTGAAATGTAAAAAAAAGAAATCTTAATTAGATTAGCTTTCCATCAGGAAAGAGTTTTGAGAGATTGTCAAAATCGAAATCATTCAGACAACAACCGGTCCGGAAAGATATCATTTAGGTTCAAACCTACTAAAATCATATATTACCCATGCCACACGGTATAGCTGTGCTTTGGCAGTGACATGCAGACCCTGTGCATAAGGTTGTGCTTTTTTGCTAGCGGCACATTAGTGTACTCAGTTGGCATGCATAGAACATAGCATACTGCAATATGCAATATGCAATATGCAATTCTGCAATACTGTAGAAAAATAAAAAGGTCAAAGTACGATCAAATAAAAGATTTCCATGCAGCATACACTTCGTCCATGTCTCTTTCCAAGAGAGCATGTGGAATTAAATTTGACTTAAAAATAATACAAATAATTTAACTTATCTGCAATTTTTGCCATGCCTCCTCTCTCAATTTGGCAGCCAATGCATTTTACTCATAGGTTTAATGAGTGGGGGGGATGAGGGGGACATGTCCCCCCAATATACAAAACAGTCATATCTGCCCTCCCCCCCCTTCAATAATTTGTAGGTATAAAACATTTAATTATTTCCCCCAAAATATTGAATGTGTGGTTGCTCCCTTGGTTTTAGTGTAATAATTGGTTTGTATTCCTCGTCTGTCTTAAAAAAGCTGCTCTATCTTTCTCTGTCATAGCTAAAGTTCAGTGCGCAGCACCTCTCCATTTTGAAGCATAACGGACACATGCAATTATCCTGATTACTGAATTTTGAATTGAGTTCATGAGAACATTTTATCCTGAATGTGCAGATGAGAAATAACGGTAAATAGGAGATTTACATTTGGGGTTAACTGAATCCGGCTAATGTTCGATTAGCCTGTAATAGTTAAACCTGCTATGAGGAACAGGGCCGTGGAGAGTTCTCTGGTATTTGTTGAGGTAGCGGGGACCCAAAACTAGGGCTGTGACGGTATGACATTTTCACGGTATGATAATCATACTATTCAATATCACGGCTTTTGGTATATCACAGGATCAGTTTGTTTTTTTAAGTATCACACAAAGTTTACAACTCAATCTGTTTATTGTATGGCTCTTTGCAGATTTATATAGCATTTTAATTGAAAAATAAAACCAAAAATGCAATTGAATATAGTTCACTTCTTGTAATTGTATGTTTAAATCAATTTAAATCATTCACTTTGCGAATTAAGAAACATTTTGCTTTATCGCATTATCAGCTTATCGGATCTAGTACTATATTTAGCTATACACTTTTTCCATTGTGGCATAACGTGAAGGATGATGTTCACATAGGTAGAATGCAAGGTTTGACATGTTCACTCTTCTGGCCATTACGTTTCCCACATTCACTACAGATGGGAGATCCAATCTCAACAACACCATGCTTTTTTCTGAATCCAAAGTGAGTCCACACAGATAAACAAGTAAAATATTTGGGGGGATATAATTCATCATTACAGACTGCCTCAGCATCAGAATCAGCATTGGACTTCGCAAGTTTTATAAGGGACTGCAAACTTAGATTTATGCCATGTAGCTAGCTAGCTAATAACACCTACCTACCAGGGTTGGGAAATGCGAGGTTCTGTCTGTACATGCGCAATCGCGTTGTAAACCAAACAAAATGCAAGAACAGCCAAAGAGGTGGTGGGATTAAATTACATTAGCAGACACCCCAGGTCCAGAATTATATTATTTAATATGGGTTATTTACACATTTTACTAGGGTAACGGTTGAAATATTTTTTTACCCGCATGAAAATAGCTTTTGCCACGTGACTTACTATCATGGTATTACGTTAAGTTTATGATAGTACTATTTTATATTTTAATGTCGTGGTATACCATCATACCGGTATACCGTCACACCCCTACCCCAAACAATATTTTGCTTAGGGTCCTCAAAAAGCTAGAAATGGCCTTGGTACCCATATATTGCTGATATTTTTTTCTTACACACATTTAGAAGTCTGCTGTTTGCTTTAATTAATGTCTTAATGCCAAGGACAAAGGATTGGTTCAAATGCTTACATTTTCCTTAACTACGTTCTCACAAACACAGTTTGGAAAGTTCAGTGATCCCCAACATCATTAGAAGAAAAAGCATTTCCATTTGAATTTATTTGTGAGTCTAAGTTGAGGCCAAACATTGATTGAATCTGGAGTAAAGCACATTCAAGGTTGATTGAATAGAGTGCATATAAAGTGCATAATTCCCAAAGCTATTTTTGTTTTGTATGCATATCTGTGGTGAGAGCATCAGCATCAATATTAAGACAGCACAAACACCCAAACAGCTGGTGAGGTCACTGTCTCTATGACGACCAGCTGCTGCTGCTAACCTGCGCAGGCCTTGCAGCTCAGTATTGGTCAGGGTTCCTGGCAGATGGCCAAACGGATTGATATTAATGAGGCCTTAGCGACCCCCCACCCTCCAATGTTCAACCCCACCCTTCACTGTCTCGTTCCATCTTTCATTGCACAAGGCCGATGGTGTTAGCACCATGGCCTGACCCTTGCTGGAAAGGTTGGTTTGTCGTCATGGGAACCAGTTTCCTCCAGCTACACCAGATGATGAACGGCTATTATAATACTCCAACATACAGTACTTTTACCAAAACAAACACTGTACATCTGTGTAAAAACCTTTTTACCGCCGCCCCCTGGTGGCTCTCCCAGCCAGAGCCGACTCTGGCATGGCCGGTGGAATCGAACAGTTGCAGTGGTCAGCGTCAAATGTTGTAACCACTAGACCATCCGGGAGGCCTAAAATAACATGAAATTAACAATTTCTATAAACTACTGACGTGAGCTGATGTTATTACTCAACTCAAGAAATGGAAACCTTTCTACAAGCCTAAAGCTATTTATCATATGTTCAACTGCATAGTAGCTTTCACCTCACACTGCATATTCATGTTGGGTATTTGTGGGGCATACAGGCTACAGGAACATATTAGGATCTCGTATACGTGTGAACCTGTGAGATCATAACGTCCATCACCATCATCAGGTTGAACTTGAAATCCAATATACGCATATCATGAACTGTTCCACTTCCTCCACAGGCTTGCAAAAGCTTGATCTCCCTGAAGTAAATTCTGTTTCTCCTTTCCAAGTCAGTACTGTTACCATGCCACCACTCACGTAGCACTTGGCCCCTTGTTTGCGAAATTGCGGGTGGCGGCGGCTTAATCAAAGCAGGAGGAAATGAAAATGATTAGCAATGGAAGGCCATCACGGGTTTGGTCTTTGATCACACAGATGCTCCCCGGTGGCGGTGGATACCAGCGCAGGATGAGTACAGGGGGCCTCAGGGCAGAGCGTGCCTCTTCACACCAGTTACTGATTTCATTATTGCTTGGAGAGCAGCGGCCTACAAGCAGGCTCACCTGAGGCTGATTAGCAATCAGCTCAGGTGTTGCCCATTGCCTTCATTAGGCCTTTATAAAAGCACAGCCTGTCATGCCTGCAGAGAGACTTTCAGGGACATTGAGGAAACATTGCGGTTTTCCTTCAGATTAGTGGTGCTTAGATTTAATTTTCTTTTATGTATGCTTTATTTGTTTTTTGACCGCCCTGGGAAGGGGGAAGAAAATGGCCATTGGCCCACCGGAAAACTTATCTTGTGTTTTGTCCACCCACTCACCAGCAGGCAAGGTGGCCACACCTGCTACCCTGCCACACACCCAAAACCCACACAACTGTGACAGTCGAGCCATGGCTCTTTTGCACCCTCCTGTCCACACAGTCCTACGGCAGAAAGAGCTAATGAACCAAAGACAGGCCCATCATTCACCGACGACAATATGTTGATGAGTGGAACTATTATGTCTAGTAGTACCCGGGGGAACCTGGGCCAACTTCAACTCATCCTACACTTGCTTGGATGGGGCCAACTGTGTTTCAGCATTGCAGACTCCCTTTCATAGCCAGCTGAAGACAAGGCTGAGGACCTGGGACTATAGGGTCCAGCCTGCGGTTGAGTGGTAAGCGTCATTATGAACTGAACCACTCAGGGGCCCTCTTGTGCAATCCAATTTGTTCCTCATTTGGGTTTGGTTATAATAATGAATGACTCACAGTGATCTGTTTAGCCAGGGCTGTAACTGACGGTTCCATAGTTTATGCATACCATGTGTTATACCGTATGCTGTTTACTTTTTAAAACCAACCTGAACAATGCAGGTCTCTAATGTGTCTTTTAATGTTACAAATCGTGATCATTTTTCATCCATTGCAGGCAACATGCCTGTTACTGGTGCCTCACTAATGGGAGACCAACCATTCCCATTTCGAACAAGTAATGGTAGCTTCGGGTAATTTTCACGTATGGTATAAATAAAATATTATGCTATGTGTCAAGATTTGGACCCAATTTGTAGGTTTTGGCTGCCATTACAATTGTGAAGAGGGTATCGTATCCAAGTGGTTAGTCAATGAGAAATATTTTTATTTTTATTTTTATTTTCTTTGAGCAAATGAATCACCATGCAGGTCTTAGAGGCTCCCATGAGGCCCATGTGTGATACCTACTTTTATATATTATTTATTTAATTAATAAGATATTATAGCAAATAAAACTCCAAAACCACAGCATTAGTCACCTCTTGATAGCTTGTGGCCAGAACCAAGTATGGAAGAATATGACATAATGAGAGCATTTTTACATTATAGCTGTGCATATGCATGTACACATGCAGAAAACATAGCACATACTCAGACACATTATGTAACACAACACACACACACACACACACATACACACACAGCACATAACACATACGCAGACACAGTATGTAACACACACACATGCATACACAGAGTATGCATACACACACACATGCACACACACACACTCGGTACATTGCATATGGTAATCCAAGGTGATTTTTTTTTTCTTCTCAATCATGTAAATACAATAGCAAGGGTATTTGTTTTTGCATATGGCCTGCAAGGGGGTTAACCTTCTCACACAATTGAGAGCTGCACAAGAGCAGAAACTGTCAAAGCCTGACAGAATCCAAAATCGCAAGCTTAAAACTTATTGAAAACAATCCAGATATATATTTGTGTTAACCTCTATTTTCTTGAATCGCCTTTTCAACATTATTTAAATATTGTGTGGCTGAAAGCTGTACCAGCAGCACTTTTCTCGTGATGAAACGATGAATGATGTGGCTGTTCTGTTAAAGACTGATTTCATTGTGACATCAAAATTGCCATCATGTTCTTTCATTTCTCATCCCTCTTGGAAACAAATTGATCGGGCGCGTGTTGTTCTGACCCAGCGCGGTTTAGAAACGAACTGCCAGAGACTGCAGTGATTTGTTATCTCTGAAAATCAGCCGGTGTTTCCATGTTTCTGAGCTTTCAGGGGAGGCCATGCATGTGATCCATGCTTCTTGAGACCATTATACTGCTGGGAGCCACTGTGAACTATCCCTGACTGCCTTTATTTAATTCAATGGGGAAAAGGCACTATTAAATAAAGCAGTAATCTTATCTCATCTCATCTTCAGCCGCTTATTCCTGGTCAGGGTCGCGGGGGGCTGGAGCCTATCCCAGCATGCATTGGGGCAAGATGCAGGAATACACCCTGGACAGGTTGCCAATCCATCACAGGGCACTACATACACTCATACCTACAGGGCAATTTAGACTCTCCAATTAGCCTAACGTGCATGTCTTTGGACTGTGGGAGGAAATCAGAGTACCCGGAGGAAACCCACGCGGACACGGGGAGAACATGCAAACTCCACCCAGAAAGGCCCCCGGCCGGGATTCGAACCCGGGACCTTGTTGCTGTGAGGCGACAGTGCTATCCACTGCACCACCGTGCCGCCCTAAACCAGTAATAATTATTTTTATTATTATATTACTATTATTATTATTGTTATTATAAATAACTTAACTTAACTAAATAACTTAATTAGTAATATAATAATAATAATTATTATTATTAGTAGTAGTAGTATTATTATTAATAATTATTAATTTATATAGGTGTATATACCCAATTGCACCAGAGTAAAAATAGAGCCAAACCATATAAACTCTATTGCAGTGGCAAAAACAGGATATAAAATAAAGAAATAAAAGACTGACACATTATTAAACTGTGATGCTCATCACTTAATGACAATTCTGAAAGAGGTGGCACTACAATACAAAGAGATGAGGCAGCTGAATACTCGGCCGACTGAAAAACCCTCCTTTCTTGGGTGACTCTATGCCCTTCCTACAGGACTCCTGGCCACAGGCACAGTCAGGATTCAGTCTGCACTGTGGGCCATGTAATCCTACACCAAGAACCAGCACGAATACCACACCAGGGAGCCTACATTCGACCACGCTGGCTCAAAAAGTCATGCAGTGGCTCAAAGGCTCCCACAGACTGCCAGCTGCGCAGCCGGGAAACGGAGACCTCCTGCGCTCGTATCTTCTTGTGAGTTGCCAAACCCTGGAACGCTGTTTCTCAGATAGGATCCTTTTTTGTTTGACTATTATTCCTTGGTTGGAGTGAGAAGGGTGGGGATCAGCAGGGGAGGTACAAAACGGGGGAGCGCGGCTGCGTTTCTCTTCTAAGGTTGCCAGCGACGCTGATGGGGGAGAGGAGCCCTGTCGGTGTGGTAGGGGAAGATAATTCCCTGTGTTTGTGGTTCTTTTTTTCTTCAGAGGAGCTGTTGCCATCCAGCTTACAGAGATAAGGCGCCTGGGTCTCAGCTCAGACTGCCAGAAAACGTCCCCCCCCCAAACCCGACTGCAAACTTATTCTGCTGGTGCTGAAAGATTAAGCGGTAGATTACCGAAGCCCTGCAGCTTTGAAAATAGGCTTTAGGGCCGTCCAAGACGATACCCATTGCTTCAATAGTGCTGCGGTTGGTTTGGAAAATTGGCTTTGGTGTTCTGCAGCGCAAGCTGGCCTTCCTTGATGACAGGAACAGGTAAATGAGATGTGTGCGCCGATTTTGACGTCCACAACTGATGATGGGATGAGACGGGGCCATTTTGACTCATTCAGGACTCTTGTCAGGCGCAGAGGTGGGGATTATGCTGAGGTCGTCAGAGAATCGCTCCTGCAGCACCTACATTCAGGCACTAGGTGTCAACAAAGGGCTGCATTCGCTCACCCAACTGCAGTTTCTGTAGTCTGACGCAATTGTCAAGCAGAGTGATCTAGGTGATGAGGGAGTTCACGTGGCAATGCTGTAGGCAGACTAGGTATAGGTATAGGTATAATGAAACACCAGAACGCAAAGTACAAAGAGGAAATCAAAGAGAATCCTGGATGTTATCATGAATGATACTCCAATGAACAATAAGTTCCCACAGAGCCAACATAAAAGAAAACAATAATACCTGCTCGACACCTCTATCCTGTGAGCAGCAAATAACTGCATAAGCAATGATTTGAGATCTCTCTCACAGTAAATTACTTTCACTGAAACATAAATGATACCAATGTCTATAACACTTGTAGGCATAGATTTTGAGGGGGCACAGAGTTTAGTTAGTTTAATAGAGAGTTTAGTTAATCATCAGGAATTGTGAAAGTATCCAGGGTGGGTGTATGTGTGGGTGGGTTGCAGAAGTACTATCCCCCCCCACCTCCATATTAAAATGAAATATATGCCCTTGGTTATACAGTAAACATGGGGGTGCAGTAGGCTGTTCAGACCTGGCATCAAATCTGGTTAGCAACAACTAAGATTCATTAGCATTAAGAACATAAGAATGCATGACAAGAACAGGCCATTCAGCCCATTTTGGCCTGTCATTTCCTAGTCTAGAGAATATCGAGTCCTGCATCCAGTTGTGCAGTTAGAGCTGTATTGATACAGATGTCCACCACTTCTAATTTTAAGGAAAATTATCCCACCCACTGTGCTTATTAGCTGCTGCTAGTTATATATTATTTAAATTCAGTATAACAATCACAACAACAAATGATGATGATGAAGGTACAAATAAAAATAATTGAATAATTAATTAAAATAAATTAAATAGCATTATGTTCATTATTGTACTACTACTAATTTATATTATTATTATTATTAATAATAATAATAATAATAATAATAATAATAATAATATCATAGTGCTTCACAATATGTTGCAATCACCTTGGTGATGGACAGCAGCTGTTTACCAGACAACTTACCCCACATCAGCTGATTTATTTAGAAAATAAAACTAGACGATGGTCAGATGACCAGATTTTTAGAGAAGCAGAGAGGGGATTTAGTCAGAGCCACAGGGAACACCCTACTCTATGTGACAAGCACCATGGGACACTTAATGACCATGGTGAGTCAGGTTTTAACATCTAATCTTAAAGACAGTATCTCCTACAACACAGTGTCCCCATCACTATATATTTGTGTATTTAATTGGTCAAAAGGGAAGATTTCCCCCAATTGCCCACCATTCTGTAAAGCTTTTTAGTTGAATTGGTGCAATTCTCAATTCTGAAAAAATACAGAGAAACATAATATATCTAATGAACAATACCAATTCCTGTGTGTCTGAAACTAGTACAGTTTAAAAATGTTATTTTCAATAAATATTGTTTAACCCATATCTTTTCACCACACATACTGTACAATAAACTATATAGCTGAGACAGTAATGCAAAAATAGAAAATTCAATGTGGTAATATTATATTATGAAAAGGTCAGTTGCTTTATTACTAGCATCTGACTTGGACAGCTCAAGTCCCATCTCCCCAGATAAATTCACTTTCCAAAGAGAGGTATCCTTGTAATAAGGCTTGGATCAGACCATAAAGACAAATCGATACACTACCCTTCCCACACCCCCAACCCAATGTTCTTCGCGTGGAATTGGTTTTATTTCCATAAAAATACAACAGGAATTCCAGTTTGCCATCTTGAAAAATATTCTTGTTTTCAAATAACTCTAATGTCAGTGCCTTACATGTTCTAAATAACTTCTCCAAAACTGGATGTAAATAGTTTTTGCAATAATGATGGGTGGTGGACTGGGACCGGTGAATAGTGAGCATGCGGGTCAGCTGGTCATGATGGAGTGAAAAGAAGTGGCGGCTGGCAGCTCTCCAAAACTGATGGAGGACATTGCAGCCATGTTGATGGGCCAGCAAGTACAATCGGACATTGCAAATTGGGAGAAATCATTAAAAACCGGTTAAATTCATTTGAAAAGTTCCTTGTTGCTCAAAACAAAGGCAACGTGTTGGCATGCTTTCTGGGGGTGGCAGGCTTGTGGTAGGCAGTGATCTGGGGGTCGATGGAAAGGTAAATTAATGTGGCTGAGACTGAAAGGAGCAGGCAGATGCAGGCAGGGGCGTGATTTCCACTGGGGGACATGTCCCCAGCACTAGTACTCAAAAAGACCCATTTGTCCCCACCACTTTTCTTAATTAAAGCAAACAAAAGTGCAGTGACTTTTACAGCAAATATGAAACAAAGTGTTCTACTTCATGTGCTCAACAATTAGTTTGAACGACACCACTAGCTACCCCTGGTCCCCCTCTACATTTGAAATCAAAGCTACACTACTACATACTGGTACGCATTGGGATAAGCTATACATAGTTCTGTAGGCTCTGGAAGTGGAACTTACACACTACTCTGAGAGAGTAGTTATCTTCCTTTGACAGGATTACAGAAATGTAATTACTGTTATGAATAATATCAGACATTTGCTAACATAAACAATGCTTTCAAGGTGAAGTAGTATTATTCTACACATTATATTATACTGTATAACTACAACACATACATATAATTGCATAGACCAAATGTTGTTAAGACACTTATCGCAATACATCTCCTAGAGATGTAATCACAATATAATTAATTGGAACTTCTGGAAACACTGTTCTGGCTTGTTATGGCTTATTTCCACTACGGGAAATAACTTTTATAAATAAAGGTGACATCTGTGAAGACTGAGCCTTCACCCATCTTTTAAAAAGCATACATTTTGGGGCATGGATTGGAATGGATGTTAATTGAGCAACTTCTCTATGTTGTCTAATTTGGAGGATCCCTTTGTCGGTCAGTATTTACTTTACAAATCTCTCAGTAGTTGATCTACACCAGTGGTCTCAAACTCGGAGGGCCATGTGTATGCAGGGTTTCATTCCAACCAATCACTGTTGCCTTAAGTGGTTCAACTATTCATTCAGCCACATGCATTTACCCATGTGCCTTTTTCAAGTTAAAGCACAGAATATAGACAACAATTGTCATTTACATAACAAAAATAACTCATTTCACTGTATATGCATTATGTTCAAGCCAACAGGATAATTTACCAAATAGTGGAACTAATTATGTGGTTCTGTGGTAGACCATGGCGTTGACAACGTTTAGGTTGTGGGTTCAATTCCCATTGGGACCATATATATTGAGAAATGTATGCAAGCACTACTGTAAGTCGCTTTGGATAAAAGCATCTGCTAAATGGCATATACTATATTATATTGTGTAATCAAGAACAGGAGTAAAAACGAGAATACACATGGCCCTCCATTGCACAGAGTTTAATTCATTTCATTTCATTCAACAGACCGTGATAGACACGCAATTGTAAGTGATTGCGATTGTGTGTGTCAGAACTTGTGATTGCCAATTTAGGCTATTTAAGCCAAGGTGTGTGGCTGCTGGGGGGGAAGTATAAGGTATGAGTGTGCTTGTTGGTTCAGGATTTTTAAAACAATAAATTATTTGTATTTTTGTAAACCGCTCCTTTCTTTGTTTTTGTGGATGGTGTATCGGCCAGCACTGTCACAAAATTGGTCACAAATGTTGAAAAAGATTACATTGTTGTTAAAAAATGGCAGACCTGTGAAAAATGTCACAGCGCCGAGAGAGTGTGTTTGAGTCCAGGCTCAGGCCCGCCGCACTGGAGCTGGGATTTGTAATGGGGTTTGAGACCTCACATGGAACGATCACAGACGTCAGACAGAATTGATCTCTCCTGCTTTGTATGTCTTTCTGTTGTCGTCTCCCGAGGAGCCCTCCCTCTTCCTTTTCTGTTTTGCGGATGTCAGCTGAAACTAGACAAGCCAGAGCTTCCCTGTGCGCTCGTGTACTTTTTGGAAACACGATCATTATGAATTTGTTCTTGGCCGGCTTGTCTGATAACCTCCTTCTATTATTTTTTTTGCTGAGGAAGCGTTTTTATTTTTTTTTTTAAGGTGCCTAGGGTGGTTCTATGGTGAAATAAACCCAGGGAAAGTGTATGGTTGTTGGTGCTGAGACTCTAAGTCGTTATTTTACAGGCTGGGGCTGTGCTTGGCACGTAACATAAATCATTTCAATTTCTAACTGGATACGCACATTAAACAATACTTGGGAGGTCACCTGACAACGGTCTTAGGGCCCTATTCTTCAGTTGGCTGTCCTAGGGCCCTTTTTTAATCCCCTTCACAATAAGAGATCCCTGACAAACCTAATGTTATAAGCATGAGGCAGCAGGCTGCGTTTCCAATTAGCAACCCTCACCTCAAATTTCTCGCAGCCAGCTGGCTGATCAGAGAATCATTCAGTTCATCTTGTGCTGGAATATCTCCATCTGCACAAAATAATAAAAAACATTTTCATTGTGTTTCTCCTTAAGTGCATTGGAAACAACATGACTGGGTAGGTTTGGCTTGGTGAGACAAACCTACCGTGCCGATAATCTGTGATTAAAACATTATTGACCACAATTTTGTAATGTTGCTTTATAATATTGTTTACAATTTTGTAATGTTGATTGCTAATCCAGACTGGCCTCTCACTTTGTGCAGTAGGTAATGGCGACTCTAACCGAGGGCGGTCAATCATAGTCGCTGAAAAAAGGAACAGGAAGAATGCTGTGGGAGGATTACATAACAGCACTAATGCATGCAGATCTAGGTTGCGCCACGGAGATGCATTGAGAGTGCCGAAAGTAAAGGAGGATGCAGGCCCGAATCGAAGACGTGAACTTCTCACTTAAACGACGTTGCAAGATCCTCCGTTTCGTCACTGTGAAATGCATCGTGGGAAAAGTGTCCACCGTACCGTAACATACTGTGCCAAGCTATAAAAAGGGACCTATTTGGTGAGGTGTGGAAATTAGAGAGGGATGTTGTGCAATACAAAACAATTAGTGTATTGAGCTGTATTGAGTAGCTCTTTCTCAATAAGCATTGTCAGAGGAAGTGGTTGTGCTTTTGCTGGTCACAGTTCAAAGCAGGAAAGTTTTAGATTTCACATAACCATGCTGCTTGCTCATGAAAAAAAAAATAGTTCAACACTTCAAAAGAAGTGATCAGATACCTCAGCAAAGCACAAGGTATCCAGTCATTTCTGTTGACTCCTAATGTAAGAAAATATATTTTTTATGGGAGTCATTACATGCTGTGAATGCTTTCAACACTAACAATTCAAAACCTTCTCAAACATGGCTGGAAATAAAAGCATCAAGATCTGAAACAAACAGCTGTATTTAGGACTTATCAGTACACATGTTAGTACATGTCCGCAATACAGATGTCTCTTTTGCATAAATTAAACAGCGTATAAAAGCAGCCCTGTTGTTTATCAAGGCCACGCCACACGGTCACATCTGCCCATCTGATTGCTGGGGTCCTTTTCCGAGGCTGTTTAGATTAACCAGACCAACTACGGTTCACTCTGACATTAGGGTATGCGTCAAATTGATGCCTAGCTATGCATTGTTGATTTGTTGTAGGCGGGTTTGCAGTTACCATTGGCTAACATTGGGTAACCAATCTTTTTTTAAAGCTCCAATTCAGTAGTATGAAATTTCCATGAAAGATATGTTTTTAAAACAAAAGGGACTTTATTAAGGGAGGGTTGGATGTATTTATTCTTGAATTTGGAGTCCATAGGCAGGATCGCACCTGGCCAATAGGACGAGATTGTTGACCCTGTTGATGCTACTGTCCCTGTTGATTTGAGCAGTCTGCATGAGAATTCTGCATACTGCCCCATGCTGTCACACAAGGTACTGCACCTCGCGCTTGCACAGACTGCACAAATCTGAACACAAGTACACCTGATATCCATATCGTATAGCTGGCATGCACACATATGTGAAGTCTACATCAGCCTTAAGGGCAGGGGAGACACACTGGAGGGATGTTGTACGCGTCATGTCTCGTCAGTGAGACGTCTGGGAGAACTGTCGTATGTCTTATTTTTGTTCGCTTTTTTATTCTTAGTGTGGGTTCCTCTTTTAGATCTTGTGTGAGGCAAAAGTGTTGTAGGAGGGCTTGATTTGTTCACGGTCTGACTTTGACGGGTAGCGCTGGTACATTTTCTTCTGAATGGTACAGTTGCTCTTGGATGCCTACTCAGAGGCCCCCACGCACCACCGCTTCCTGTTCCTCTGTGTCACTTTATTCACAGTTCAGTGCAGAGTGGGTGCAGGGGGTGTGTGCATGGGTCTTATAGCGGTTTTAAAGTCATTCATGTATCTGAATTCTTATCTTGTGTTCTTTTTTTTTTTAAGTGTTGAGCTAACTGCAATTATATATATATATACACAGTGGGTGTAAAAAGTATTCACCCCCTTTGGCATTTTTCACATTTTATTTTCTTCATGGAATCAAAATGGATTTAATTTTAATTTGGATTTTTTTGCCATTGATATTCTTATATAATATAAATTCCCAAGTCCCAGGTGTCTTGCAGACTGCAGTAAGTTGTCCTTCAAAATTTGTCTATATCTTACTCCTTCCTTCCTTTCCAAGTTTTCCATTCTGTGAAGCAGAGTAGCATCCCCATATCATTAGCTTCCCACCACCATGTTTCATGGTAGGGATAATGTTCTTTGGATGATGGGCAGTGTTGACTTTAGACAAACGTTGATGGCAAAAAGTTCAATCATTGTCTCATCAGACCATAGAATCTTCCTCCACTTAGTTTGAGTCTCCTGTATGCCTTCTGGCAAACTCTAGGCGAGATTTCATGTGAGTTTTCTTCAACAATGGCTTTCTTTTTACCACCCTCCCATAAAGCGCAGATTTGTGAAGTGCCTGGGCTATTGTTCTCCCATGAACAGCTTCTCCCATCTCTGCCATGGAAAACTGTAACTCTGTCAGAGTTGCCATAGACCTCTTGGTGGCCTCCATAACAAGTGCACTCACACAGATGCTCAGTTTTGTTGGATGGCCTGTTGTAAGCAAATTCACAGTTGTGCCATATTCTCTCCATTTCTTTATGATGGTGCTTCTGGGATATTCAAAGTCTTTGAAATCTTCTTGTATCCTTTCCCTTATTTGTGCTTTTGAAGAACCTTTTCTCAGATTTACTTTGAATGTTCTTTGGTTTTACATGATTAAGCTCTTCTTTGGAAATGCACTAACCAACTATAGAAACTCTCCCAGACAGGTGTGTTTAATTTGAAAGACCTTATTTGTACACAGGTGGACTCCAATCAAATAATAATGTGACCACTGTATACTTATGGAATCAATCATTGTCTGTTTTTTATTTGTAATTAAGTGCACACATATGGAGGAATCCTGCCAATATTTAATTTCAATAAATTATGCTTAAATAAATAATGAAATGCATATATAATTTAATATACCATACATTTCATTATTGACTTTTTCTGAATTTATATATTTATTTATACTTTTATTTATTTATTTCAACTTTGATAGGTGGGTGGGTGGTTTGATTTTGATACAAAGCAGGAGGCTTGGACAAACTCTGAGTGGCCGGAGTGTGCATTGGAAAAGCGTGTGTATGCATTTACCCTCCTTCTGGGGAGGAAATCCAGGCAGGGCTAGTGAGATGGGGTCGAAGGCTGCCTAACTGGGTTGGTTGTGGGACTTTCTGACCACCAGGGATGAAGCAGGATCACTGTTTCCACATCAAGTAGATGTGTTATATATTAAATTATTGATGTATTTATTTGTTCAATTATTATTATTGAAATTTATTATTCATTTATTTATTATTATTATTATACACAAATACAGTGATTTTTACATTTATATATTATATTATTATTATTATGTATATTATTTATTTGTTCAATCACACATACTGTATATTTATGTTGAAATTTCACTATTCATTTATTTAATTCATATTGGCAATTCTTCATACACAAATACATATACTGTATGCACATGTGTGTGTATGTATGTACTGTATGTATGTATACACATGCACACATGCAACAATTTTAGAATACTTTGCTTCACCAGTCAAGAGATTGTAAGACGTGAGTAATTTGGCTGTAATAACTGGGAAAAATCTGTCAACAATATACAGTAAGCAAGACTGCAGTAATAACCAAAAGCAATGCTCAAAAAGGCTTAACCGTGGTGTTATGAGTGATCTTCTGTGGGGGAAACATTGCATTTGTCACACAGTCTGATGCATTACTCATAAATACATTTCCTTTAAAGTGCTAGGAAACTTGGCTCAAATGCTCAAGTAGTGTGGCATACCCGCATGACAGCTTCCTTTTTAATACATCTTAAGGAAAATGTTTGTTTGGCTTCGCAGTCTAAAAGGCATTCTCTCTCAAGCTCATTTCACAGGACAGCTAGTGGAGGCACATTTATTCCCCAACAGATAAAATGCTTCTTGTACTATAAGACTTCCAAGGGAATTAAGAACACATTTTCCACAACATGACAGTGTGATTCTGTATGACAATTCAGCGGCACGACAGAATTTAAATGATGGCTACAGGGGCGAGGCAACTTCCTGATTAGGTAGGGCGCATGGTTTTGAAATGCATTTGTTTGTGGAAAGAATGACTCAACGGGCTCATGCCCATGTGACTAAATGAGACCTGATTGGTCTGCTGCCGCTGAAGCAAGACTGCAAGCACCACTAGAGTTTTCAGTTTGACAGGCACACACAGGCTGCTCCAAGGCCAGAGGTGAAAGGGTGATACTAATCAAGCCAGGAAATCTTGTAATTCACCATGAATACCATGACTGTACATCGACCAGAAACGGAAATGGATGGCAATCATGGTCCAATGGAACTACTGTCAATTCCCTATGGTTATGTATTGCGAAAATTGGATACTTTTTAGTTGCATAGTTCATAGTTGGTCCTACTTTAATACCTCACTTGTCCATGTTATACAGTATGTACACTGTGGTGTGCCGTGCAATTAATCGGGACTGGACTGTATATTGCCTCAGTGTATTTGCTAAGAATACATATTATCCACAGTGACTAACACCGCTTATATTAAACAGGGCATATCTTTACTGGAAATGTACCAAAACATTACAGGTGAAGAAACCCACCATAGCAGCAGTGTCATACCTGCTTTTGAACACGTAGTTGTGATCATATACGTAGCCAGCTAACACGCGTGGCAGGCCTTTTTCACCTTGTCATTTCACACAAATTTCTAAATAGTACTGCATGTATTTCACTTCCTTCCATGGTTGTCTTCAAGTTGTGACTGCTGAGTGACCTTCTGCTCTGTAGTTCCCAAAACTGCCCCCATAGGGAACAAAGGAGCATTGAAAAAATTGCCAACACCATGCTTTACCTACTGAGCCACACAGAACCACAAATGGAAATATTGTTTAAATATTGTGGCAAGATCACAGGTGTGGGGTTTCCACATAGTGGGTTAGGGCATATTCTGTATATTTTGGTCTTTATTTTTATTTCATACAACATACTTTCTCAGACCTCTGAAGAGAAGTCAGAGGTCACCAAGAGCCACAGCACTACAGGAGAACCAGCATCTTGTGGCAACATTGTGGTCATGGTCAGCCCTAACTCGAACTTGTGATGTCGAGCATAGGGCCCAGCCTGCACACATGATGAGCGCATTTACTGGCTGAGCCAATTGGGAGCCCTACCTACTGACATTTGAATAAAATATGTGCTTATATATGTTGTTGCAAATTCACAATAGGACTTTTATCCACATGAAGTTCAGAGAAAACCTTTTCAAAGTAATTTCCTATGCTGCATGTTTATCTTTTAAATACCCTACAAGTGTCTTCAGTGGAAGCACATTTGAAATGCGACTACTTACGTTTCTTACAGCTTGCTAATATATGACATTCTGACAGGGTTTGGCTTTGGTGCTATTTATACACGATATGAAACACCACTTCCAAGGGTCTCTCTTAACATCTTTTAAACTGAGTGAAGCTCTGCTGTTTATTTTATCATGCTCCAGCAGTTTTCCAGTGGTATGCATGTGAAAGAAGGTTTCATTTCTTGTTTTAGTTGAACGATGCCTCTTGAGTGGGCTGAACGGTCTCAAGCCATTAATGAAGGAAAGCTGTTTGGGGGGCTTTCATCGAAGGGGACACCATCATACGCTTTAGTGCTCAAAGGCACGGCACTAAAGGTTGTGACTCTTGGCAGCGATAATGCAAGGGCTTGTCACACGTTAGCAAACACCTGTAGCAGCTGCCGTGAGAATCGCGATGTGTCTGTGGTTACAAGCCTCGGGAACAAAAGCACCAAAAAGCACATGAGCTCATTTCGAGCACGTGCTGCAAGATAACATTTCTCACAGCAGACACAGACTGTACTCTACAGCGCAATGACAAGTGGGTGGAAAGTTTCAAACATTCCGATGTGTGACATCAGGTACTCCCCAAAACTTCTGTTACCATAAAATACAACAGTGTCTTGGGGAATCCTTTCACGATCACAGACATTTGCATGATACTATTTTGTTCTAGTTTCAGATAGCTCTGCTTAAGCATGATCGCTCATGCTTGCTGGATGTGAAAAATAAGTAAAGAAGTAATTATATTGCTATTGAAGTGCATAGTGATTTATTTAATTATTGTGTAATTGCATTGAGGCTGCTGGGTGGTAACTAATGCTGGAAAACATTACACACTTGGGCTATACAAGTCCAGGCTATATGCAGTACTAGATACTCTTTAGATTAGCACATGACGAGCCTAGATGGGCTGAGCAGCCCATTGTCGTCATTATGCATTCTTATGTTCTTATGTAATGTATTTCTTGTTGGTACACACTGTATACGCACATGTGACAGCTGTGCGGTAATGGCAGCTAATGAGATCAATCATCCACACCGTCAAAATAACGCCGTTACTGACTTTTATTTCATAATACAAGAATGGTTGTCTTGTGTTTTATGTTGTCTCATCAAAGACAATTTAGCTGAATACAAAGCTACAAAGCAACCCAATTCCTATCAATATATTTGCAGACTAGGTGTCCTAAACAATAGCTATTCAGTTCAGTTTTGTTGATCAGTCGGTTTAATGAACAGAATGGTTGTAAATCATAGGCCTTAGCATACGCATAGCAATCAGAACAGTGACAGAAGTGTTAGCAATCACGATTTTGCCTGAGACAGCGTTTTCCACCACCATCGACAAAGCACGAAATGATGGAATTTCTTGTGGAAGAATGGTGTTGCATCCCTCCAATAGAGTTCCAGTCACTTGTAGAATCATTGCCAAGATGCATTGAAGCTGTTCTGGTGGCTCGTGGTGGCCCAGCGCCCTAGACATGTTAAGTTGATGTTTCCTTTATCTTGGCAGTTACCTGTACTTGAGCGTAATTTGTAACATATAGATTATGCTGTCCAGGCATCTTTTACACACTTGCATACAAATTAATATAATGTATGGGGAATATAACTGCATACAAATTAATATGAACTTCGATAATTTCGAGAACTACTAGTTTGAAATGAGTAGTTTGGATTTGTCATTCATCTGTTCTACATTCAAGTTCTACATTTATAATGCTTACAAGGGCAGGTTTTTTTACTGGCTTTTTCCAAAATGGTCTGTCTTTTTAGAGCTGTTGGGTACTTTGGCATGTGGCTTTCATGAGCTTTCATCAGCATTCAGTGGTCAGTATCTCAACCACGGCTCATGGGCTTGCTTACCAAACATAAAAAAACATTTTTGGATTTCTGGTAACATTCCCATTGCTTCGACCCAAACTCTGATCACACGATTTCTTACCCATCATGCAAATTTGATAGATGTTTTATGATAGATTAATTATGGTTAAATTATGAGTTCTAGACCTCATCAGCCACTGCTTAGTCATAGCCATTGCAACTGCAGAAACATGTTGAGGTAGACTTGTTATAGGTGATAGCTATCCTAGCAAACTAACCAGCCCTGCTCACCTGTCAAGTAAAGATGCCATTTTGCCATTGGTGCTAATAAGGTGAGCCACTTGCCATCTCGAAAATGCCTCTCTAATGTCCATTTTCTACATCTATCTAAGTACCTTTTGTGTTCAATGTTTCATATTTTTCCTTGCTTTTAGGATCCATAGCTAGCTTGTGTTATTCTTTTCTTTTTCTTCTTCTAACATAAACTGGGTGGTGGACAGGAACATCTAGCGCTGGAGGCTAATGGCTGAATTGCTAATGGTTGAATTGCAGTTTGTAAGTTTGCAGCCAATGACATCAAATCGCTTAGCATACCTTTAATTTGTAAATCACACAGAGTCTGAGTTCAAAGTGAACAGGAGAGGCGGTGCGTGCGAGGCGGGGGCAAAAGTACTGGAGTGCTCGAATGTGACCTCATAGTGATTGTAGGATTGTAGAAACATCTGCTACAAACAACATGATACATTATTGAGGATACGCAATGGATGTAGTAAGTGGGATATAATGTTTGTTTGTTTTTTGTTGGTTTTTTCTCCCAATTTGGTTGCCAATTATACCCTCTATTTATTTCAATTCCTCACCACCACGAGTCCGCCGCCCGTCCTCCGGGAGCGAGACACACATTCCTGGCCGCCTCCGATCGGGACTGACGACCAGGGCCGGTCTGGTAGAGATGCGGGTTTCAAACCGCGTCCCTGACAGACAGCGCACACCACACCAAAGTGTGCTGTGTTAGACTGCTATGCCATCCGCCGCCCTAATTATTATTTTTTTAATTTAAAGGCTGTGTACACATTAAATAATTCACGTCGCGATGAGGTGTGCCGGTTCCTGAGGTCCGGGAGCACAGATTTCAGAGGTCCCTGGAGTGTAGCTGATCTACAGTAAACAAAGATCACAGGAGAGCTTCTGTTCAAATCGCCAACTGAACTTGAACGGAACATTAGGCACAGGTGCAGTTATTAAATGTGAATAACTATCAGCCCCTTCTCACTTTTCTGATAGCCATCCACTCTAGCCTGCTGATAGAGCACAATCACAGAACGTGATGCACAAAAACAGTTTGATCGTCGCTCCGGACGCTGCTCCTGGTTCATTCCCGGACATCTCGTCAATCAGGGTGTATTTTGGCCTTCAGAGTTCGTCCATGGAGAGAGGACGGCAGGATGCAAGCATCTCATCATCTACATTGATACCCTCCACCACCTCATTTGCAAGGAAAGTATAAAACATGTATCCCTGTGACAGGAAAAGGACTGAGCTCTCTAATCTGTATAACGAAACTGTGTGTGTCATTTACATAGAGAACTATAAATAATCTCAGGTAAGTATGCACAGGCAGCAATACCCAGGAGGAAAGGGGCATCAAAGAAACCTCAACTTCAGAACTTTTGGGCAGTTTATTTTCTTTTTTTCTTATACATATTATACATACATACATATACATACTCATCCAGCTCTTCCTGTAAGTCTCATAACTCAACAACTAGTAAAGTTGGCTTAAATCCCAGTGACTACACCATGGGAAATAGCAACTCAATTCGGGGGAGGGGGGGATTTTCCAAGCCCTCAATGCTTGGAGAGAGAAGTCTAGGCAGTCTCGCTCAGAGAGAGAAAGTCCAGAGGCAATGTGGAAAGGATGGAATTGTGTGTAGATACCAAAAGGATTTATTAACTGTACAGGCCTGCATGTGTTTACTTAAATAATTTGTTCTAATTTCTCATTTTTGAGAGGAGCAGCATGAAAGCAGTATTCTTATTGTGTACGTACTTAGTAATTTTCTTCTTGTAATGGCATTTAAAATGATCAATTATCAAAAAATATATACAAGACAGTAAGATATCACACTTAGATGAAATTGGGTAATCAACTGTCCTCTCACGCTGCTACACTCTCCACCCGTTTGAGACCAGATGTGGCCATTGAGTTGGCAGGAATGGCAACACTGGCGTCACATTAACCCCTTGTTGACGATTGCTGCAAATTAGCCTCAAACCCCTTAAGACCTTAATACAGCAAAAAATGTATTTCATTTTTTTTTTTTTAAATTCAGGCAATAAGGGGTTAAGGACATGCATATTTGGAACAGGGCCATTTTGCTTGACATTAGGCAAAACAAAAAACTTGCAGTATGCACTTTTATGTGTCGTTAAACAACAATATATACCTTTCCACCAGGTATAGCTTCAGGATAAGATTTTATGGCCATTCCCCATTGAGATTTGAGGTAGGGCAGCAGCCCACATACTGTACAGCATTGTAGAGTTCCTGTGCAAAGAGCACTCCCGTGCAAAGGACGCTTTGCATGGCTCACACGATTAGACCTTACAGCTTCTCTCATTTGTCCCTGGGAAAGAAAGCCTCTCTGTTTATAACTCCTTTTTTTTCCTGTAGTTTTTTCAGTGTTTGTTTTGTAGTCCAACATCAGACTAAAGTTAAAGGAAGTATTGTGCATAAGCTAAGCCAAGACACTATGGTGAGGCAGCAGTTCAAATGCAGAGAACTAGGACACACAGCAAAATGCTTCAGTGTTCAATCAAGTGTTTATACAACAATATGCCAACAGGGAATAAGCATACTCTATTGGAGTTCAAAGTACTCTGTGTTGATTTTATACTGCACATATTGTTGTGCTGCTTTGTGTAGTTCAACCAGTTAGCACTGAAAACAGCGTGACATTAGAGGCTGTGGTGAAGTTTATCTCAGGCCTGACTCCTCCAGCTGTGGTGATGTGGTAAGACCCAGATGGTGAAAGACACCCTCTGAGTTCTTGAGACTGGTGGAACTTGGAAGTCTTAATACATATTACAAACTGGAACATAATCCTCCCTCATTGTTTTAGTGACAGACACCATTTTAGGGTGTTTTTGTATGATGTTTTTAATGCAAATACTTTTTTTCGTTGTTTAAACTTCCATGAACTGTGAATAGGGGAGAGGATCACCGTTGACTACACTTCCTGAGACGGTGATGTCAGCTCTCCCCCCTCAGCCACAGCTGCCACCGCCCACCGCCAGGGCTGGCATGGAAAAAGAGAGTGAGAGGGTCCCGGGGGGGGATGGGGGGCGGAAAGAGAGACCACACGCAAGTACAACCGAGGGAAATGACTAAACCTCTAATTTAGTCAAGAATTAATAGCTGTGTGTGTGAGGGGTCTTATTCATCCCTGAGACATGTGAGAAGCTGGTGAGTGAATCATTTAAAGAATTTTTTTTAAAGCTCATTAAATCTATTTTTACTGCACTGCATTATCACATTGAGAATGAAACTTTTGGAATTCCTTGAGGATAATTTGAGGGGAAGGCACAGACAGATGTAAAGGAACACAAAAGGTGATTTACAGATGTTTTTTCTTGTTATGTTACGATGGCAGCTGGTTGATCACCGATATTAAAAGCCCTGGGAGCACTGGAATAATGGTTCCATTTCTCTCCATATTTCTCTGATGAAATCAAAGACTATAATGGAAAAATAAAACAACTCTGCCATTTCCAGTCTTGATGTCCCTACGTTTCTATTCGTGCCACCACTGAGTTTGACTCAGCCGTTGGCGGTGTTTTAGTGTCTTGAGCAGGGGAGGTGGAGGAAAGGCACAAATGTCTGCGCATCGGGGACTAATAGATGTTTTCATATCGTTTGATTCAAATTGACTTAAAGAACGGCCTCAGGCCTCTGTGGGAACCATGATGGCGAGCGGCCTTCTGTCGGACCGAGTTCTCCAGGGACCGTGCCTGAAAGTAGAGGCTTATAATGGAGTTATGTCATACAGAACCACCAGCGGGCCAACTCCTTCTCCAAAAAGAGGTCTACGTCCTGATTGAGAACTCTTTCTGTCTTCGATTCATCCAATCAGAGCTCTACAAGGAGCTGTGTGCGGTGGTGGCGGGAACAGAGATGTATCTGAAGGCTTGAACCCAAGTCCAAGGCTCCAGCGCAAGTTCTCAGCTTGGAAAAGAGGTTTACCGCAATGCCTTACATATAATGTGTTCCTTGGTGCATGCTTAGTACATCTAACTAGATAGTTTCCCCGTGGGTTCGGTTTCAAATTTACTGAACTCTTATATAAATGAACTCTCTTTAATGAACTCTTCCCATAAAATATAATCTGGCCTTCAAACAAATATGAAACATCATAATGGTAATATAAATGGAGATGTGTGCCCAAATGCTGCCAAAGTTAAAGATTTTTAAAGAAACCCCTTCCGTTTAGTTGGTCTTGCCATGCCAGAAGAATGAATCTGCACCACATCCTGAAATTGAAACACTTCAAATTCAAGCATTAAGACACACACACCACACTTGATGTGTCTTAATGCTGCAGTGATCACAGAGGTGATACTTTCAAATGAGTGAGGCCAACCGTCGCTCTCCGTTTCCGCTCAGGCCACTAAAAGAGGAACACCAAAAAACGGAATTGTGAAGAAAAAAAACACTTGTGAAAAAAGTGAACATTTTTAACAAAGTGTGGTTGTCTCTCTGCCAGAATGCAGCAGAGCAGAAGGTCAGCATTTGCCTTTGCTTATCTCCAACATCGCATTTGCATCCACACACCCTAATCTGAAAATGCGTAGAGCCCTGCCGAGTGGGGTTTTGACTCCGCATATCATACGACACGATGACGAGCTGTCGTCACAGGCCCGGACGCAAAAAACCCAACTTCCTCTTTCTGTGTAGTTTGCCAAGTGCGTGAGCGTGTGATGCTGCAGGCGAGCCATGACAATTTAAAAGGGCGCGAGAGCACCCCAGAGACAGGCAGACGCTCAGTGACGAGCCAGACGAATGGAATATATGGACTAACACAACAGCGTTTTTCCTTACTATGCCAAGCCTAATCACAGCACCACTGAAACGATCTCAGCAGCTCAACATGGAGAGAGAGGACAGGAAAAGAAGCAGGAGTCTGTAAGTCAATATAATGATGCCTACATAGCCATAACCTCCACTGAAACATTATATTATTATGTCTTAAAGGTGAATGAGATAAACATATTTGTCAGTGTCACCCAAACAACCCGGCACGTCCAAAAAAAAGTCATTCTCAGGAACGACAACAAAATGTATTTGTACATTTGTACAAAATGTATTATTCACTGTCGTTAAATAAATGTATATGTTTTATGAGTCATGAGACATGCATTTATTTGGAGAGAACTTTCGATGTGTGTAAAAAGACAAAAGATGGACATACAAGTTTTTTGCACGAGACTGAATATCTTGTTTATTACATGTTACATGTTATTGATTGCTTGACTTAAGTGCCTCACAATGTAAGTTGTGCTTACCTTTGACAGGCAGATAATAATAATAATAATAAAAACTGTATATTTTCTCATATTTAAAAAACATATCTCTCCTAGTTTGAATTTGGTATTTGACCACATATATGATCCATATTGCCAGGGTCTACATAGATAGTTCTTTATATATTATCACATTCACATAGAGGGGGATTTCCACATGTATTCATTACATTTTTGTGCCCACAGAGGAAAAGACTTCATCTGTCGTCTCCAGTGCATGTTCGTGAACACGTCTAGCATGGAAACGTAAGAGCCATACAAACTGCTTCCTGGGAGCCTAGTGCCTTGCACAATCATGAATGTTCATTATTTCGAAGTGTCTTCGGCTAATGTGTGAATCATTTCACCCAAAACAGACTCACCCCAGAGGAAATGCTGCTATGGTCTCAATCCCTGGACAAGCTCCTTCAGTCCAAATGTAAGCAACATCTTTTTTTCTTCAGAAACAAACCTCAGGTTCCATCACCGGATGTGCTCTTGCATGAGATGCATTCAACCACATCTATTAATGTGGTGGTGCGGCGTCATTCGGTCACAAAATGCCATTTTCATGATCCTCCGTCTCTCTCCTCAGATGGCATGGCCACGTTTCACTCCTTCCTGAAGGTGGAATTCAGCGACGAGAACATGGAATTCTGGCTGACATGCGAGGAGTACAAGAAAATCAAATCGTCTAACAAATTGAACGCCAAGGCAAAGAAGATATACGAACAGTATATACAGGCTGAGGCTCCAAAAGAGGTATTTTTGTGCATAAAAAACCTTGTAACATTGCGATTGCAATAGTAGAGCCAGCTAGCTGTGCTTTACGTTTAGCTGAGACGTAAGCCCTTTGTCCTTCAATTTGAGTTACGATTTCAAACAATTATTGATACTTTTTAATATTACTACTATTGAAACTAAAATGGAATAGAAGATGAAAAAAGTTTCTCAAAGAAGGGCAAAGTGTTTAGTGGACGTAGTGGGTTTTTTTGGGGCCCAACACCACCCCCCCCCCTCTTTGGGGGACAACTTTATTTTTTTAAATCTTTTTTCGGAGAATAGCTTTGTTTTGGCAATACACACACACATATATATACATACACATATACATACATGTACATACACACACATATACATATATACATGCATATACATTTTAAGTGTATTTACGGATGGTGCAGTTCTAGATAGAAATGTGATGTATGTCCCTTCCCAGGAGCTCTCACCCCCCCCCAATCCTAGGAGCATTAATCAGTTATGATTAACATCTTAATATTTCCATCTCGTCCAGATAAACATCGACCACCACACCAGGGAGACGATCAAAAGGAACGTGATGTCTCCAACCACGATCTGCTTCGACGAGGCCCAGAAGATTGTCTACGGGCTGATGGAGCGGGACTCGTACCCCAGGTTCCTGAGGTCCGACATCTACAGAAGCCTGCTGAACTCCACTGACACTGACTGCCCCAGGGGGTGATGGGAAAGTGCTTACTGAAAAACTGTTCACTGGAAGAGTTGTTGCTCCTGACCAAAAAAAAAAACTCATGGATTGCATGGCGTGCCTAAACAAAACAAATACCATTACATTTTCGGATTGCAATCCAAGTGAGGAAATATGCAGAAGGGAGTTTTCCTACAGACACAGGTGGAGATGTAGAAGACCAGGGCTGATGAAGGCTGGGATGCACTTTGGATCCTCCTTGGAGCAAAGGTGGAAATGGCTACAAGGCAGCTAAGTGGCCACACCGAGCACACCGATGATCCGAACTGCTTTCCAGGTTGAGCGAATGAATAGCGTTGCCATAGAAGCTGAAAGACGTTGGCTAGCAGCCATGGTGCCCTCTGCCCATGGCCCCAACTGGACCCTTAACAAAATGATCTGACTCATCGTTATCTTGAGTGAGTCCCTCCCGAGTCCTGAAGTTCCGAGTGGTGTAAAAATAGCTGGATGACCTGTGGGATAGCTAGCCTCTCGGGGGAGGTAGTTGAGTAGTCTTCATTTAGGGGCCAAACCAGTCACCATCAATGCTGCCCACATAAACTTGTGCTGTTTGTGAGAGAATGCTGACGGCGCTTACACAAAAAGACTTAACGGCTGAGAGAAAAGTGGCCACCGTCAGAGCTAGTCCTATGTGTCAGAGAGAGATGGAGTCTGCATTTAGTTTAAGTCTAACTGAATTTCCCATCAAGCAAAAGCACGGAATTCCACGGAATGGAAATTCATCAATTGTACCACTGACCCACTTGATTTGTATCAAGACACAGAGCCCAGATGAAAAACAACAGGGCCAAATCGAATTAAAAACAAAATGTTGCTGCAATGCGTAGATGCTTAAAATGCAGTTAAGTTTGCCATAATATGTAATAATGCATGAACTGAGATTGTAAATTGTTGGATGTCAATGCAAATGTGACACTGCAAATGTGATAAAATAAATTAATTTATTATTTACAATATTCCAAGACTGCTTGATTATTTCACAAAAGTGATTATTTCACAAAAGTGTGATGAGGGGCAGAGGTGTGCCTCGCCCGCATACATACCCAACTTTCTCACCTGCACCTCTCCCTGCAAAATTGACCTCACATTCTATACAAAGGGTCACCCTGTTTAGCTATTATCACACAATTACTGTTATAACACCTTCAATTCAATACATCAAGGTTAGAAAGGTTTAGTCACACACTTGTATTCCAGTACTGGTTAGTTAAAGGGCACATGGAGATGTTAGGAGGAAAGACCCTAAGGCTGCAATACCAGTGGTAAACTTCTTATGTAGTGAACTATTAAATGCATTAGGGCACAGCAGCCAGTTAGTAGAATGAGGCAGGGTAGTAGAATGGTTAGGGAATTTGGCTTGTAACTTAAAAGTTGCAGGTTCAGTTCCTAGGTGGAGCACTGCTGTTGTACACTTGAGCAAGGTACTTAGCCTGAGTTTCTTCAGTAGATATCCAGCTGTATAAATGGATAGCATGTAAAAATGTAAGCTTTGTAAGTCCCTCTGGATAATAGCGTCTGCTTGTAATGTGAAATGTAATTGTAACATTCCTGGACATTTAACCAGAGTTTGCATTTAAAAGAGTAAAGTCGGTTGGATTGAACCAGGTGCACATAATTCAATGAGACAGGGAAATGCAAAGGTTCACTAATTCAAGCAGTTGCAGTTATATGGAGTTGCCTGAAATAATCATTATTTAATTTAACAATTTATATTTATTTATTTTCTTTGTAAACAGGCTTAAAAATGATTTTACAATTTTGGGGAAAAATTGTCTCAATGTATTTGTAAATGAAGCTCAAGAAAAGAGGTGTATCAAGCACACTTTGACTGAATGGCACATTGAGTCGAGTTTTAGGGCAGGGCAACCTTATGTGCCTGTTAATGAGTTCAATTCATCTCAAGAGGGAAGAGAGAAATGCCTATTACAGTAAGCAGAGGGCATACTGTATTTAATGGATATTCACATTTGTAAAAATGAATTGGAACGCCATTCATTTTCTGCATCACAAGCACGGATTTAAAACAAAAACAAAAACACCAACCTAAACTAATCCTTTTTAATGTCTCACCACAGAGATGAGGCAAATATCCATTGATGATAAAGGTTTGTTTCAGCAGGCACAGAAGCTGTGCCTTCCAGTGCAGTGAGAACAGGCCATTACTAGTGTGATACCAGTTCTGTTTTTTTTTTTTCTTTCTTTGCCTGAACGTCATTTGAGGCTTCTCGGTCCTTGTGACTGAACACATGAAACTGCGTTGCGGTGATCAAAGATCAAGTTTCAGTAGGCACTTCCCTTTATGCATCTGGGCCAGATTCAAATCAGGCAACCATGTCATGTGACCTCAAATACACAAGAGGACTGCATGAAGGCTGATCTTCTCAAAACAACAGGATGTGCTGTGCAGAGGCTAAGTTATAAGAAATGGCTCATTTGTGATATCAGGAAGTAGCCTGTTTAAAAATGTAATGAGTGAGAAAATTGACTGTCTGACCATGGACCTTGTGATGAAAGCACTGTCACAATATTGTTGCACCAGTTTTGTTTCAAAACTGCCTTTTTCATGACTAAATGGTGATCCTTATCTGAAATGTGAACATTATGGAGTGGCAGCAGTCATTTTGTACAACAAGCGCTCACATCGCTACTGCTGAAACTAAAAATCTAGGCTAGGCAGTGAGCCGGTGTAAATGTTTTCATTGCCTTTCATTTCCTATAATTTGCAGATTCCAAAGGTCCATTAAACAGTAATACATGAATCTCCCCAAAAGTGTACATAATGCTATATCTGTCTGGAGCTTGAGCAGAGGGCTTAGGTCCGCATTAAATTACATTGCAGGTTGCCCTCGGCAATTCTGCCACTGTGTAATGGATCTTGAATTGCAGATTGCCCAATTAGTAACATTTTCATTAGTATCACATTAATCAGGGATTGGGCATTGCAGGGGATGGGCGATTTCAGACACACAGCCAGTCCCACGCGTCAGAGCTGTCTTTGACTCGGCAGTTGATTTACACCTGACATGACATTTCCATATATGTAAATAATGACTTATGTTCAGTTGGTAGACCCCACAGGCTCTGAGGAACAAGAGTTACCCCATGCCTAGATCAGTAGCTACTTATGGTCTGTTTCAGCACTGATTATCGCCATAAGCCATTTGGAGTTCATGCTTCGCCGGTGACATTAGAGACCAGATAAGCTGTTGAACCAAGGCCTGTCGACCGCTGAATATCCATATTTCGGCTCTCTTTAATCCTCTGATATTTGCTAGTATTGAAGGAGGAAGTTGAGTTGGTTAGAGGACACAATGTTTGATTTAATCAATATGGGTAAATCATAAATTGGAACAAAAGCTGCCGACATTCCCGCTGGTTGAGTCCGGGCCATCATTTTGAGTCAAATTCAAATGGAATTTTATCAAATCCAGTATCATTTCACGCCTTTTCAAAAGTATGAATCCACACCAACAACTTAAAGCAATAAAACAAGCATATTTAGGTGATTTTTATGTCTGTAAACAAATCCACAGTAGGTAAAAGCCCCCTACTGTACAAGGCCCAGAATGCATTTGGGTATCTCTTTCTCTCTCTCTCTGGGCTGAACTAGCTTTCTGTGCTTGCTGGATGGAGACTGGATGTAGTACAAGCAATCAAAGGGATTGCAAGGTCAAGGGATCCCTTTTGAGTTCGGTAATCCAGTTGAGGCACTTTTGTTGAGTGCAGTGAGCACTCTATGTCTTGAAATCCAGTCCTGACCGCATAATGTATGCATAACAGTGCATAATCTATGCATAACAGTGCATAATATAGCTGGAATGACATAGTCGGCCATAGTACTGCCAGGAAGGAAGTATGCCAGTTGGCAGGTCACTCTTTCAATTGGGTGCCTGCAGTGTGCCTGTTGCGCTTCTACTGCAGCTTAGCCAGTGGATTGGAGAGTGAAAAGAATCGGTGGCCACCCACGCGTGTTGCGGACTTCACATGTGATAGTTGGTGATCGAACAGGCTTATACTTGCAACTGGGAAAAATACTGACTTGATGCAGGAAGTCCAAAATATTCTCTTCTAATTGTGAGGGTCATTCCGTTGTCAAAGCAAGTACATTGATCATTTAAACAGGGACTTAGAACTAGAATGTGATGAACACAGTGAAGGTTGAGACATCATTCATTGGTATATAGATCACACGGGAGCATTGAAACAGTTTGTGGGGACATTTTCCTCAACTTGCATGACTTTTTCCCCTGTACCTGTGAGCAGTGCTGGATGTGCTTATGTCTGTCATTTACTTTTATGGGATCATCATGTGGGCTGTAACGAAATTGTAGGAAAAGAAACAAATTAAAATCACAATCGTTTTGCTGTTTATTGTAACTTTAAACCTTCATTTCCCTTCATGTTCCTCTCCTAATTTTTATATTGTAATTTTGTCACTGTCGTTTAATTTTGAACTCTAAGAATCAGAATGATCATATGTTTTCTCGAAATTGGTCTGACCTGGTCTCTACTGTATTGCAGACTGAGACATTTAGAAGGAGATTTGAGAAGCTGAGCTGAGAACTGCAAATTAATTGCTGAGAACTGCAGATGAACTCCAGAAATTAGTGCTTTTCCTTGAAATCGCTTATTAATTGTAAACCGTTTTTTTTTTTTTACTGTTGCCCTGTAGAATATGACAGGGGATTTCCTGCAGGATGTACGGCTAAGAAACAGGAAGTTCTACATTTCAGTTTCTCACAAAGATGACATTTATGGTAAAAAAAAAAAAAAAAATTATAAGCTGCTGTCACAACAAACCTTAAGAAGCATTACACACCAGATAACTGATCTGTATCTGCCATAATCTCAAAATGGCCAAAGATATGATATGACCTGAACCCAAGCCCTAAAGCCCTCAATAAACTATCAAAACGAATGCAGTGTTCTTTTAAAGGCTTTTAAAAATGTTATTGTACTTTGAGTTCTTGGGCAGAATAACGTGTCAGAGGACGTTCTTCATATTCGTCATAGCCACTGTCTCATTAGCATCATGCACTGTGTCACAGTCTCCACCTACACTGAAAGCCTCTTTGAACGGTGAATCTGTCCAAAAGTGCATTGCAATATGCAGACATGGACAGAAATTTTAAAGATGATGACAAACTTTCGAACTCTACTGGGAAGACTAACTTTCGAAGAGTTTAACAATTTTGCTTACTGAAAAAAATGTAAATACACAGTAACAATTTACGGGGGGTTGAAATGCATTTTGACTGCATTTTGAACACCCATGCCCATGTCCATGGCTCCAAAGGTTTGCTAGTCAAAATAAACTTTGTTAATTGAGACAAATGGGGATTGTGTAAAACTGAAATTAGAGCTGAGGTAAACCAGGGGAGAGACCACAACCAAAACAACCGCTCGGTTGTGGACCTTTTGGAAGCTGAGCTGACAGGCTTTGCGCAGACTGTCACTGATGCATCATCAATTGCCTCAACCGTTTAGTGATTCATTTTGCTCATCATCACTGACGATATTTTACAGAAACAAAACGACAGACAACAAAGATTGATTGCTTTTCTCAACCCATGAGGCCTGGCACAGGTCTTGAAGGGAACGCGCACAGCGGGGTTAGGGGGCTCCTTCCGTGATGGCCTCTAAATGAATCACTGAATGTGCCATTGTTCCAAATTCTACATTCAACACTGGTTTTACACTCAGTAATCATTGCCTTGCTGACAGGGAAACTGCTCTGCATAACTACAAAAGAATGAAGATTGTTTATTCACTCAGCAAGTTCAATCAGGCGAGTTCAATCAAGAACACTCAGCTATTTAGCTGAAAGAAACATAATCATTGTTGTTTTTATACACTGACTAGAGTTGAGTAGTTAAGGTAAATGGTACTCTGCTTCGGCATACTGTGGTAAGAGGCTGACCACCAAGGTAGGATAGATCAATCATTAGAAAATGGTTTCTTTAAACAACAGAATTTCGCAGTGCTGGCGTAAGTGGGTGCTAGTTTTCAGATTGTTCCACACTCATTGTTTCAGACACATTTTTTGGGGGGGTCTTCCTTTAACTGGTTTCTTCCAATGTGAACAGATTGCAATGACTTCAGATGAGTGAATACCAACAGCACTCAAAACAATGCCCGCTGAATTTTGATCATATGCAGAAAATGATAATCCTGCAATCTAACCTAATAGGGGGATAGGGTGCATTTACGGCACCCTCAAAAGCAAAACAGCCTCAAAAGCCATCTTTGCCAATTAAAACACAACCACACATTTCCAATGTGGAATTCCAATGTAAAATCGTATTCATAAGTAGTTGCTAGAAATGAATACAGGCAAGTGTGCTTCTGATGAGCACGCATGAGTTCAGGCAGGAATCTGGATTGTGGGCTGTTCTGATCAGGGTGGTGAGGTAGCAGGGAGTGTATGGGGGGCGTCAGGAGACACCTCAGAGAAGAGAGACAGATGCCCCCATCCCCACACAAACCCGGGTGGAGAAGCAAAAGGCATGAGCTCATGACACAAGAGACGGCAGGTAAGGAGGCCATGGTGGATCTGGGACCACCATTCCATATATTCTGGACTCCATTATATATTTACCTGCATGGCCTTTTAAAATGTTGTACAGCCAAACTCTGTGTTTGCCCGGTGTCCATCACTCAAGAGTCCTCCCTGAATTTCACCCCACGCACACCACATATGATAATAATCATTTCACAATCTCAAGCCATTTACAGTGAAGTGGGGGGATGAGAGCTCAGCTCAACCACCACCAATGTGTAACACCCACCTGGGTGATGCATGGCAGCCATTTCGCACCAGAGTACTCATCACACATCAGCTTGGCATGAATGTTACCCAGGCCCCCTCTCAGCCCCACAGACTCAAATACTCATTCTAGCTGTAGTACACCAAGGATATGACACACAAATGTAACTTATGCTCAGTTTAACATTATTATTTATTCAGCACCTGTGCCTGCATATTGTTCTTTCTCCACTGCCAATTTGCCAGGAACAGCTCAAAGCCTTTGGTGACCGAGCAGATACGGTGGGGTCCAAAAGTCCACAACCAAGATCTATTTGTTTTCATCATTCATCGAAAACTAACACTACATTTTTACTCAACAATGTCATAAAACACTGATACAAATAAAATAAAAATGTTTGTTTGAGAAAGGATGGTATGAAATTGAAATATCTATAAATATTTAGTTTGCACACCATTGCCTTTAATTTCCTCAAAATATTGTGACACCTTATTTTGCATTTAAGTTTTAATACATGGACATTCCTAATACACAGTGTGAGTTGTTTTGGTCTTGTAACAATTAATACTGGATATTGACGTAATTAATATGTTCCTCTATGTGTTCTAATTGCTACTGCAGGTGCTTTGATATTGAAAAAGGACACTTCCTTTGCAAAAGGTTTTGCAGCTGTTTGTAATTATGTCAGCAGAGCTTATTGAAGTAGTTAGAGGTCAAATTGTTCTCCTGAGTAAAGGTTTTGTGTTAGTTTTTGATGAATTATGGAAACAAACAGATCTTGGTAGTGGACTCAAACTTCAGGACCCCACTGTATCTTGGTGTGGGCGAGCATTCTGCTCTGCCTCAACACAGATGATGCACATGTATTAAAATATAAAACGGAAGGTATCTGACCATTGCCTTGTGTGGGTGAAAGACTGGAACAAAAGCCTGCACACCCAGTAGATCTTGAGGACCGAACCTGGGTACTGCTGCCTTAGACAGACATTGCTAAATAATTAGATGAAAGTAAGGCCGTACTTTAAATAATGAAATGTTCTTTTAAACCTGTGGTGGTGTGCCCTGAATTAGGAGTGGGGCCCAGCCCAAATTAATTTCCCAGTAAGATGTGTTGGTGCTTTTACATTACGCTCCGTTCCTATTATTAATTTTTTTAACCTTTAGTTAAAGAAGTAGGTCAACTTAGAATTCAATTCTCTTTCTAGTGATGGCCTGGGGAATTGAATTGGGTAGGGAGGGCAAGGGATTGTGTAGTCAATCAGATGTAGGGGGGTGATTAGGTGGCCATATTTAGAGAGTATGTCTTTGTGGGAATTTTTGCAGAACACTGGAGTTAACACCTCTACTCTTTCAAAGAGTGCAAGGGATCTCTTAATGACCACAGCGAGTCAGGATCTTGGTTTAACATCTCATCCAAAGGACAGGTCTGTCCGTACATCAACTCCCTTGGTCTTACTTTCAGATGAAGAGTTCTTAAAGCACACTTTGTTCTCATTTACCGAGCTAAAGTGCTGATTCTGTTTTTAGTTTCCAAGGTGTATGTGTATCTTTCCATGCACCTAGCTCCCATGCAAATTCAGGCTGGACCATTCAGACAGGAATTTGAATATAGGCTATTTATTGCGGACGATATTCAAATTCAGGAAGTTCTGTTGGGGGCAAAGAACTGGTAAAAAGTTTGCATTTGCATAGATTAATTTATTCAAACGAGCTGTCTTGTGCTGTTAAAGTTTTCGAATGTTTATGTATTCACCACAGACAAAACTTCAAGTCAGTTTTGTATGTACAATTTACAGCAGGTGAGTGAAAAATTATTATTTCTGTGCGATGATTCCATACTATATAATTGACAATACACTTGTAAAAAGTATTAATGTCAAGTTGAATATAATATTAACTGTCCCTTTACTCCCCAATAGATTGATTGCAGCGGAGAAATACCTTAACAGGGTTAAGTGATCACTCAGCAGGATAATTACAAGGCAACAATTTTGTTCTTTAGGTATGTGATCTCTACAATGTATCTGGCTATAAACATCCATAGCAGGAACTGACTGAAGTATTAGAATTACGTTCAAATGGAAGTATTGTCAAATATACTATCTATAAATGTATATTTCATATATGCAATTAATCAATTAACTACATCTATATTTGATAGCCAGTTTCATTACTAAAGTTGATAACGTGATACTGGATAATGGGAAAACATGAAAAATTGACCATTCCAAATTGGGGAGAAAAAGCATTAAAAATATTAATAATTGTGATAAATTCCATTATCGTTCAGTACATTTACATTTACAGTATTTAGCAGACGCTCTTATCCAGAGCGACTTACGAAAAGTTAATTTAAACATGGTAAGATTAATCATGGTTAGTGCAAGAGATCAGTGTAATAGCACTGCAATTATTGTTGGCAGCTGTACACTGTACCTATAACACAGTGAAAGAAAAGTTAGTGGGTTTTTTTGGTTGTTTTTTTTAAATTATATTTTTAAACATGTAAACAGTGGAAAGGGTGCCGAGAAGTGGGGTGGTGTGGGAAAACTTGGGAAGGTTGAATACCAGACCCCCTCTTGGAGTGGACACGCCTTCCCTGGGAGGAAGATCAGCTCTGTCTTGTTGAGGTTGAGTTTTGCAAACATCCAGTCTTAGATGTCTGTCAGGCACGCAGAGAGGTGTGTTGCCATCTGTGTGTAAGAGGGGGAAAGAGAGAAATACAGTTGGGCATCCATTTTTTATATGATAAATGTTTGACTCAAGTGAGCATCTTGTATTTAGAATAGTTCTGATGTGAGAATATGCCTTTCTGTTAATCATTCAGCACAAAGATATGTTTTTTTTCAATTTGATTGGTCTGGCAGAGGGAATAACCTGTTTCTGTCATTTGAATCCTTTAGCCATTATGACAGCACTTCATAGGCCAAGCCACAAAGAAGCCAAAGCTTCTTCTGTGCCCTTTTGATGCTTGTTCTTCAAAGTTAACTGGGAAATGTTGTCTTTATGTTGGGGAAGGAATAGAGTAGCACACAGACTGTCAGTTCTAACTTTCTTTTCTCTCTGAATGAGTTTTTGACAAACGTGCAGTTCAGCAATCACAAACTTGGTTAACTCGCCAAACTGTGTTTATCAAAGAAAAAAACGAATACTTCAGTTATTCATTTGTAGGCTAAAGACATAGACAAACATTGATTTAATCCAAGCCAATGTGGACTTGAAATGAAATTGGCAGTCAAGGTAGGAGTCAGAATTGACAGTATAGTGGTGTGCAGTGGGGTTAATACAGTTTAATTTCCTTTTACCCAGTGAACACACTGTTGACGTACACTCAAGTGTACTGTAGGTCTACATTCCAATCATTTCAAGCCAAACCCATCTGTCAATATTTACTTTTAAGGTTCCTCATGTTTTATAAATAGCAACCATGACCTACTATTTTTAAAAATGTCGTCAATCAGGCAAGAACTATGACTGGAATGAGCTGGTTGATCGGCCCAATTCATTCCAGCCACATCGTTCAAGTTTAAAATATTAAAAGAACAAAATCACCCTTTGAAGTTGATGAATAGATAAACAAGATAGTATTTTCACAAAAATAAAGTGCAACTTAAATCGATGTCATACACAATAAAATTAGACGGGTGAAGTAATAATCTTTTGTTCTCCAGTGTGTGTTAGGAATACACTGCTCAAAGAAATTAAGGGAACACTTAATCATCACAGTATAACACCAAGTCAATTAAACTTCTGGGATATCGATCTGTCCAATTAGGAAGCGTAAACGATTGTGAATCAATTTCACCTGCTTTGGTGCAAATTAAAGTGACAACAGGTGGACAGGAGAGGCAACAGCAAGACAACCCCCCCCAAAAATCCTTCCTGATTTTTCTCTAAATGGTTTTGCAGCAGTTGTTTGTAGACCAGCTCCTCCAGGAGACCATTTCAAGAAGGTTCTGTGTCTCAGTCTTATACCGGGAGACGGGCCTTCAGGGCTGATCTTTTCTCGTGTGCATGTTTTTGCATTTTGCTGTAGTGGGACCCCTTGTCACATTTACTGGTAGCCATTGGCGCCCGTTCTCTTCACAGATGAGAGCAGGTTCACACTGAGCATGTGACAGATGTGAAAGAGTCAGCCCATTATTACCAGCATGAGTTTGCCACGGTGATGGTCTGGGGAGGCATATCCTTAGACCCAGCTCCTCCACTGCTGGAAATCAAACCCATTGTCAGACCTTACGCTGGTGCATCCAATGCCCAGCCTCATGTGCCCAGAGTGTGTAGGCAGTTCCTGGATCAGGCATTGATGATTGAGGTTCCCCAGACCTGTGTCTCCCAGCACAGCGCCACAGACTGTCCAGGAGCTCACTGAGATCCAGGTCTGGGAGGAAATCCCCAGGACACCACTGATCATCGGGGAGTGCATGCAGGCACATGGGGGAAAATGAGCCACATTATGAGTTTCAAAACAAGTTGGATTTTTCAATTTTTCCTTTGTGATTTTGCCATCAATGGGTTAATGATTTTTTTCATTGAAAGAGTATATAATGTAATCAATAAAGATTTTGGTAAAATAAAAGCAGTGCAAGATAATCTGGACCATCCTGGAATGCAATGCACCAGCTTTGAGGATTGAAAATCATTGTGAGGGGAAAATATAATTCAAAACTTTTTTCCCTTTGGGCCATCTTTTCAAAGAGTTGTTCAGTGGTAAAATAAAACCGCGGGAATGTCAAGCTTTTGAAAACCAGCCTGGTCAAGGCCGAAGGCTCAATGTGTTCTAGGCATGTCCAACTACAATCTTTACCCCTAAAATACACGTTTCTCTCCTGTGATAGGCTTATTGTTAATCAAGCAAACCGATGGACCAAAGGTCTCTTGAAAACTAACTGTGCCTTAAATGTAAGAACAGCTTGGTTTTCTTGATCATGTTGATAAAAGTGTGATGAACCAAGCCCCGGAGTAGGCCACTGTGTAAGGGTATTCTTGGTACTGTGTGTCTAACCAAACACTTTCACTGAGTTCATTTCTCAATACTTACTCAAGTCTTGACAACAGAATTCTTCATTTCATGCTCCAAAGAAACATACATTGTGTTTCAAATGATATCAATTTCCCTTAATTCAAATGAATAACCTCTCTATATATTTAGGGTAGTTCACAGAACCATGCCCCAAAATAACCCAAAAGAGTGTGAACTGTGTTTACGATGCCAGCAGGGAGCCAGCCGGTGAGATGTGTAAAGAGTGGTATTGCCTCAAAGGCCTTACAGCCCGCACACTAATAAAAGCAGTCCTGCTGACTCTGGCGAAACAGGACTTGGAGAGGGCTGTTCTCAGGACTGTTGACCAAATCACTGACTTTAATGTGGTATACTGTATCTTCATAATTTCCATATACAGTATAATCATATTTGGTGTTGTTGGAAAGCTGATGTAATGAGCAATGGGTTGGTGTCATTGATGATGTGGTACAGGTGGTGCGTAATAAAGATCTCAGAACACTGTTCAAAAGTGAACATTGGGAAATGCAAATGATCTACACGTCAGCAGGCCATCTGTGCAAATAATAATGAACATATAAATCTTGTAAATATCTTTTATGTTTTTTTAAATATATATATATTATATATTTTTAAACTTTGATTCTGTTATATGTTATATGTTTTGTATGTCTGCAACTTATTGTTTTCTTGCTGCCTGTCTTGGCCAGGACACACTTGAAAAATAGATTTTTAATCTCAATGTGGCTTTTCTGGTTAAATAAAGGTTAAATAAAAATTCAATTAAATAAAGTAGTGTGATACGCGTACTGAAACAGCATAGAAAAGTAGTTAAATTTTTCTGTGATTGTGTCCTTATTTGGTGTTTTAGGTTTTCCTTTGATGTGTGGGGATATAGGGAGAAAAGTGGTATACTTCGAGGAGATTCGTTCTCACGACCTTCTGCGCATCATTCTCATATAGCCATTTTTGACATTCTAGAGTTGTATTATTCAAATTCTGTTTGAACGACTGTGTAGCAATTGTTGCAATTCTGGCTAATAAACATATTCATAACTCAGCAGTTCTCATTAATCTTAACTAACTACTGCAGTTGCGCACACCACATTGTGGTTTTACGGTTACTGTTAATAGCACACACACACGTAGAACTTTGGTTAGGTGCACTCCGTCATCACTCACCTATACATGAGTGCCGTTGCAAGATACATAATTGTATCCTTGGTATATACAGTCCAAGGGCACGTCCGCATCTCATATAGAGATAGAAATACTTATAAAGCCACACTACGCGAGCTCAGAGACTATAACAGGGGTGGGCAATCTTACCCTGTGTGGGCCGGTGTGGGTGCAGGCTTTTGTTCCAGCCGAGCAGTAGCTCACCTGATTTGACTAATCAGCTAATCAAAGTCTTCAATCAGGGCTTTGATTAGTGGAATCAGGTGTGTCACTGTTCAGTTGGAATAAAAGCCTGCACCCACACCGGCCCACACAGGGTAAGATTGCCCACCCCTGGACTATGGTCTCTCATTTGCATATTATACAATTCTATAAGTAACTGTTAACAGAGAGAAAAGTTCGTATTAATTGGAGTCAGGTAAAATAATTGGAGTTAAATAATATTAATTTAATCCCGTTCCGGTATCACAAGGTAAGACTACACGCTATCCTTCACCACTCTGACACTTCCACTATTTGGTGTGTTTGAGTAGGATCCTACATATCTATCTGTAATTGTTAACCGAGTGGGTGCCATGAGGAATCACAGTGTATACCTTTCATCAAAGGAGAAATTATTTACACGTAGCTGCCAGCAGATATCTAGACCACCAGTCAATTAACAGCTCAAGCATATGTAATTAACTAAGCTGCCTTGGAAAGACGGCCAGCGTTTCACATTGGGCCCCCAGCAACAGTACTGGGAAATACTGCTCCAGGTGTTCTTTGAGAGCCGATAAAAAAAACGTTCATAATATATAATATATGCTATTTAGCAGACGCTTTTATCCAAAGCAATTTACAGTAGTGAATGCATACATTTTTCAGTATATGTGGCCCTAATGGAAATGTATTGGGAACCCAGAACCTAAGCATTGTCAGTGCCATGCTCTACCTACTGAGCCACAGAGAACCACAGGAAGGAAGGATCTCCACACCCTTTACGTGCTGTGGGCTAAATCATCTGAATCGTCTCTCATTCAGAAGCACACAAATATAATATGTGTGATTGCCATGAGTTAAGCCTGGAGGGATTTACTTGAAAGGGCTCCAAAGAGTATTTCTTACACCCAGAGTTGCTGAACTTTTCTTTCTGAAAGAATCTGAGCAATTTCCCGGGGCGTGGAAGACGGTCGCTGACGCATGGAAGAGGACCACAGATGCTCTGGTGAACCAAAGTAAATGAAAATAGCAAACTTGGGCTGGGCAACGCAAGGAGCTATTTTTAGCCGGTTGAAGCGGTGCTTTGTTCTCTTTGCTCTGCCCGAGCCTCGCCTTGCCCCGCCCGAGGCATCACTCCGCACCACGGTGCTGAGGGCCAAGCGTGCCACCCCTCCCGCTGCGCAACCACATTTTGATTGGGCAGCGGGATCACGGATCAGGTAGGACCGCCCCCCCTCCCCTCCAGAGCTCAGAGAAAGCATAAAGCTTATCGCCACACCGCTTATCATGAGCGTGTCAAGTCTGGTTAGGAAAGAGACAGGAAAAGATTCAGAAAGAGGGTTTGCTTTTCCCCCCGACCCCCACCTGATGAAAATTGACAAAAATGGACACGTCACGTACAAATCGTGAGAAGACGTCGACACTCCTGTTTGAGAAACAGAGAATCAAGTGAGTTGCTACATTTTAATACTTTAATCAGTGGTGATGATACACATTAAGTTCCATTCAGCTGCTTGCCTGTATTTACCGGCTGTAAAGCCAAGAATGCCTGCATGTGCTGACCAGCTCTTGTACATCCAGACACAAAACATGGAGGTCCAGACTGAGCTACCTATTGAGAAGCTCCTCGGCCCAGAAGTCAACCTCAAAGAGAAGATCTCACAGGTACTCACTTTGGTAGAAATCCTTCAACGTGTTGGGGAGAAATATGTGCGTTAAAACTGTGGTTCACTTCTGATTTGTCACTGTCTGACTGTTCAGAAATGTCCCATCCTCAATGACCCTGCTTTCTCATTCTCCTGTTTTCTATCCAATAACAGGCCGACCGCTGAAGAAGTAAAGCAATGGGCGCTCTCCTTTGAAAGACTTCTGTCACATAAATGTAAGTCTGGGTTGGTTTTATTCATCATATCAATGCATATGTGTTAAACCAAGCTCACGTGGTGAAATAAGGCCTCATTCGAGGGTTAGGGTTAAGTTGTGTGTTCAGACATCAGGTGAGGCACACATTACCCTTGAGCAAGGCAATTGAAGCCTGAATTGTTACTATAAAATATAAAATATCCAGCTGTATGAATGGAAAGAACATAAAAATGCTGCGTAGGCCCCCTTGGATAAGAAAATATATAGGTAACTTCCAAAATAATGGAAACACTTGAGTAAATGAAGGGTTCTGGTGACTCTGTTATGGTGTGGTGTACATTATCCTGGCATGGTTTAGGTCCACTCAACCCCTTAGAAGGCAAGGTAAACAACAATTAATACAAAGTCATCACCTTCATCTATGGTGAAACATTTCTATCCTGATGGGACTGGTTGACTTCCAGGATGACAAGGGCACAAGCAGTCACTGAATGCTTTGATGAGGATGAAAACAATGTAAACCATATGCCATGGCCCTCTCAGTCATCAGATCTCAACCCAATTGAACACCTTTGGAGATTTGAGCAGTGCCTGAGACAGTGTTTTCCACCACCATCAACAAAACAGGAAATGATGGAATATATTATGGAGTAATGGTGTTGCATCCCTCAATAGAGTCGACACTTGTAGAATCTATGCCAAGGCAGATTGAAACTATTCTAGCGGCTTCCCAACATCCTAATAACACCACTATGTATATTAGTGTTTCCTTTATTTTGGCAGTTACATGTATATTGTTATGTAATAAGAATTGTAGACCAATTACTGCAAAAAAAGGGTTCACCTCCTGTCTGTCACCTGTAGATGGGCAGGCGGCGTTCCAGATCTTCCTGAAATCTGAGTTTTGTGAGGAAAACCTGGAGTTTTGGCTGGCCTGCGAGGAGTTTCGGAAGATCACATCTCCAGAGAAGATTGCTTCCAGGGCCAAAAGGATTTATGAGGAGTTTGTCAAGAGTGAGTCCCCCAAGGAGGTGAGTTTACATTAAAACTCCATAATGCAACCATCTCAATTTAAATAACTCATCATTGGACTTTCAGGGATGGGAAAGAGAAAGTGTTTCAATAACTTGCCTGGATAAATAAAGATACAATTAAACAAATTGAATCATTATATAATAAATTACTGCAAATCTTTTTTTTGTGTGTATCTCATGTAAAAGGAAGATATTGGCTGGGACTCAGTCAACATTTTGACTCACAGATAAATGCAGCTGGTAGATTCAATTCTTCACAGTTTGGCCAGTTCACCAATCAGCAAACTTTTTTTCAAACTGTGGAAAAAAATAATTATACTATTGTTCAGTTAAAGTTGAGGACAAATTTGGATTGAGTCCAGGCCAAAGACTTTCGTCAACTAGACAGCGTCAGTTCAGTAGTAAAAGTGACATCGCCGTGTGCGCTGCCTGTCAGGGACGCGGTTCGAAACCCGTGTCTCAACCAGAGGGACCTTAGTCTTTAGCTCAGTGACCTAACTGAATCACTTGTTGCGTCATGAGAATGGAGAGGGCCAAGGTTCAAAACCCTTAACAGACTAACCTTAATGGGTCGATGGGCAGAACGTTCATTTTTGCTTGCCCCCTCCCAATATATACAGTACATAAACACGTTTGTTAGGTATGTTTTCGTTTTTTTTTACAAAACTCTCTTTTTGAGAAAATCTCTTTGCGCAATTTCATCACATTTAACAGCTAAATTGATATTTTTGGCAGTATTTATATGACAGAACTGTGGATTTGTATTGTATTATTATAAATGAATTTTATTTATTTATTGTTGTAATTATTTGCCATGTTATTCTACTATTATTCTACTATTCTGTTACCTACTTTGATTATTTAAGTTTTTTAACTCCCAATCCCCCATGCTTGTTGTACTACAGGTCAACCTGGATTATCACACAAAAGACACTGTTACCCAGAACCTCCGGCGGCCAACTCCCACCTGCTTTGCTGGGGCCCAAAAGAAGATCTACAACCTAATGGAGAACTCCTCCTACCTTAGATTCATCCAATCAGAGCTCTACAAGGAGCTGTGCGCACTGGCGGCGGGAAAAGGGGTGCACCTGAAGGCTTGAACCTGAGTCCAAGGCTCTGGCCAAAACGTTCAGTGAGGCAATCTTTCGCTACGGTGTTTGAACAGGGTTCCCATGCGCCTTAAAATCCTCAAATTACTTTTCAGAGATATGAAGATAAAAAATTGTATTTCACTGTACAGGATCCTTGAAGTTGGGGGACTGAGCCCTTGAAAGGATGTTAAGTGCTTGAATTTGGGGCACAGGTCAGAGTGGTCCACTTTGTGCTCATATTAAATCAGGCCAAGAATGACTGCACTGTGAGGGTAGGGGGTGGGGGGTGGGTAATTCAATCTTAATGCTATGACTCGTCATCCTTAATACTGAGACAAATGTAATCGATTGTTCACATTTCTTCTCGCTCACAGTTCAGGTGGAGTTTGTAAGACAAAATCTAAGACTGTGCAAAAAGTACCACATTCTTAAATTTGTGGCTGAAATTCAAGGACAATGTCTGGTAGCATTTCAATGCCCCTCCTCCCTCCGCAAGTTACATTCTCTCTTGGTTGAGAGCAATGCTCTCAACAGAAAACATAAGATCACATTACTGATGTATGTTATTTTTACACTCTTGAGAAATTAAATGAACAGGAGGGAGTGCCGTGTGATATGGCAGCAAAGGAACTGGGCTTAATTCCAAAAGGTTGTAGGTTCAATTCCCAGTTGGGATTTGTATGTTAGAACAAGATACCTTTAGTATAGGCCTAGTTGTAAAATAAAAAATGTGAGCTATGTGACTAGGCACCAGGTTAAGGTTTTATTAACATACATACAGGTTAGGAACTCCCTGCTTGCCTCTCCCAAAAATGAGCGAATTATTATGCTAATGCCCTTAAGCACTGTAATATAAAAATGTTAAGGGCTTGCATGTCATCAGAGAAATGATTGTGCATCCCTTTGCAAATATGGAGAAAAATAATTGTATATAAATGGAGCTGTTTAAAGGTCAAATGTGGATGCTTTGCTGTCCTAAATCAGTTTGAACTTCATACAATTGCTTGACCCTGTGCAGAACAATTGCTTGTCATTTCAAACTCATAAATGTTTCCTCTGTGACCAATTCTCTCAGATTTTCCATTTGTTATTATATTCTGGATAGATACCAAGGCAACTGGCATTCATGTGTTTAAATGACTCTATGCAAATAAGCCAACAGGAAATGGACATGTGTTCTTTTTATATCCTTGTAAAATCGCCAATGTGAAACTAACACTGTGAATTACACAATTAGACAGACTGTTTTTATAGTTTGAAGATACAACCTTCTCTTAGTGGCAGCTGGACTGCAACAAAATTATATTAAAACATTTCAGGCACTCGTTAAAATGTGGTGTTGAAGGATGTTCAATGTTTATGTGTTTTTAAATTAAAGTTTGCTGTCAAACAAGCTTGTGTTGTGGTGCAGGTATTCTGACATCATTTCAGTAAAATAAAACCCATTGCATCATATTTCAGTTGAGAACAGTCAGAACACCATCACATATCGCATAGATCCATGGAAGAAATCCCTGCCATGAGTTCTTACTTACATAATAAAAACACTGCATCAAAAGGTAAACTATCTACCAATAGAATATTAAGGTTATCACAAGTCATGGATTATTCGCAACAGAAATGCCCCATTAACAACAAGAATATGATAACAGGGTGTGTGTTTCAATTAATCACCGGCTTTCAAAAATGTTTGAATGCTGTTTTTTCCCCTCAACATTACTCCAGAGGAACTAACCTTGAGCAACATCAATAAAAAGATTAAACATATCTCAGGAATAAAACTGCTCACAAAACTCACTTAGTCCCTATTCTTTCGTTCATACTATGCAAGTACGTTATCCATCTTAACAAAACTTGCCAACTCATCATCGTTATCATCATCTTATTGAGTGTAATATCTTTCACTTGCTAAACATCTTTACACATCTTGATGGGTGTTGCATGCACACAAGATAAAGAGGGAGAGCAGAATGAAACTGCACGCTGAAATACCCGCATGTGACGCAAAGGCCGTCGGATGACACCAGGTAGCCAGTGCTATCAGATGCAACTTCAATAATCTGAAAGATTTCTTCTTGAAATCTTCAAAATGTCTTCCCCGCCCCTTTGTTGTTGTTTGAGAAAGACCAAAAACTATCCAATGCACAGCAGTGTTCTGAGTCCCTAACAGTTACATGCCTTTCTGCAATCTTTGTTCGTAGTATGTCCTAACCGTAGCATTCCCTCCTGGCTCAAATATATCGATATGTATTTTATATATTGCAATATACTGTATTTAGAGTGGGAGGGCCCATGATTACAACTGGGCATTCCAAATTGGAAGGAAAAGACGAATGGGCCTAAATCCATCCGTGGATAGCACAGCCATCCAGTGGGATGATTGAGTACACCACATGATAGCCTTCATATCCATGCTATGCAGCTTTTACAGTTCAAATAGCACCTCTTCATTGAATACAATGGTTCAGTTGTTTTCGAAGGTTCCATGGTTCAGCGCTGGACAGCTGATGACTCCTTAATGTTCACAGGTGCCATGTGTTTCCATGAATGACAAATATAGAAAGAGGTTTCCGTAATCTGAAAATGGTACTAGATTTGACTCCTGGCTTCCGGTATTCACAGACTGAAATGCAAACCCTACACGTATACTGTGCTCCCCGCAGAGTTCAAAAATAAAGAACGAGGTGGGCTAGGGAAGTCGCATTGCACTGTGAAGAGGCGAGGCTTCCAAGCAGATCGAATTTTGCACCATCGGAACGCGATTTGGTTATCTGGATGAGCTCATCACAAGCAGTGACACATCAAGGACACCTGACACCTGCCTATTTGACTATGAGATCATCGGCAACAGGAGCAGCTCACTTTGTGCTGTCGCTCAGTAAATGCGCCATGCTGCATACCGCACAGTCTTTTGATAGAGCAACTACCGTTTCCTCGTTTCATGATGACGGTGTCGCAAGGAACATATTTGTAATTCTTGTAAGCATGGCATGGCCTCATACTATTTTGCTGTTTCTTTGCCAATTTTTTCTTTGCCTTTTTTTGTAATAAAAATGAGAAATATTTTCCTATAAACTGTATCTGCGTACCAGGTATTTTTCCATGAACAAAAATTTACCCAGAAAAATTGGTCCTACCAAATGCCTTTCTGAAAGGCCAGCTAATTAGTCTCTGCTTTCTACTCCCAGGGTCCAATTTTCAAATGCATGTGGACTTTTTACAGAAAACCTACGTTTTAAAAATGATTTCAGACTGTGATTAAAATGTGAATATACTGTACATTACACAATGTGGTATGCATGGCCTACATTGTATGAGATTTCTTTTACCATAATATCTGGTCTATTAATATTACAATACTAGTGACCCATGAAAAACCTGAAGTTATAAAAAAAAACTATTTACACACTCCAATTATGTATGAATGATAAATGATATCAGCAAGATCAAGTGCTGATAGTTTCTGAAAGGCCTTTGGTTCTCTTTAAGATTAATGTGAACAATAAATGTGACTTATGACTGGCTGCTTGAATAGCACTGCTGCGGCGCTATGATGAACTGGAAAATTGGGACATCCGAGAAAATTTATTGCAGGGTAAGAAAACAAGGCCTTTATTTAAAAAAAATCTTCATCTAATATATTCATCGGATACTATTCCTTCCGTTAAATTAGCATTTTCTCATTGCCCAAAGAAGGGTCATTAAGCACTCCCCGCTGAAGGTCACAGAGTACTATTGTTATGTTGGTTTTTCAATCAGTATTCTCCATAGCTGAAGGTCTAATCTAATTAAACGAGTGCTTGCAATATATGACCTCCAGATTCTCAAAACGAATTAGCTTGCAGCACAAAAAGGCAGGCACAAAAATAACATTTGTTACCCCCTCACATAAGTTTAAATGAGTTATCTAAGCCATGTGTCCTGCCAGCACATCAGGACTGCCTACTTTTAAGATTCATGGATGCACTGTGAAGCTTGTATGTATGGTAGATCAGTAATCGTCTATAATACTCTAACCTAAAAATTGACAAAGGCTGGGGTGGAATTAAATCGGACTTGTGACATGTATGCGAAATTCGCTTTTTGACTCATTCTGCTGTTTGTCATGCATGTCATTTTATTAGATGTATTTGAAGACCTCTTCGAATACCTGTCCCTTTGAGGGTTAAACAAGTTCCAAATAAACAAACAAAAATAACATCTAGAGTCCTGCTGAATAGCCTTGAAATCAAAACCGTCGAACAGTCATATTATTTGAACGTCAGGCCCGTTCTTGGCTACTGTATGGCTTTAGAAGTGTGACCAAGCTCAAGATTTTGAATGCCATGGGAGCCGCCTATTATTTTTATGCTGCCTTACGCACTCCAAAAGCAAAACCATCACCATACATTTGACAACTGCATGCATCCACCAAAATACATTTGAGCATAACTCAATAAAATACAAACAATTGTGAAAATCTGAATCATCGAAACGTAATTCACTTTGTCAATAAAAATCCCTTGTGTCAAATGCCCCAAGGGGGAAGAAAATCATGCCTGCCAAAGGCTGCTCACAGAATACAAACAATGGCCACTTGTGTGCACCATCAATGCATGTACTGTACTTCCTAGTAGCTGTCACACTTGTTTGGCACCTGATTAGATTTATTAACATTATTCTCTTCACCCCGTGCTAAAAACAGGTGGCAAATATGCCAACAGATCAGTCAATAAGAAGCGTGAGGGACTTGCGTGGCTTCAGTGAATGAGAAGCACTTCTTTTATGTCCCCTAGCCCATTTAAAGAGCATTTTTCCAAAACTCACTCAAGTCCACTTTTGGTCAAGGGACTTGAGTGAGTTCTGGAAAAACACTTCATTTACTTTCAGCTGTACATTTTACATTTCACATTTTTAGGCATTTAGCAGACGCTCTTATCCAGAGCGACTTACACAGTTCACATTTCTTTACATACAATCCATTTATACAGCTGGATATTCACTGAAGCAATTCAGGTTAAGTACCTTGCTCAAGGGTACAATGGCAGTGCTCCACCTGGGAATTGAACCAGCAATCTCTCAGTTACAAGTCCAGTTGCCTAACCATTACACTACACTGCCACTGTAAGAGGTGCCTTACAGACATTCAAATCTAGGATCATCTTCACATCATCACTTTGTGAGTGCCAAAAGTGAAACTTAAAAGAAGTGGTGAGGCAGCTTTTTCTATTTATGCTCCAAGACTTTGGGATAATCTGCCAAAATACATTAGAGAGGCACCATCTACAGGTAATTTTAAGGGCAAACTGAAAAGATACATTTTAAAGATTTTCCTTTGAATGATTATGGATGGGTTTTTTTGCTTACTCTTTATTATTAATTATACGCTATGCTATTTTTATGTTTTTTATGCTATTTTGGTTTTACTTTCATTATTACTCCTGTTTTTATTTTTATGCTATATCCTATTTATGTACCATTTCAGTACACAGTGATCCTTCACCACTTGTATATACTCTTTCATCTTTTCTTTTGTGTGAAGCACTTTGGCATGCATTTTATGTTCTCTATAAAAAGGTTTCATTGTTATCAAAAATTGTAGGGTACAGCAATATATACTCTGTATATACTCAGTATAATTTGTAAAGTCTCTTTTAACACAAGAACATTAACTGGTTTGTTTCAATAAAGATTTATCAAACAGTCACTTTCACATTGCAGATGAGATGCCACACTGTTCCATCAGCTCATTGTGAATAGTCGTTAGTTTTGACAAATTTACCCCTCCTGTTTATACTATTAGCACGTTCATATTTTGGCCACAGAATATTTAGTAGTAGTCAAAAACAAAGAGAGAGACAGAGAGAGACTACATGGGCATACAAATCAGAGAGAGAGAGAGAGACAGACAGAGAGAGAGAGAGGGGGGAGAGAGACAGAGAGACTGCATGGTCATTAAAATTAGAGAGAGAGAGAGAGAGAGAGAGAGAGAGAGACAGACAGACAGAGAGAGAGAGGGGGAGAGAGACAGAGAGACTGCATGGTCATTAAAATGAGAGAGAGAGAGAGAGAGAGAGAGAAGAAGAGAGAGAGAGGGGGGGAGAGAGACAGAGAGACTGCATGGTCATTAAAATTAGAGAGAGAGAGAGAGAGAGAGAGAGAGAGAGGAAGAGAGAGACAGACAGACAGAGAGAGAGAGGGGGAGAGACAGAGAGACTGCATGGCCATTAAAATCAGAGAGAGAGAGAGAGGAAGAGAGAGAGAGAGAGAGAGGGTGAGAGAGACAGAAAGACTGCATGGTCATTCAAATCAGAGAGAGAGAGAGGAAGAGAGAGAGGGAGATGACATTTTAATCAGCTTTTCATCCTGAATAGCGTGCAGGAAGTGCATTGGCAGCTGAAACATTTCTGAACTACGCAATAGGCCTGGGGGACCGATGTACTGCCGATTATCAGCGCTGCATCCGTTTCACGAACCCCAGATTGCTTATTTCTGTGATCCTGCATTATCGCCCTGCTTACATCAATGATTGCAGAACGCAGAGCACGCAGGCGTGCTGTCATCAAGACATCTGTCCCCTGACTACGCTGCAACCACAGCAGCTCTGTGAATCCCCTTTGAAGACTGCCATATTCTGTCATCAGTGCCGTTTCTGTTTGCCCTACGTAGTCCTCTCATCAAATTAACCAAGGGATAGGATTACATTACCAGGAAACAGAAGTCAGTTTTTTTTTACACAAACAAGCCTTGTTCACATACTAAGTATGTCATTTAAACAGCCAAAGTGTATCACAGTGGCGCATATGCATACATTTTTGTATGTGTAAATAAAACCATATATATATATATTTATATGTGGAAGTAAACAAGCCATGTCCACATTCAGGTAAGTGCTGTCAGTTTTGAGCAGGTGAGGTGTCACACAGGGATACATTGTTTTGCTTTATTTTTAGGTATGTGAGTACAGGAGTGCTTCTGCAGCCAGGTGGCACAGCAGTGACTTGAAAGGCACAATTCGGTGATTCCGAATTGGAGAAAAAATTAATAAATATGAGCACTTCTAGTAGACAAAAAATGGATTAGATTACCGGCTGTGTACATTAATATTCCGAAATACAGTGTCACCTGCTCACGTGCCCTCCTAAAAAGTGTTGCTCCTCTGCTCTGTGACCTGGAACACATGACAAAATTAAAAAATAGGAAAAAAAACACTGTTTAAAGTGCTGTCAGGTGCACTGTGGACATAAACTGTCACTATTGCATTCTGTTCCAGCATGTCCGTCATGCCACTATGACCTGACTGTTCTTATACAATAGACCGATTGTTTAACATACCATACATGTGTCCCTAACAGGTAGCATGTGATGATTTTATTACTGAACTAGGCCATTGAGTTTCTGGACTTCCCCATTTGTTTACAGGAGTTTCACTCTTGCGTGGAACATTTGTCTTTCTTGCATGTCCATTGAATATACAGTACCAGTCAAAAGTTTGAGTACACCTGCTGGAAACTAGGTTTATCTCATAATTGGCAATGTTTTACACCATATAAGTTTCTTTAAATACTTGAAAATGACAAAAAACACATCAAAGCAATGTTGAATCTTGAATTGAATTGAATCTTGGATTCCTCAAAATAGCCACCCATTGCTGTGATAACAGCCTCACAAACACGGGCCATTCGGTTAATAGGTTTCAGCAGGAAATCACCCGATATGTCTTCCCAGCTCTCCTGCAGAAATTCCCAGAGGCACTTGTGGGTTGCTTTGCTTTGACTGTTCTGTCCAGTTCATCCCATACAAGTTCTATGGGATTGAGGTCTGGACACTGGGCAGGCCAGGTCCTTAGTTTGAGTTGTCCTTCACGTTCCCCCTTCACCAGATAGTTCTTGCACAACTTCAAGGTGTGTTTCGGGTCGTTATCTTGCTCAAGAATGAAGGAGTGCCCGCTTAGCCGTAGTCCAGATGGAAGGTGTACTCAAACTTTTGACTGGTACTGTATGTTACATGTACTTTTTTATACAAGAGAGTGTGATATAAGAATTCCAATGCATTTATTACACATGGAAAATAAACTGAATTGAACTGTTAAATACTGTCAAATCATATACTTTAACAGTGTTTATATTCCCATATGGTGCTTGTCAGATGCCTGAAATTACCAATTTGGGCTTTTCCTTAAAGACAACTTCAGCTGATTTTATGTGAGGAAGTTATAAATATGAGGTCCTATTTCTGTCATAGAAGATATAAACGTAGGCTAAAAATGTCAGGACATTTTTTAATTCGTCTTGATGTTATTTTTAATTAATCCACAGTGCCCTCTAGTGGTCAAATGGGGTTTAAACCCCAATCATTTACAAGGAACTCTCAATTTCTCTTCACATTTAATATATGATATATGCCATTTAGCAGACGCGTTTATCCAAAGCGACTTCCAGTAGTGAATACATACATTTTTCAGTATATGTGGTCCCAGTGGTAATTGAACCCATAACCTAAGCGTTGCCAACGCCATGCTCTACCAACTGAGCCACACAGAACCACTTTTTTTTATAAAGATGAGACATTTTATTGATCAAATGTATTCATTAAAATTGCTCTGAGTAATCAGACAAACCTGAGACAGCGGTGATTGGCTGTCCGCCCCAGAGGAAGGAAAGCCGTCATGAGCTCGCCGCATGCACAGAAAGCGTCTCTGGACTTACAGCTATAAATCACGGTCGGCGCTCGGGCGAATGCCGTCTCGAAGGAACCATAAATACTTTTTAGCTAAAAGAAAGCAGTGGAAACAAGACACAATACCATTGTAAATTAGTACATAGAAACAGTGAAAATGCAAGAGAAAGAATAACACTGTGCTTGGAAAGGGCCTAAGGCATGTAGGTATCTACTTTCTATTCCCTAATGTGACACCAGCTCAAACCACAGCCACACACTACAGATAACAATAACAATATTGAACTATTCCCTCATTGTGGAATATGTACAGTGCAAAACGGCTGCATTGCCAACACTGCATGTTTTCCAGGGCCATATTTATCTTTTTCCGGCTGTCATGAACCCAGCTGTCCAGCAGGAGGCAGGTTCTTTAGCAGTTCTCATGAGAAAAGCTATTGACACCAATTATTGATATTTGATTGTAATGCAAAAATAGGAAAAAGGACTCTTATTATTTTGAAACATTGTAACAGCTCTTGTATCTTAAAGTAATATTAATGTTATTTAAAACCTAAAAGCACTTTCTTTTTTGAAACATTAAAACAATGTCACATGGGTTAAACCCTTTGCTGAGACTGTGTCATTGATATTTGCTTAGCCAATCACCCTACATTCTTAAGCTAATTAACAAAATGAAATGCAGTCTTTACTTGATGTGTGGTGAGCGATCTGGTGCAAAAATGTCTGCCATGCATCATCAGTTGGGTACTACACATCTGAGGTGACCTCCCACCCTCACTGCGAAGCACTTTGAGATAGTGAAAAGTATTATGTACAAACATTAGTATTATTATCCTTTTACATCTGTAAATATAATACACACCATATTTGATACCCCGGCGGCACGGTGGTGCAGTGGATAGCACTGTCGCCTCACAGCAAGAAGGTCTTGGTTCTAATCCAGGCCGGGGCCTTTCTGTGTGGAGTTTGCATGTTCTCCCGTGTGTCCGCGTGGGTTTCCTCCGGGTACTCTGGTTTCTTCCCACAGTCCAAAGACATGCACGTTAGGCTAATTGGAGAGTCTAAATTGCCCGTAGGTATAAGTGTGTGAGTGAATGGTGTATGTAGTGCCCTGCGATGGATTGGCGACCTGTCCAGGTTGTATTCCTGCCTCTCGCCCCAATGCATGCTGGGATAGGCTCCAGCCCCCCCGTGACCCTAACTAGGAATAAGCGGCTGAAGATGAGATGAGATGAGATGAGATTTGATACCCCTCTCTCTTTTTCTCTCTCTGCCACTGGTTATTTCCACCTTAACAGTTCACCCCTTTAAAAAAATACTGTTTTTTTTTTTTTTTTTTTTACCTGTGTCTCGGACGCAACCTCCCAGTGAGAATAGTGCTGAGCTCAGCCTGGGTCTTTCTGTTTCAGCCATTAATCCGCAACAGGGATGGTTTCCCCAGGAGGAGGTTTTCACTCAATAAACTTCATCAACAACCTCAAGCTCTCGATTATGGAAATTCTCAGAGCATTTAGTTCCCTCATTACTAAGCTTGTATTTTTTTTTTAAAGGTTTTTCCCCTTTTCTTCCAATTTGGAATGAGATGAGAGAATCATTTTCCTAAGCCATGTTTTTTTCTTCACTGCTGGGCATCCTCCGTAAATTAATCCCTGTCAATGTCACTTGTAATATAAATTGGTTTGGAGAGCAATTTGTAATGCCAAATCACAAGCCACCCGCTCTCTCCCGAAACCTGTGAACTGCTTCTTTTCACTCCGCAGTTCAAAAATTAAGTCTGCACAGACATAAGTCGCAGGAAGACACTTCACATGCAGATTTACACCAGCTGACTGTGGGCGCCTGTCTGACCAGCGGGGCTGGCTGGTGTGTGACGAGACACGGCAACCTCGACTACTTAATCCCTCCCTCCCTGGGCTATGCTACCGCCAATTATGCATTGCCTTGCTGGGCTGCCGGCCACGGTTGGCACTGGCATGGTCTGATTCGGCCGTGGGTCTCATCCACACTAGTACAGTGCTTTAACAAGATGAGCCACGCAGCAGATCCAAATGATTTGTATTGTAGCGAGCATGCGCGAGGTGATGTATCAAGAAGTCACACAGAGCCAGCTGCGTTGCAAAAATGGCTACGCGAATAGCCACTTTATTAAAAGGCGATAAATATTTGTGTTCCATACACCGCACAACCCCAGATAATATCTGGCGATAATTATCCGTGTTCCATATACCGCACAACCCCGGATAATAAACTCAGTCAACGAAACACTTGATCGATGGCAAACACTTTTGCCCTGAAACACAAAGGACTACACTAAACGGTACATGTATAATGGTCGCGGTGGCTTCAACATTTAGCACACCACGACCAGCCAGCTAACACATAAAAGGGCTAACAATAACACATATAACAAAGTTAAACAACACAATAAGCTAATTAACACAGGGGGAACGAACAAACACACAACAGAGTTCCCCCATAATGCCCCGCGCACACATTTCTGCGTAGCGACCCCCCTGGATCGCTACAGTATTTGATTAAATTAAGCAGTTTAGGCCTCCCGCGTGGTTCAGTGGTTACAACGTCCGACGCTGGCCATGGAGACCGGGGTTCAATTCCCCGTCTCGCCAAGTGTCGGCTCTGGCCGGGAGTGCCACCAGGGGGCGGCGATTGGCTGTCCGCCCCAGGGAGGGGGGAGGGAAGCCGACGTGACGTTCGCTGCGTATAAGAGTGGCCCTGTAGTACCGGGGTACGGTCGACGGCTCGGCGAGTGACGGACGTCACTACCAGTCGCAGGACTACGGCAGCGAACTCACATTACTAGGGGGGGATTGACGTAAAATAGCGGGTCTAATTGGCTACCAAATTGGGAGAAAATGGGATAAAATCAGAAACAAATTTATTTAAAAAAAATAATAATTAAGCAGTTTAAACAACACAATAAAGACATATTTCATGTTTGTAGATTATCGTTGATTAAGTAAATACTTTTTAAATCTAGATGGTTAGTTGGATAATATTCTGTTAACGTGGGAACGTTTGTGCTCAAGCAGCTGAGCCGAGGTGCTACGAAAATAAGGCTGCGTGTAGATTTAATGAAAGGAGCAACACTCGCTTGAAAGGAAATATATGTTCACATTATCACACGAGGACAAGGGCAGTCTAGATGTACTTTTATAATATGTAAATATATATTTTCCTATGACCGAGTATTGCTCCTTTCATTTAATCTATACATTAACTCATGTAAAGAGACATGAAGTTTACTGCCACTTGGTACTACGTGGATGATTCCCTCTCCCTTTCCCCTTGCCAATGTTAACTTACTAGCTAGGAAACAACCTAGCTAGGTAACGTTGATGTTAAGTTTTGACTAACTGGATACATTTGCTATCGCTAATTGTTTATTATTAGCTTTCACATCTTTGAGATTCAAACCTGAATTCTGAGTGTTGTTAAAGTTTGCCCAGACGATTCTCAAATTCTTTCCAACTATTTGACTCCCTTTGTCTGTTTCTAAATAGTCATTTCAGGTACAATAAATCATGTTATTGCATCAAGAAGCTTTGTTTTTAACATGCTGTCAACTGTCAAAGCGAAATTTGGATATATCTTCAAATTTTGTAATTGGGCCTGTGCATTCACTTCTACAACATTTACCCAGCATCTGTATTTTTAAAATCACCCGCAGCCCCCACAAAATCAGATGGAGTTTTATGTATATTTTCTGCGATGGCAATATAAAAATGAAAATAGCTTCTGTATTTTTAGCAGTGTCTTAAAATATATGCCATTGGTATTCTACAGGAGGGAACTATGGACACACACAGTAATTTAATGATACAATATACTGTACATCAAATCATGTATAGCCTACCAAGCATTGTAGTGCCAAATTATGTGTGTAAACAATTAATTTTGCTGGGCAGCAAGCAGCAGATATTGAAGATGCGAAAGACGACACTGTGCTGCTCCAGCAACGCACCTGTGACACGCTGTGTTTTCTTCTGGTGTAGATTACACCCACTGCTGTTTTAATCGGTGTGGTTTGCTGTGCTGCTGCTGCAATGTGTGAAGTGCATTTTGGCTTTAGATGTTCCAGAGTTTCATGCCAATTTATTATTTTCATTTTAACATATAAGGAGAGGGCTTTTCTGTGTTTAGCTGGAGCAAGTGCTGGAGCAGCTTTCCTCTTGCTCATTTTGGCAAATCAGAGGCAACCTGTTCCTAATGAATCCACTAGATGGTAGTTTTGCTCTGTGCACATGCTGAGGCAGACATGTAATAGTGTTAATGCATCTTGTGTGAAATTCTGCTTGGGTGAAAATTCATCATAAAACTAAAAAAAGAGGCATTCTATTATCAAGTCCGTAGCTGTGAAATTTCATAAATAGAACATTCATAAATAGAGGTATACTTGTAGCACACTACACCATTGGGCATTCCATCCCATGCTTTACTGCAGCTGACAGTCCAACAAGAGCTTGACCAAAGTCCACATAGAGTTCATTAAATATTATGATAATTGCTGCTAATAAAATCTGCTGCATGCCACCAGCCTGCAATTGGTCCCTCTGTCAGGTACATGCCACACCTCTTTTGTGAAGGAATTCTCATTAAGTGCGTGAAAGAGTTAGTCAGAGCAGGCAGATGAGACTCAGTAAAAACATGCAATAGGGCCTAAATGACAAGCACGGGTGAAAGGCAACCTTATAGCCACCCACTACCTTGATTGTTCTGCTTGTGCATGCCTTTTGTAAATGTCTAAACGTTCATTTAAAAAAATCATGCAGAAAAAAACGTCCTGTATTAAAATATTTGTCCATGTGGAGATGATGGTATTGAGAGTTAGGTGTTGAAAAGTCTCTTACTGCACAGATGTTTGTTTTTCTTCCTTATTTGTGTTCTTCACTCTTCAACTCTCCAGTCTAACCATAACTGTGCCCTTCCAGTGCCTTGGGCCACAGAGAATGGGAAGGCTGCAAATGTTTTTGTTGTTTTCACCAACAATAACACCTGGTTTGGGGAGGCCCAACCGGTAGAGGCCCTGAAGATGGACAGACTCTTAAGGGTCCCAGGGGGGGTCCTCAGCAAAGTTGAAAAAATATATATTTCATTTAAAAATATTTTACTTTAATTTCCATATTTCATAAAGTACCACTTTAAGATAAGTAAAACTGGTTTATAAAAATAGTCTGTAACTAGTCTTGCCACCTGCACGTTCCCCTTGGTGCACTAGACACCCCACAAAATGCAGATACAACACTGTGGTAATTACAATAATTTGTTGTTTATCAAGCACTTGGTAATGCCACCCTACCTGCAAGGGCTTGGTCACAGTCGGGCACACGCCATTGCCGGAAGGCAGCGGGACAATCTCTTTCAGTTGTATGATTTTCCTAATCTAATGCTTCATTAGTTTTGGATTGTATCATCACTTTATCTCTTTGCCCGACTTGCTAACAATTAAAACCCATGCCTATTCAGCAACAAGCGAAGTATGTGCGTTTTGTTTTTTCTGGAGCAATCGAGGTAAAGTAGCCTACCCTGCCCAAAGGTACAAGGTCATATGCTACAGTATGCCTCGCAATTATTTAAGATATTGCTCATAAATAATTCAATTCATTAACAAGCCACTGTTAGGCGGGTCGTTTAGTTGCCTGGTTTTGATTCAAATCAAATGGATTCATTTTGTAAGAGGCTAGAAGCTCAGACTGCTTTCAAATAGGCTCAATGGGCGGCATTCAGTCTCAACCATCCACGCACACACATAGCTGTCAGCTGACGCATTCAGTGGTATTTTCAAATGTATAACTAAGATACCTTAACCAAAACTTTGCACAAATGTATTAAATAGGCTATTTACACGTAGCCTACGTATCAAAGACCGTGCATTTTTTCACCAGTCAATGCGCGAGTTCGCAGCGGTTGTGTTCATGCTAATGGTTTATGGTGCATCACATCTAAATCCAGCAGGTTTGACAGCATTATTATTCATTATAATTATATAGATTATGTTTTGTAGCTAGCGTAAATCTGACAGTGTATAGCATTGATCGAGGCAATATGTTCCCAACACTTAATGTTTGACATGTAGTCAGCGTGTTGAGCAGAAGAAGAAATATGATTGATACGACTCCTGTCTTAGACCATAGGAATGTGTTAGAAGTGGTGCTCAAGCAGCGTCATGCGTGCATTTGGAGAACAACAGCTGCACTATCCCCTCCCAGCGACCACTGCGGCTGCTTGTTGTCACGGTTTAGCCCATTCCGTGGAGGCCCTACGTTCGGAAAAATAGCTAGCTAAACATATAGCTAGCCAGCAATAGCTGTATTCGCGTGGGGAAAAAAAAAAAATACTCCATAACGGATTCCAGTGCATTTTAGAGGTAAGGTATTTTTTTAATAAGAAAAAGTACATTTTGTTGCAATCGCCGGTTATAATATAATATGATGCAGTATTTTCTGCCAGCATCATCATTGATAGCCAAGCGTAATCACAGTGACTTGGGTGCTCGGTAGCTCAGCATAATCACTATAATCTCGAGCTAGTTAGCTATTTACGCAAGGTCAGGCTCGTGTGTCCATGAACAGCTAAATGCAGTCAGTGTGCTCGTTAACTTTAGCCAAAAATGAGCGGCGTCGCTACCAAAGCATCTCTGGCGATATTTTAACTAGTCGGCAAGCCTGTCATCAGCACCGCGAAATTACTAGCTAGCTGCCAAGGTAGCTGTCCAATTCCTTATCTTACAAAATAGCTGTTTACCAGTCACTATAACTGGCATGCAATCCACAAGTTATAGTAGAAGCAATTTGTCATGTTCTAAATGTAATGCCAGAGTTGGTTAGCTAGCTCGCTATAATACGTGGTTTTGTCAAAAGATTAATTAAACTTGGTTGGTAGATAGACAGTTTCCATAACTTTGGAACTACGTGAAAATGACTGATTATGATTATCAACGCAATGACTGATGTTAGCTAAGTGACCGCGAGTGCTTATATATTTCATTTGCTGGTTTGCAAGGTAGCAGCGCTAGTGGGTTATGTAAATGTTAAGTTGCAACCGTAACCACAATGAGTCTGAGATGTGTTACGATAGCTAGTTTGGTAACCTAACGTTATCCAGGCTTGCATACTAATCAGACTAGGTTGCTGCTCGCTAGCAGATGACGCCATGCGAAAACTTTCTTGGGCTGGTTGGGGCAGCAAAGGGAGGCTCCTCTGTCATGGAGTAGCGAGCTGCTCAGAATGAGGGGATTTTAGCTTGTTGCTTCAGTTCAGCCATAACATGTTAAAAAAAATAACCCATTTACATACAGCAGAACAAAATATTAATTGTATAATTATTTCTAGATATCGATGTAGTTAAATATCAAGATAATGCTATCCAATGGCAACTGTGTAATAGCACGGTTAATTGTCGGTCCTGTTGAATGACATGTATTGGTTGTACAATTGTAAGATTGAATTTAAGTGCGTTTGTACCCCCATTGTGTTCTTTCCCTTCAGGTAGAACTCTGAAATGGAGACCGCTGGGTGCACCGGGACACAGGCGCCCTCTTTGAACGCCGACCAACAGTCTGCTGGCGGATATAGTTGGGAAGTCACTGACATTACCCGACTGCATCGTTTTCTGTGCTACGGATCAGAAGCGGGTACATACGGTATAAAAGAGCACCGACTTGGCATGGACAACACAACAGTGTTGATACGACTAATAGAGAAGGTAGAGGCTGCGAAGTGGTTCAAGAAATCAAGAAATTCAGCCTCGAATGCAGGGCGTCGAAGGCGAACCCTGCTCTTTTCGCCCTAGCCGTTTGCACTCAGCACTGCGACGTAAAAACCAAGCAGGCCGCCTTCAAGGCCTTTAAAGAGGTCTGCCGCCTTCCATCCCACCTGTTCACCTTCGTCCAGTTCAAGAAAGATTTGAAGGAAGGCATGAAATGCGGCATGTGGGGGCGAGCGTTGCGGAAAGCGGTCGCGGACTGGTACAATGAGAAAGACGCAATGAGTTTGGCGCTGGCTGTTACAAAGTACAAACAGAGGATCGGCTGGTCTCACCAGGACCTGCTGCGTCTCTCTCACATGAAGCCAGCAAACGAAGGTGAAAATTTACACCACCTGGACACTTTTTATTTATTTATTTATTTTTTAAACAAATGCGGAGCACATCACATCAATAGGCTGTTTCCATTACACGACCTGGGGACATGCAAATGTGCTTGCATTCAGCATGTCCTTACCAAAGGTCATTATAGAATCCAGGGTTATTGAAAATAGGTTTCATTTAGATTCTGGTCTTTCACCTTTGGCATACTAAACCCGAACTAAGCAGCTATATTTATTTCCTTGGATGTACTTTCTTCCAGTTTGGAACAAATATGTCGATGTGTCACTGTCGGTCTCAACCATATTTTAATAACCCTGATAGAATCCAGGAAGACCATGCACAACCTGTTAATTGTGGCAAATTTTTTGGCAGCCAATTTTAGATACCTTTAATGATGTCTCTGCTCTTGTTCATATGTTTTTTCTCTCAAGTCTGCTAATATACAGAGTCACACACCAAGCAGGAGTCATTTGAATATATGCAAAATCTTTGAAAGTGAAACTCTTCATACGCAATGTTATGTAATCTAGGTTCTTTGGTCACTATGTTTTTGCATTGATTTTGCTCCAATGGCTTTGTTTTTCAGCCATTGCGGTGATCAATAAGTATGTAACGAAAGGGTGGAAGGAGGTCCAGGCGTCGTTTTGCGGTAAGGAGAACTCTGAGGAGACCGACAAGGTTCTCCAGTACCTGGAGGCGGTGGAGAAAGCGAAACACTCTGAGGATGAGTTAGAAGTTATCCACCTGATCGAGGAGTACAGGCTGGAGAGAGAACAGTTATTGACCAACCACCTGAAGTCCAAAGAGGTTTGCAATCGCCTACTGCTAATTATTTTAGATTTGTTTAAAAGAAAAGAAAAAGAAAAAAAAAAATATATATATATATTTCGACTTGGTCCATCAAAATGTATGTTTTCGAAGTCCATATGTGGAACACACTGTACTTCACAGTCCGTGGAGATGCAGTGAAGCAGTCATGCGGACGGAATTAGTTCTTGTCATGTCTCATTAGGTATGGAAGGCCTTGCTGAAGGGGATGCCATTGGCTGACGTGCTGCGGAGCCTGGGGAAGATGACCGCTGACCAGGTCCTGCAACCTGGAAGTTCAGACACCGCGGCCATGTGCGAGAGACTCCAGAGTATCTCTGTGCTGAAGAAGGTATGGAATGTTATTTCAGAATGTTTGTTTGTTAGGTTTTTTTATTTGCAATGCCCCGATCATACTCAAAGTTGTGCACGCTGCCACCTCCGCTGTCAATTCAGGAGAGCATAGACAAGCTTATTTTCATACCACAGTTTACCAGTTAAGCTTGCACAGACCTGAGTCGGAGGAAGATGCTTCATGCTCAGTTTTATACGGGCAGACTGTGGGTGCCCAAATGACGAGCGGGGCTCGCTGGTATGCAACGAGACACAGACTTCCTGGCTCATTAAATATGTCCCTCCCTGGGCAAAGCTGTCACCAATTATGTGTTGCCCCCAGGGCTGTAGGCCACAGTCGGCACTGGCACAGTCCAGAGTTGATACCAGACCTTCAGGTTCACCCGCACACTAGAACAGCCTGCCTTGTTTCTTGTTTTTACATTTCCCTGATTGCTGGGAATATGTTGTCCCCAGCAACAGAGTCACACAATTGAGAATGTTGTTATATTTTTGGAAGCATCTTTAATTAGGCTTCAGATGAAAACTTTTTTTGATTTGTGTTTTCAGCACCCAAGTGAACCTTCACTCTTCTTTAGTGCATCAGCTGGCGCAGAATGAGCATAGTGCAATAAGAATAGCGCAATATAAAATGTAACCAGTTTCTTCTCTCTCAACTGAAGGCTAAAATTCACCCATTCCACATCCTGGTGGCTTTGCAAACCTACAAGAGGGGTCATGGAAATCGAGGAAAGCTGAAATGGGAACCGGACAAGGACATCGTCCAAGCACTGGACATGGCCTTTTACAAATGTTTTATGGTAAAAACTGATTTTAAATGGGACATTTTAGCTTGTTTCTCTGTTTTCCTTTTCTGAGGCCATTGGTAGGGATTTTCCAAAACTTAATCGTCCAAGCACTGTATATGACATACATTAAAGCCTTTTTACAAATGTTTTATGCATGTTTTGGAAAAAGAAAAACGATTTCTGCCTTTTATTGAGATAATAATACCAAACAGCGGTACAGCGGCATCTATTGGCCAGAAAAGTTATTGCGCTTCAATGAATGCATTTACGGACGTTAGTTTACGCTGAAGGAGGGATGCCACATGACTACAAAGCGCTGAGGTAATCCTTGATATGGTGTGTTCTAATTAGCTGTTATAGCTGTTATTAACTGTTGGAGTGAGTGCAAGACAACCTGATAATAGTGTGAAAATATCTTCTCATTGCTTGGATTTTGCATAGAAATCTTACCATACCTTGAAACATCACCTGTATGTACACAGCATCCAATGTAACGCTGTTAAATGACTGCACTGATATCAAACCCTTTACTTAACCATAGAATGTTGAACCCACTGGGAAGCGGTTTGTGGTGGGCGTGGATGTCAGTGCACCAATGAGCACCACAGTGCTTGGGAGTCCTGTCAGTGCAGCTACTGCAGCAGCAGCTATGGGCATGGTAAGCTGAACATCTGTCCATAATGCATCCAATCAGTAATTAGCTAAAGTTTCCCAGGATTCCAGTCATTCTTTTGTTACATAATTTATCAGCTCTGTAGACTCCTTTATCCATGCTGATTGGATGAGGTTTTACACATTTATACGACTGCTCCAGAAGTTGCTCAGTGGTATAGCAAGAAGTGCTTCTCACTTCGTAGGATTCAAACCTGCAGCCCTTCTGTTGGAAGAATTGTTTTATGACCACTATTCTACACTGCTATCTCATTCATAGCTGGTTCAAAGGTCTTTTGTTTGTGCTTTTGTGCCTGTTCATTCATTGTGCGATTTTAATTTAAGTTAAATTTTGTTTATTTATTTGACCATTCATTTTGAAAATGTAAAGTATTTTTGAGAGAATGTAGAAGTTAATGTTCAGGTATTGAAAAAATAATGAAATCAAAGTTTTTTTTTTATTTAGAAGTGATTTGGGAGGCATTGTTACTGGAATATATAGACAATCGGCAGGCTAGGACCCACTGAAATCGGCATCAGCAGTGGGTAAAAAACAAAAAAGCAGGTATTGGTCAAGCTCTAGTTATGTACCTTTTCAATAATAATTGATGATTTCACCATTTGTACCATTAAAAGGGAGAGAGAAAAAAATGTTCATAAATTGGACAACAAAATCATATACTATAAGTTGGTCAAAAAGAAGGTGGTGAGTGAGATTTTTCAGTGCAGGGGAAATGTGTGTCTAATTTGAGTTAAAAATGCTTTGGTTGAAGGTCATTGCGCGAACAGAGGTGGATTCCCAGGTCCTGGTCTTTTCTGGAGGAGCGGTCTCTCCCTGTCCGATCACCACAGACATGTCTCTCACGCAAGTAACTGAAGAATTGGTCAAGGTGAGAACACACATCAGAAGTTTCAATGAAAAATGTTTAAATAATGTTTACAATTTTAAAATGGTTGATATGGTTGCAGTCAAGGTGCAGGGTAAATTGTGTGCATTTTTTCTTGCCTTAATGAATAATTTGACTGGATATTGCACCTATCCCCCCAACTGTTGATGCTAAAGTCAAGAATAAAAACAGCAAAAGGTCTGGGGTTTTTTTCTTTCTTTTTTTCTTGAAAGTTGATGAGCTCTCATTTTTAAGGGCACAATGCTAATTTTTTTAGGCATGTTGGGCAAGTTTTTTTCATAAATGTCCTTGTGTGTTTTTTTCCTTCATGCTATTATTGTTTCTTGCCCCCCTTGCGCACATTGTTTGAAAAGTACTATACAAGTAAAATTTGTTTTGAATAGGGAGGTGATTTCTTATCATTTACTGAAAAGCGATAAGAAAATGACTGAAAAATGATTTGTTCATTTGTATTTGAAAAAAACAAAAAACACAGTACACAAAATTTGATTTTATGTCTTTACAAAATGACTCGCCTGGAGAGAAAGAAATGCAATCCCATCTGTCCTTTTTATGAGAAAATGGGGGACAAGCAAGTTAAATCCAAACATTGTCAGTTGGAGCTATCACTTTCATACGGCAGCACCGGCGCTATTCTCATTCACATCAAAATAAGCGCCTTCAATTGTTTTCATTTTTTGAAAATGTAAATGTTTCTATTAAAATACACATCAATTATCTGGTTTCAATAAGGAATATACAAATGATATGATGCAAGGTTCTTTTAAGGATGTTTTATTTGATGTAACAAAGCTAACAGTGCATTAGCCTACGTTAGAGTGGATAATATGTCCGCTGTGGTGTACTGTTATATTATAAGTCATAAGTCAAAACGCTGTTAATTTACTTTGCATGTGGACCAAATGTAATGATCAAATGTTATCATTTCAACAGTTGACCTAAACAAATTGGCTCCACTAACCAATGTTGTGTTGTATATACTGTATGATATAACAATAGACTAGATGGGAAGTAATTTCAGAAATGCAACCTCACGTCCTGCATTACATGATTCGCCCATGTAAAGATGCGCAGTATTGAGAGTCAGTTGTTAAAAGGCCTTGTGTTGCACAGATGTTTTGTTTTTTCCTTATTTTGTGTTTTTCCCTCCTCAGATTCCCAGTCTGAGCACTGACTGTGCCCTTCCAGTCCTATGGGCCATGGAGAATGGGAAGGCTGCAGATGTTTTCGTAGTTTTCACCAACAATGACGTCTGGTTTGGGAAGGTCCATCCGGTGGAGGCCCTGAAGATGCACAGACACGTGCGTGGTTGAAAAAAGCACTTTGGTCATTTTATTTAGTCTGTTAGTTTGTTTGTTTGTTTGTTGTTGCAAGCATTTCTACTGTATAGGTTTGTTGTTATCAACCCAAACTATATAAAAATTCACTTGTTCAAAAATGTCACAGACTACTCACAACTTGATATTTTGATCTGAATTCTCTGTTTTCCCCCAAACCTTGCCCGGTTTGTTAATTAAGTCAATTAACGTGTTAATTCAGGCAAAGTCAATCTGAGTTGTCTTGGGATTTTTAAAATGGATTCAGCTTTTCAACAAGTACGTCACCCATCCCATTGACTTCGCTTCCAGTTCCTTATATTCTGCATTAGCACAACATTTGGATCTGTATTTAAATGCATTTAGATGAACAAGAATAGATTTGCAAATGTTATTTGAGAGCATTGCATTCTGGGGTTCATATGAGGGTTAGTCAGCCTGAAGTAAGATACAAAACCACATAACTGTCTTAAATAAGGTTGTATAATAACATGTTCTTAGCTACCAAAACAAAGAGCTTTTCAATATACTAAAGGAAGGTGCGAAAGTTTACATTTGCAGTGAAAGTACCCCTGCATACGTTTTTTCGTCCTTGTTTCCTCATAATAAAAACAAAAAACACCAGTGGAAAGTTTTTTTTTCCCCCACGGTTATTTATGCAGGTACGTGCTTATTAATTTCCCTATTGTAATTGCAGAAAATGGGAGTGTTGTCCAAGCTAGTAGTGTGCGGCCTGAGCTCGACCAGCCTGGGCGTGGCGGACCCTGAGGACCGAGGCATGCTGGAGGTGTGTGGCTTTGACTCTGGAGCTCTGGAAGTCCTCCGCAGCTTTGTTCTGGATCTCATTTGAGAGGAGCAACGAGGGAGGGGCGGAGGAGGAAAAGAAAAGAAAAAAAACCTTCAAAACTGCAACTGAAAGGAACTATAAGGAGGACTGCATTTTGTAAAGCACTGTACCCAAAAGAAACAAACAAACAAAAAAAAACACTTATTCCTTACAAACAAAACGAAATTAATGAAATTTTGAAATGGCACATCTGAAAACTGCCTGAATTTAGTCATTGAAGATGAAGGACAAAAGCTATTTTGATTGTAATGGTTTTAATGGTCCAGCAGGCTGGGCTATTCAGTATATTTAAGTGTAAGACCTTAATGTAATGTAATGAAATGTGGGTGGGGTTGGGGTGGGTTGTGTTGTAATATCGTGTTTTTTGGAGGGTTCTGGAAGAGGCCAGATGGATTTCCTTTTAGAAAGTAGATTTTATGGCAAAGGAGTGGGATGGGTGGGTTTTGTTGTCTAACAAACAAATCCTTTAACTAAAATGTTACGTGTGTGCTGCTAATAACTAACACTTGATAGATGAAGGTTTGTGTGCCAGAGGACTTTATGTTGTAAGCTATATAATAATGTAGGTTTTTTCTTTTTAAAGAAAGTTTTATAGGATATGTTGTTGGTTGGTCCTTGGTATATAATAGGAATTAAGACATGACTAGACAGGTTTGTTGTGACTTTTTATCTACACTTTCATTCTAATTTATCACACAAAGAAATCACTTTAATGCTTAGATGAGGAAGAAGGTTACTCATGAAATGCTTAGGTTAAAGGTCAGGAGTTGTGTTGAGGTATTTTTTTCTCTCTTCGATAATGAATTCACAGTCAGAATTCAAGATTCAAGATTCACATCTTTGGCATTTGATGCCAAGAATGGTATGATTGTTCCCTTTGGAATTTGGAATTCCATTATTCTGTTCCCATTCATGCGTTCAGAGTGGTGTAATGTTTGCTATGCATTACAAGTAGTGTTTTCCATCACTGTATTGTGCTTGTTAAGGTCCTTTCATTGTCTGGTCAGAGTAAGGCTAGGAAACGAGGAGCATAATGTATTATTGCTAAGAAAGTACAAGCACTTCATAAGGAAATGTAAGGATGCTAGTTATGCAAAAAAACCGAATTTAAACTAATGTACCAGTAGTATTTCACTACTTTTTAGATGTAACGGATACAATTTGAATGTACCTTTTATAATGTTTCTGTATCACTTGTAGAATTGTATTTTAAATTGAAATGCTTTATACTTGTTCAAATATGGGTTTAATAAACAGGACGAAGAGCAACACTTTACACTGAGGGGTCCATTCAGTCGTGGGACGATAACTAAAGGTCCAGCGACCAGTAGCTTGCGTCAACGTGACCTCTTTTGTCATAACGTAACCGGCTCTTTTTGTTCGCTGTCCCGATTTGATTAAATCGACCCCTGAGTACAAAATACAAATTGCCTGACCATTTAACTGTGATTTAAGAGTCCCCTTCGAACCTGTTGTTTTAACTTACCGTCCGTTTATATGATTAATTTTGCAGGTGTGATTAGCGTAGCTTGTTTACCTGTCCACACAATTGTGAAGCTGGATGTCACACAAAAACAGCATAAGTTGTTACTGAAGAGCTTGCAATAGCAGGGGCATATCTGAGTTTGAACTTTCAACCTTTCTCACGAACGGTTCTCTGTCCAGTGCCCTAGTGGTCGTCTGGGGTAATGCTTTACATTAGATGGTAGCTTTTTCCATCAGTCTGAAGTGTTGCTATTTTAAGCTTTTAGTATTCATGAGGGTAATAGTAACTGGCCTAGGCGGTGGCATGTTAGACAGAACTTAACGCACGACTTCACAAACATTGTGTGTGCGTCTGCATATGCCATACACTTTCATTTTTAAAGGCCCACAGTGATTTCTTGATGGCTCATCTCCACTCAGTGAAAGTTACTTGCTCATTCAAGTGAAGCAATATGTTTGATGGCATGTTCTTTTTGCTGTGCCTATTTTCAGCTGAAAACAGTTGCTAATTGAAACGGACCCCTAAAAAGACTCCTCCACCTAATAGACGATGGAGCTTGCACGGCATTTCCTTTTAAATGAGACAGTGGGAGCTTTTTCCAGTGTAAGCTGATACCAATGCTGCCTGTCTTGAATATTGAAAAACTGGATTGCAAATATATGACAGAGGATTTTCCCGAATATGGTGCCTCTTTTAGGACACCGTCCTTCTCAGCAGTACTACCTCCCCCTCCTTCACCCTCCCTCTCGCCCTCCATCTTCCTAATACTGTGATGTATAACAACACACGTTTCAAGTTTTATAGCTTACCAGCCAACAAACGGGGCAGACCGGGGCTTTCTCTCATCTTGCTTACCCCCATAATGTCATATTGCTGGATGCGGTGGGGATGACTCACTTCGGAAACTTTGGCAGTAGTTCTCAAAACGCTGAGGTAGCTACTTGTTTGTGTGTCATGTTCAGTACCGTGAAGTTGCTGTGTGCTCTCTTGTCGTAGCGTAGCGTAGTGGTAGCTGTTGCTTGCTCCGTATGTAGGTAAGCGGGCCACAGTTCTCATCATTCTTTTTCCTTTTTTTTTTTTTTTTTTTTTTTTTTTCTTTCCCCTGCACGTTCATTCACTCATATTCCTTCCTGACCCCATTGCTAAAGACATAGTTAGCCCATTAATGTAGGGCTGTTTTTTTTGTTTTTGTTTTTGTTTTTTTGCTGAAACAGCTGTTTAAGTCGGTACTCTAGTAACAAGTAGTAGTAACAAGTTGCCTAGGAGTTATTCTCCCCTGGAAAATGTGATGTGGCTAAACTGTATTAAATCTGGAACAGATTTATAAATCAGTGTTACTGTTTTGCTAACATTTGCTAATGTTAACCATCTTTTTTGTATCCTGCTATTTAATGGCCGCAGAAATAAAACCACTGAAATGCCATACATCAACACACAAAGAAAGGAGGAGGGAGTAGACTCACATTCACTTCCTTTCATCTGCCTCATTTTTTGTCCATTTCATCCCTTCTTTTAGTGGAGTGTTAACGTATGACATTTGTGCAGTTTTATTTTGCTAGCTGCTGCAATTTGTAGAACTGCTTTAACCTCACACACTTTTTCGACTTTCATTTGGTTGTGAGAAAAAATACACAAGTTTCAATCCACTTGGATCTTTTGTAATAGTCTCACAATACAATGCAAACGTAGGCACTGTGTAACAAAGGTTGTGAGCCCAAGGTGGTTTGGTAGGCCTTCTACTATATATATTCATGCTTAAGAACCAAGTCATTCATGTGATATGACTGGCCCCTCATGAGAATAAAATGACCAAACTGATTTTAAATTAGTTGCTAGGATCCACCCAGCCCTTTTGGATTGAAGCCTACCATTAAAATGTGTTTTGTGTTTAAATTCAACAGAGTATGGGTGTCATTTCCCAAAACAAACCGTATAAGGAAAATGGGTACACCCACACACAGTACATGGGGAAGCACTTTCAAAACGAACTGCCAGTAGAAAAGATTTCCCACAGCTTAGTGCACGAAGGTAGTCGGTTTTGTCCGTAACTGATGAGAACAAGCTCTTAAAAAAAAAATAAGAATAATAAATAACTGTCTTGTCCTCTAACTGCAATGAAAATCACAACTCACTGGGGCATCTTTGGAACTCTGGAAATGGTCTGTTTCGTTCATCACATGCTTCATCATCCTTGGTGAATGTGTGAGTGCAGCGAAGCCTGTGGTAAAGCCAGAAGTCGCTGAACTATGACTTTTGAGTGCCTTGCACAAAATAGGCAATGAAATATAATTGAAGCTCACAAAGTAAACATAAAACGTGCCTGAGAAAAATGACCGAGCGCATCTTCTTTGTGATGGCATTGGAACCATTATTAAGTATGCGTTTACAATTCTGTTGTATTAAAGTGACTACTGATGGGAAAAGGTCATTAAGCCATTCCTCTGCAGAGGTAACGTGAGCAAATAAAAACACCGATGAATTGAATGAATTCAAATCCATCACATTTTCAAACGGCATCACCCATCATTACAACAATTCAGTTCAAAAGTGTAGCTACCACAAATCTCGTTCAACACATTCACCATGTTACAACAGCGTTAAAGTAGACTTGAGAATTTCACAGTGCCGTTTTCACAAACTATGCCACACTGAAAGAATACTCGATACAGTAAGACCAAGTTTAAACAGCTCTGATTGTATGTGATTTAAATATATGTGCATTGATAATGTTTTGCCTTATTGCAAAATGTCTTTACAGTGCCTGTGGAATTTGGGTGCTTCATTAGTGACATGTAGCTGATGTACAATTTTCAGCAACAATATATCAGGCTGATATCATTTCTAAAGATATATTTTAAAGGTATTATTATTATTATTACTGACTATAGTATGCTCATTATTACTGCTTCTATTTCTATTACTACTGTTAACAATGATGTGTCTTTTTGGAGGGGTTGATGTGCCGGGATGTAACGATTCAGGTGGGGGATGTTGCTATGCTGTTTTTTTACTCTATTCACTCAAAAAAGGTATATAATAATATCATAAACGATCACACACTAATATAAAGGTGCTTTTAGTGATATAAAAGTGTCCCTCACTGATTGACTGCGTCCTCACAAAAGAAAAGACAGTACATCAGTTTACCACTAGAGGGTACATACTGTATGAACTAATAAGGCGATACACAATATGTTGCTGCAAATACTGAACAGTGCCTGCTCTTACGTTACTGACAACACAGTCCTGGAGGGATATGATTACAGGCCTATCACCTTTAAAGGACTGGTCAGTGAAAGAGAAGTTTCTTTATCGTTCCGGGCTCATATCAGAAGACACCACTTCAGATGGTGCCCAGTGTTGAATTTGTTCAGTGCAATTCATCAGACCCCACATCCCACATCAGAAGAAACCCCAAGCCAACTCATTATTTCAGCTCCCCATCACCTGTGCACTTCAGAAACATTATCCAACTCCTCAGTGTTACATCCCTGCACTCCGCCCATCCTCCCACCTACTATCAGATTGGTTGTCCGAGATGGCTTTCGAGTGATGTGTCCAGTTAAAGCACTTATCTCAGTGTGCTGACACAAGTTACAATGGTTCAAATCATATATGAAAGTGTACTGTAAAATCTAATAAACATGCAATGCCACAATCTCTGCATGTGATTATTTTTGTAGATGATAATCTACTAAAATATCAAATTTAAATGCACAATTACATGTCAATGATGGTATTACCTTTTCATCTGGCTACCAGTCATATTGTTTGAATTTTACCTCAGGAGTGCTTGGAGATACTTGTAAGTTGCATGAAAGCTATTTACATAAAATGAGATATCAGTACTGAGCTGTTAATTAATTCAAAATGCTGTTACAAAATATTTGCGATAGCCTGAGCTGATTTTAATATTGCCAATGGAGGGACCAGTGCCCTATGATAGATTAAATGGAGACAGAATTTATCTGGGTATAAATTATAGATGACTGCTGTATTTAGCTGCACACTATTACATGCGATATGAGGTTAAAGGCGTGCAGATACACCATTCACCTTCCATGAGATGGATTCAGGTAATGGAGTCACTAGTGTGTGCTGTTCTGACTTTCCCAGGGAAGGTAACTGCAGCTGAACAGGTGCTTATTTTGGTCATGCTCAATAATGTAGTTTTCAAAAATGGAGAAGCTCGTCCTGGAAGCAGCTAAACAGGTGTGTCTCTTGACTGCAGTTGTAATGGACCTTCTCTTTGCCAGTAAGAGACATTTCTGGAGTATTTTCCTCTACAACTAACTTCGAGTGACTGAGTGTGGCAACATGACAGCGGATCCCAGACACTCTGATGTATATTTAAGAGTCCTGTTAAATATGGTGCCCTGAAACTAAGGATTCATGTGTGTTGAACATAGTCATTGTAGCCTTCATTAAATATAGCAGCGTCTAACATAGATTTAGAGGATTTAAAAGAGTGTTCTTGTCTAATATGGCCGCCCTGCTCCCAAGAACACGCGACTGTTGTTTTCAGTTGTACCGCCGATCAATGCATTCTATATCTATAGCTGACACAATAATAAGTAGATCCCAAACATTCCGTTCGAAGTATGCCTGCGAGTTTTTTCATACTCCGAATAGAATTTAGCTACACAGATACGTTAAATTAATATTCCATTTTCTCCAGTCTTTGTTAAATTAGTGCATAACATGGGTCAACGCACTGATAAGGTCATTTGGCTCGTTTGAAGAACAGTAGTGGAACGTCCAATGGTGTGATTTGTGATCAGGCACATTGCACGACCGCTCTCAGTTGAAGAGTACTTGGGGGGCCTGGCGATTTCACTCTGCGAAGACTATTGAAGATGGCGGACGTGTTGAGTGTTCTTCGTCAATACAACATCCAGAAAAAAGAAATCGTCGCAAAGGGAGACGAAGTTATATTCGGAGAGTTCTCCTGGCCAAAAAATGTCAAAACCAACTATGTCATTTGGGGGTATGTGAATGCCGTTTGTATGTAACACCTAGGTATTATTAGGCATTGCAACCAGGAAAAAAAAACTTTTCCTATCTCCAAGCATGCGATGTTGCAAGCGGGCTAGGTAGCTAGGGAGCTCGCACTGTACTTATGTGCTAGCTTGCTTATTTCTCAGATAGCTACAGCAGTACAATGCATTCATTTTGTTCATAGCTTAGATTCCTTTTACGGTCTGAACCTCGTGTGTAAGAGTGACCAGCAGCTCGTGATTTTAATATAATGATCTAGCTAGAAAGCTGCCAAATTGGGTAGCTTCGGAGCTTCAGTCTACCTCCCTTGCCTGTCAAGTTCCACAACACCACAACATAGCTAACGTTAGCTAGCTAGCTACCGAGCGTGGTTGCTGTCACGGTTTAAGATTAGTTGGGGAACAATAAGGCTGTTAAAGTTGCGAGTCAGGTTGCTGTTGACATTTGCAGTATTCGTGTAGTTTTGTCTTTCATTTGGGAAGTTGGCTGTTACTAGTTATTTGCCTAGCTAGCTTAGCTAAATGCAACTAACGTTGCATAACCATAACAGTATGATCTTGTGTTGACAGCTCGCTAGCTTCTTGTAAAGTTGTATATTGTTCGATAAGCTAACGACAAGCTCTGTTAAATGCATGAATTTGCTGGCTTGTGGTATTGGATTATTAGCTTTCTTGTCTGAATATGCATCTCATCTGTACGTTTTGGGACAAAACATAAAAGTGCAAAGCTTTAAGCAAGCAATACAGTCAATTTATAGCTAGCTGTCTGTTATTTGTGCCAACTCTGTTGTAGACATCTAGACAAGTAAATGCTGTTCGCTAATCCTGGAATCGTATGTCTGGTTTTAATATTCTAGAACTGGCAAGGAGGGCCAGCCCAAGGAGTACTACACACTGGACTCCATCCTCTTTCTTCTTAACAACGTGCATCTTCCTCACCCGTCCTATGTGCGAAGGGCTGCAGTAAGTGGAACTCTTTTAAACCTGTTCGACTTGGTCATCATCGGTCTAATTTATCGCATTGCTTTGTGTAAAACAATTGATGGCAAAGCTGTTTGTCCTAAATTCTGTTGAATCAATATTACATTTACCGATTTTATTATTTAGTTGTTATATTGTTTAGTATTTAGTAATATGGTGCCATGTTGCATCCATACTGTGGTTGTGGAAGAAGTATTTAGGTCTCACACTTTCTTGAAAAAATACATTTATGTTGAATTGCCTGATTAGGTTTTTACTGGGTGGCTTTACCCTTGCCTTGCAAACTGGTGAATTGTTTGTTTTCCATTAGACAGAGAACATTCCGGTAGTTAGAAGACCTGATCGAAAGGATTTGCTATCTCATCTCAATGGAGAAAGTTGTAAGTATGAATAAACCACTTTGTTTGATTATCAAATTGTAAATATCAAACGCATGTGAAGGTGTGTGTGTGGGAAATATATAGAAATTTCAGAATGTCCAGAAGAATCAGACCTGGAAAATGTTTATGTTTTTCCTTACAGCAACTTCAGCGAGTATCGACAGAAGTGCACCTATAGAAATTGGTTTGCAAAGGCCAACGCAAGGTACGTTTTAATTGTGCTTTAGTTATTTATTGTTGTTCTTCTAATTTTTATCATGCAGCTTTTATACTACAGCCTTTGTTTTCATCACCCATATGCAAGGTCGAGACGATTCACCACTTAATCAGAGTGCTATTTGTAGATTGTTTTGTTTGTTGGTATTTTCCCCTCTGTGTGGATACACCTAGCCTTTGTGGTACAAGGAAGCATGGTGTACACATCAGGGAAATTAAGTTTCTCTTTGCGTTTTAGACTTGTTCTCCTATCTAGGCTACGTTTTTATGTTAAAGCTGACTAGGAATCTGGTGCGTGGGTCTGTGGTCTTGGTCTGTGGGTGTCTGTATTTACAGTCTATTTTAAACTGCCAGTGCACCTGTTTTCAAGTTAATCCAGTCTGCGTGCAAGAGGCATGCTGTGAGTTTCATGTCACCGATGGCAAAGGACAACTTGTCTTCGGTCACAATCACTACTTTGTAAAAGGTTTTTTGACAAAACATAGCATCAATAGTTTTTGCCAGTTCGAAAAACAAATGGATGGATTTAAACACGTTCTTTAGGGGTGTAACGGTACAGAAAAAACACGGTTCGGTACGTACCTCTGTTTTGAAGTCACGGTTCGGTATGTTTTTGTTACAGCGGGGGAAAAAGAAATGCAAAACATAAAATTGCTTTTAATTTATTATGAACTTTGTTAACAGTGACTAATTGCCATAATTTACTGAACAAAGTAAGGCACATATCTTTCTTATGTCCGTCAATACTGCTGCAACCTACTAACAACACTTAAAAGTGAATCTGAAGGTTCTCAAATAAAATAAAATAAAAAATATTTTGATGAAAATGCAGCATTCTGAAAATGTGTTTCAAATGTGTTCTGTTTTCCCCTTGTACCAGTGATATTCATATTTGGGTGGTGCTGTCTCAAATGAGTAATCAAATTCAATGCCAGTGACATACCCGATCTCAGTTGAACAATGCCGGCACGCTGCTTTCATCCAATCTACCTGTATTTGTCCATTGCTACTGTAGTTCACTGGGAAACTGTAATGAATTCAGTTTTGAATTAAGTTCCGCACCCAAAAAAAAGTTCTGCACATGCATTAGTGGTTAAAGCAAGATTGCATTTGTTTGGTTCACAGTGCCTACCGAACCGAAGGTCCTTTACTGAATGGTTTGGTACCAATACGTGTACCGTTACACCCCCAAAGTTCTTAATTACGAAACAATAGCTAAAGTAAGCTGTTTGACCATGCAATTAATTTGTCTGAATGAATTACATTTATCTGAATTTATCTGTGTAGTTGTTGATAGTTTTATTGTATTACAGTCAAGCCGGAAAGTCTGCACACCCCTTTCACTCTCTCCATGTTTCATTGCATTACAGACTTATTCTACAATAGATTAAGTTCAAAATTCTACACAAAATATGACAAATATAATGCTAATTTATTAAAAATCAAATGTAAAATAAAACAGGTTTTTATGACATTTGCATTTTGTTTACACTAATTTATTAAAAACCTGTGTAAATTCAATTGATTTATTTGAAGTCTGTCTAGGAACTGCTCCATAGGAACTGTCCACACTTCCGAGATAGATTTGTGTTGAGGCATAGATCTGGGGAAGAGTATAAAAACATTGCTAAAGCATTGAAAGCACCCAGGAGAACAGTGGGCTCCATCATTGTGAAATGGAAGAGTTTGAACCACCACAACTCTGGCCAAACTCAGTAACAGGGCAAGAAGGGCAGGTCAATGGTCAGGAGGTGACCAAGAACCCAATGGCCACTCTAAGAGAGCTTCAGAGTTCCTCTGCAGCGATGGGAGAACCTGGTAGAAGGACAAACATCTCTGCAGCACTCCATCAATCAGACCTTTATGGTAGCACTTGGCATTCAGGCCAAAAGGTTCAATTTGTGTCTCATCAGACCGGAGAATCTTTTTCCTGATGCTCTTAAGAGTCCTTTAAGTGCCATTTGGGCTGTCATATGCCTTTCACTCAGGAGTAGCTTCCGTCTAGCCACTACCAAAAAGGCCTGATTGACTTGCAATGATGGAGCCCACTGTTCTCCTGGGTGCTTTCAGTGCTTTAGCAATGTTTTTATACCCATCCCCAGATCTATGCCTCAACACAATTCTATCTCGGAGGTCTATGGAGAGTTCCTAGGGCTATTTTGTGTAGAATTTTGAGACAAAAAATGAACTTAATCTATTGTAGAATAAGTCTGTAACGCAATGAAACGTGGAGAGGGTGAAAGGGGTGTGCAGACTTTCCGGCTTGACTGTATTGGGCTTCGTCCAATGCGTAACTGAACAGCGTTTGAGAACGGCAAAGTGAATGTTTGTCTGCTTCGTCAGTGGCGATAATGTTTGTCTCTCGGTTTCAGTTAAGAGGGCAGCAGACGAAGTCTCATCGGAAGCAAAAAAGCCAAGAGTAGAGGTAAAGAAAGATCTAGGTCTTGTTCAGGTGTGACTGTTATTACCGTTACCTATTTAATCAGTTTCACCAGGACACCTTGCATAGTTCACACATCTGTTTGATGCCCAGAAAGTACATTTTTGCTGCACCACAGAGACAATGTTTTGAACAGGTGGGTCTTTGTTGGGTAATTTCAAAGCTATTTGTAAAGCGCTAGCCCTAGTTTACGGTGAAGCGGCACCTAGCAACTTCCCCACTCACGACTTTGAACAATGGCATTGATTTCATGCCCTTGTCATGCCGCTGGCTCTCACTATGCGTCCTTCGACCAGGATGAGGAGCGGGTGCGTCTGGACAAGGAGCGTCTGGCCGCTCGCCTGGAGGGGCACAAGGAGGGAATCGTGCAGACTGACCAGATCAGGTAAGAGTCCCACGTCCGCAATGCATCTTGGGTATCTCCGTACAACTGCGTTGAAACTGCGGATCGCGCCGGGCCACTGCATCTATAAGTTAAAAAGTTTGTCATAGTTGTTCCTTCATTCTTGTTGGACTAGTATTTGTGATTGAAGTGGCCGGTTAAAGTATGATTTTGCCCGTGTTCATGTACCCTTTGTACAGACATGGCTGGGGGCCTGATGCTAAGTAGACAATTGTACCACGAGGAATCAAATGTCAGCATAGACAGATGTCACCTCTGAGACTCCTGGTGCACTTTAAATACATAAAATGTAAAATAATGACAAAACGATTGACATCCTTCTCATATGGTGATTTTTCCCTCTAAAGTCATAGCAGATTCCAGCTAAATAACTAATGTATGTGCTACCCCAAGGGGTTGTTCACTTCCCCCCACAAAATTGGATGCAAATATCTAAAAGCAATCAAATTCTACAATGTTGTTTCTAAAAACAGGACACAGGTGTCCCTTGGTGTTTCAGTCACATGCCGTACTGTATGGGATCTTTTTATTGAAAAAAAATAAAATATATATATTTGTTTTTGATTTTCTCCTTTTTTCTCCCAATTTGATAGCCAATTACTCCCGCTATTCTGAGGTCAAACCCTCCCTTGTAGTTTGCTGCCGTAGCCCTGTGACCGGCAGTGACAAAGGCGAAGTAACGTCTCCTCCAAGGCGGCACTCGTCATGCTGTCGACCGTAACTCCGGCACCCCAGAGCCACTCCTGTGCTCAGCGAACATCTTGTCGGCTTCCCTCCCCACTCCCTGGGGCGGACAGCCAATTGCCGCCCCCGGTGGCGTGCGTTTCCTGCATCAGATAATTGTTTATCCAATGTCCAGAAACCTATCCAAAAAGTATGATAAATCAGTTCTGTTGTACAAATCTGTTCAACCAGAGCCCCGTTAGCCAGAATGCTTTCCAGGTGGATCCAAGCAGATCGCTATGGTAACAATAACAGGGTCGCTTTCTCAAATGCATCATCCGAGTCGACACTCAAGGCAGACAAATCATCCTCTGAAAACAAGCCAGCATAAAATGACACCAAAATGACGGCGACTTGCTGCCATCTTGAAGTATAAACGATTAGTCATTTTATTTTTGTTAAAATCATCTAGAACCCAGAAGGGGCATTTGCCCGCCAGTTTTGTGTACGTATCGCTTCCATGATTTTCAGTGGAACTGGCCTGGTCATGAATGCGTAGAGCTATCTCAGCTAAACAGTCACTGCGGGAAGCCAGTGATAGCTCATTTGAAACCTTAGAACCTGAAAAATCTAAGCATGGCTTCCATGAACAACCAACCAATAGCGATTCCGGTGATAAACCCCAGAGCCCACGTTCGGTGGCTGGATACAGGTTGATGTTTGCCTTGTCAGTCGAAAGCTTATGAAATATACAGATTAAGCGGAAGAAACCTATTGCTAAGCGAAATTAGTTCATACACCTGTTTTTGCCCTTATGCGACTGCTTCAAACACAATGAGGTAGTGTGTTGAACAGAAACAGAGTTGAAGGTATGACAACAACTTTATATATATTATAAACTTTATATAAATCCTGAAACACATGAATGCGATTTTATCTTAGCTGAAATGGAACGCAATTTCTATTGAAGCAAAGATGTATAACTTTCGGTGACGTGAGAGTTATGAGAGTAAAGTTTAGCGTGTGCATTTGGGTGTAATAAGTAATGGGGAGGTGGGGGGTGGGGGCGTTAAATGCCCAGTGGGTTATGATCATAAAAATAAAATTATTGGCATAACTGACTTTCCTAGACTCATTAAACACATTTTAAGACAATGACATTGAAAAAGAAAATGTAAATTGCACTGATGTAAATTCTCATGTTGTCGCCCCATACCACTAGGGGGCTGACAGAAAGAGGTTAATATGTTGTCCTCCATCCTTAGTGTTGTATAAATGCAATGGTATATACATATCTTTTTTGCAGATATGCAAATTATTAAAGCTAAAATTAACTTCCTGTTCAGTTTTTTGAAGCCCTAATTTCAAGTCCTCGCAAATTTCCACAAGCCCTCGATGTAGCAGTACAGTACAACCGCACACATGTGCCATGAGACCCCATGTCACACTCGGGCTCTCCAAACTTAAAAAGTTAAAGTATAACACTAATTTAAATCTGTATCTGTTTGCTGGGGTGAAGAGTTTTGACGACATTAAACAATGTGCTTCTTCCTTAAACGATATGAGGGGAAAATTAGATTTTTGGGTAAACTTACCCATTAAAGGATTTTTTCACCATATAATAAAGTTGTTACTTGGCACCTTTAAGGGTACACAGAACAGGTCATGTGTTCATTTGAGCTATGAGAAATGCAGAAGAACATGCTTGTTAGGGGTTTGCAAGTATTTTTGTTAAATATATGTGTGCAATCCAACTTTGAATAACATTTAAAGGTTTAGGGACAATTCTAAGCATTTACTCACTACTTGGTCTTTAGTACTTACAAATTTTTTTAAATTGTGAATATTTAACAGCCCTAGTATTGATCCCTACTCAGACCTGCTGCTTTGAGCTAGCATGGCCCAGATAAGCCAGTGACACCTGTCTCTCGCTCTCCTCCTCAAGCTATGGCACTGACCAGGAACCTAAATAACCTCAGATTGAAGTAGTGTCAAATTACTTTGAAATAACTCTTAGACCTCTTTTATAATCATACCAACTAATTGGTGCCACACATTGGTTGTGGTTGAGGGTAGTTTCCCCCACTTCACTGAAACTCTTTTGGTTCCTTGAAAGGCGCTATATACACACAGTGTTCTATTAATCTAATGGATGTTTCCCTCGGCAGAACCGAGAAAAAAATGGTGACCTTTAACTGTCATTGTTTGTGATTGAGTAAACCAGCCTTTTCTTAAATCATTTCTTAATCAAGTTCTTGTTAACTTAATAAAAGCCTGAGATTAGAACGGACTGACTGACGGTGGCTCCCCCAGATCATGCTGTGGAAGCCATCGATAAGATACTTGAAATGACCATAGACCATTGACTCCTAATACATCACACACGTCATTATAATCCATTTTCCTCTTTGCACTGTACCTGCATATACCATGTCATCGTGTGTGTGTGTGTGTGTTTTGTGTGTGTGTGTGTGTGTGTGTGTGTGTGTGTGTGTGTGTGTGGTGTGTGTGTGTGTGTGTGGTGTGTGTGGTGTGTGTGGTGTGTGTGTGGGTGTGTGTTGTGTGTGTGTTGTGTGTGTCTGTTGTGTGTTGTGTGTGGGGGCTAATTCTCTCTTTCTGAAACCGATGGATGCTTGAGAATTTAAAGCAAAACCAAGGTTAAGCGTCCCTCTCTAACACCCCAGGCTTCCTTCCCCACTGTTTGTAAAAGCTGGAAGCATGGAGGATTATAGAATGGCAATCTAAAAAAAAGAAATAAGGTTTTCTCTGTATGTTAACTTTTGGACAGAGTTTCCGTTAAACAAACTCAGGCGGAAAAGCTGGTAAAAGTGAAATCACTCCAGCAAGCTTCTGCTAAATGTTCAAATATTTAGTGAATGTGGAAGGAGGGGATCTCTGTCAATCTCTGTATTATAATTGGAACAGGTGTCAAAATTGAATGTACCCTCTGTGTGATCGGAAGCCACATTGTTCTTGCAAAGAAAAAAGAGAAGGGAATAACCTTTCAATTGGCACAAGTGAAAGCTGTCTTCGAGGAGACAGAAAAACTACCGACTTGCTTGTGAAGTCTACACGCGCTATTTTAGACTCTTATATAAGACTGTTGCAACTGTTGCACCTCCTAAAAATCAATACACAAGAGAAAGGGGCATCCTTTGAATTTATCCTCATTTGCCTTTTGAACCCCTTTCATTTTTGTCAACCTCCTGGGGTTTTCTTGCACAGAACTACCTGAGACAAATGATTGTATTATTAATTATATGCATCATTACTAATTTATTATTCATTTAAAATGTGTCCTGGGCCTCCGCCCTTCAATTCCAGTCCTTGCTGTGCCTCGGCTCTTTGATTAGATTTGGCTCTACCGGTACTGCTGTGCCTGCATGGGTCATTCGACCTTACCCAGACACTTTGTCTGAGGGGCTGAGTATTGAGAGGAAATGTTTTTGAATAAAATACCTGGCTGTTTTAATGCTCTTTGGAAGCCTTAATTTTCCAGTTTGGCCACTTGGTGACACTGTTTCTCTCCTTTTCCCCCCAAACGACACACACACAAAATGGTCTTGTTCCATAGCAGATGTTCTGTCTACAGTGTGTTCCTACAGTCCAAACATTTTGTGAAGAAGTGTATCGCTTTATTGATTGTTGTTGTTAAATATTTTTGACATGGTAATTACATATTATGTACATATTATTCAGTTGAAAGGGTCAAGAATGGTGTCTTTGGGCCGCCACTCCACCTCGGTGCAGTGACATTCTTGTCTCCATTCCAGGTCTTTGTCCGAAGCCATGTCCGTGGAGAAAATCGCCGCCATCAAAGCCAAGATCATGGCCAAGAAGCGGTCGACGATCAAAACGGACCTGGACGATGACATCACCCTGAACCAGAGGAGCTTTGTGGACGCGGAGTGGGACGTCACCAGGGACATTGTCAGCCGAGAGCGAGTGTGGAGGACGAGGACCACCATCCTGCAGAGCAGCGGAAAGGTGGGAGAAGCCACAGGCCGTAGCCTGCGTTACGAGAGAAGCAAAGTCGCCGCTGTTGGGCTGGTCACTCGGTTTTTTCATTTTCGCTTTTTTTAATTTTTAAAAAAAATTTTTTTATTTGTTTCTGATTTTATCCCATTTTTCTCCCAATTTGGTAGCCAATTAGACCCGCTATTTTTACGCCAATCCCCCTAGTAATGTGAGTTCGTTGCCGTAGCCTGCGACCGGTAGTGACGAGACGAGACGGCACCCAAAGTCGACCGTAACCGGTACTACAGGGTTGGGCTGGCTCCCCTCCCCTCCCTCATCGCCGCCCCTGGTTTTATGAGACGGGGAATTGAACCCGGTCTCCGTGGCCACGCTTTTTAAATGCTTTTTAAATGTAAAATTAAATTATGTTTGGGACCCAAACTATTAGTTAGTTATAGCAATCATCAAGAAATTGCTTTTAATCACGTTTATTGTTTTTAGAAATAACGTCATCTCGTGCAGAAAAACACTCCCGTTGACAGGCAGCTGTGGCAACAAATGAAACTTGGAAATCTAACTAGGGCACCTATAAAGGGTGGGTGGTTGTGTAAATCCAGCTTCATACCAAAAAATTACCCAACTGATGTGTTCGTTTTCGTCATCTTGACAGATTTCTCTCGCCAGCCAGTATAGACATCGAGGTGATGCTGATTTAGACCTTGAAATCCCACTCAAATGTCTCATTTATGATTCCGGTTCACTTTTAAATAAAAGCCTCACCAGCTTCACTCGACCTGATGTACCCATACATCTTGTAATTCGGAAAAACCTTAATTTATGGCATAAAATTGAAAATGCACTGGTGGCAATTAAGTTTAAAAATAGGTAGTACTGCCTTTTTTCTGTGCCAAGTGGTTGAATGGAAGTTTTGGAGGACGAGCAGAATTTGCGGGACAAAATCTCACGCACCGCTTTGACCTGCCTACCGTTGCAACAATATGAAGCTGTTATTAGCGTGCACGGAACAGGCTTGGCCTGAGGACTGACCCACAGGTGTGATGGCACAAGATTTTAGTAAAAATAAAATAAATAAATAACGTTTTATGGGACAAAGCAAAAAATTCAGCTTGTATGTTCATTAAATAACATGCTCACAAGCTCGTATCAATGCTATTTCTAGTACAAATTGTGGAGTAACAGAACAGGTGCTGCATTCATTCTGTTTGGAAAACATAGTGACTCTTGTTGTTGATGTTATTTCATACCCTCAAACCGTGTCATTGCAGATGAGAGTACCTTTATCCCCCAGAGACAAAAAACGGAATCACTGTTTCGAGAAGATCATCGTTTTGTAAACCGTGAGAGGAGCACGTTAAGAAACCTGGCCGTGTCCATGCTCAAAAATGTCTATGGTCAGAGGCGGTCAAACACGGAACCTCGCTGCTGAAATGGAAATCCCCAGCGCTCAGGATTCGTTTGTTTTAACCGTTATCTTGAAGGATATAAGGGTCGACATCCGTCCTTTGTATTTCTGCTGAGATTTAACTGTGGTCAGACGGATGAAGGCTGAGGGATGGGAGAGGAGGAGGAGGAGGGAGGGAGGGGTGCGGTGCGGTGCGGTGCGTAGTTGTAATTGCTATTGATCAAAGTCTTGCTCACCCCTCTGTGCTTGATTAGCAACCGCTGCGATTCTGCTAAGTGGACGGTGTTGTCGGAGTGCATAATCAGTCATTATTAGCCCCGTCGTAGATAAATTAATTCTAAAATCCATAGGTCTGACCACGCAGAGCAGCACAGCTCAGCAGGCTTCTTTGCCTCGTGTTGGGGGGTTGGGGGGGGGGATAGTTTTTTGCCCCCCTCCCTCTTAGCCGCGAGCTGTGCCGAAGGTCTCCGAGCTTCGTCTCAGGCAGCGTCTCACCTTGCCAGGCAAGTCCTGGCAGGAGCATCTGTTCGTACTCCCGTCGGCGGCTTTTGGAAGGGAGAGTCTCCCTTTTGTGTTTAAAAATAAAGAAATATCTTCCATTATAATTATTTTCGTTTTTTGGAATCACCAGTTGTGCCTCGTGATCCCGCTGTGCCACCAACCCTGGTCCCGGAGGGCTGCAGCATGAGCTGGTTTTCATTGTTTCAAAGCGGGATAATGAAGCCGTCCGCCTGGCTCTCAGGAGCGCACAGCAATTAAATGCCCTCGCGCCATCCAGCACGGAGAACGAGCGGAATGGAGATGAGCCGCAAAGGTCATTTACGTCAGAGGTCATTACGTTACAGGCATTCAGCAGACGCCCTATTTCAGAGCGTGCACGTCTTCACATGCAGTCCGTTCATACGGCTGGATATTTACCGAAGTGATTTCGATTTTGGTTAAGCACCCTGCTTGAGGGTACACCGGCGGTGCCCCACCTGGGGATCGAACCTGCAATCTTCGCATTACAAGCCAATTTCCCTAACCGTTACACTACAGTACCGCCGGAGTGTAACGTAAGGTCGGAGCATAACTGCGGAACCAGCTATCCGCTTGCTGCTTCCGACGGCGATGCTAAAGGCACTCGCGATGCTAAGCAGTGTGCTAAAGGGGTCGAGAGGGGTCACGAGGTTACCGTACCGCGTCGCGCGGTCTCACGACGCGCTTGCTGAAACGAAACGCCTCACTCGGACCGTTCGCTGCACTGCACTCGCCGTTTTGGAAACACAAATACATGTTCGGTTTCAGTGCTGGTAGTGTAACGGTTAGGGAGCTGGGCTTGTAACTCAGTTTGCAGGTTCAATTCCCAGGTGGGGCACTGCTGTTGTACCCTTGAGCAAGGTGCTTAACCTCAATTGCTTCAGAACAATATCCAGCTGTATAAATGGATTGTATGTAAAGAAAAGTCGCTCTGGATAAGAGCATCTGCTAAATGCTTAAAATGTAAATGTAAATGTGAATGTAATATCCAACCGTGTGTCGGCCTACATTTCAGGAGGCAGTCGGTCACAGAGAGTGTACTCGCTCACTAGGTGGGTCCTGTCCTCGTAAAAGAGCGGGGACGCACTGGGTTAGTGTACCGCGTCGAGTGCCGCATCGAGGCCACCATTTCCACCTCCGGGAAGTGACCGCCGGGGCAGAATGGGTCTAGCGCATGCGCCGTTGTAAATCCGGCGCCGTGCTGGGTTTAGCAGAATTGTTTGCTCACTTGCTACGGCTGCTCCTTTAATGTTTCTCATTGACACAGCCCAAATGCAAAGGACTCATTATTGTTCATTTATAACCAGGGCGTGAAACACCTATTCCAGGAGGGCCGGGGTATACGATAAGCCATCCTGCGTCGCTAATGGCTTAATTAGCTGGAACGCTTGCTCGCCTCTTTTACAAGTTTCATGGCGGCGTACTTTTGGGAGACGCACAGCTGCCCGCAGCTGACCTGGCTAATTATGCTGAGGGGGGGAAACGGATAAGAACGAAATCCAAAATGCACACATCCCTCCTGGAATTGAATTGAATAACACCACATACTAATAACTGGTACAGGTTTGATTCAGACCATGGGTTCATCTGGTGTGGACCAAGACGCACCCCCTCGTGTGACCCTCACACCCCATTCACAGAAATGTGCCTTACAACTTGAAATTAAAACATATTAAATCAGACTTTTTCCACCTTTATTTGCACGTTTTACCCTACTACTTTAAATGATAAAATACTTTTAATTTAATAAAAAATAAAAAATAAAATAACTTTGATTGATAAGTATACATCCTGCTGAGTTAGTACTTGGTAGAAGCACCCTTTGCTTGAATTACAGCCATGAGTCTGTTTGGATATGTCTCTGCCAGCTTTTGCGATTTAGTTTGTTACCTCCGTGCACTTGGCACTCTACAAAAATCTTAAAGTAGCTTTGTGTATTCTTTGTCAGGAAGTACTGCTGAATAACTTTTCCCATAGGAGCGAACTGCACTGAGATTATTCATAAGAGAAATCCGCAGGACCGCAGTATTTTGAACAGCAAACTGGGAAAAGCAGCAGCACCAACGTACGCGATTTAGGAAGCATTTCCTTAGCGGTCGGTAAAATGTATTTTATTATTTTAAATGTCCAGACATTCCTTATAGATCACGGAGAGGTGAGAGCTGAGCCAACACTCTGGGTGATGTGTGGGTTTGGGGTACTGACCCGTAACTTCACACTTCCTGGGTTCCGCGTGCGAGTTTCAGGTCTCTGTTCTGACTGGGTATTCACAGAGGGCATTCCCGGTTGGCCCGTGCGTTTCTGTGCCGTGGGACCGAGGCCCGCTTGCGTCAGCTCTTTTCCTTCTCCGCTCCCGAGACGGCCCGAATGCGTCATTTCATTCCTGTTTATAGTCCAGTGCCCTCAGCGCAAAATGCGTCGATCCGGACTCCACCTTCGGAACGGAATACGAGCTTTAAACGTGATGTCAGTCACCGGCGTAGCGTGTGACACCTGACACGTGCATCACACACAGCCCTCCGAGTTCAGAAGCAGACCTGCCAACGTGTGCCCCCCCGTTGTGAGGTCAAATTGCGCATTTCTCATGAAAGCGAAAGCTGTCGTGGGACATGCTGAATGTTTGAACTTTGAGTTCAATAACTCAATGTTTGAGTTCAGAACTCATCTGTGCACGAAACCCATTCCGCGTCTCTTAGTCAGTCACTCCCCTTCTTATTCCATATGTGTGAATATAATGTCAATATTGTAATACATGTTCGTATTATCCCCTGGAATCTGAATTTCAAACAGAATTTGGACTAATGTCAGGGCACCTGGGAACATGGCCAGTGAAGTTATGGGGTTAATGCCCATGGTTCTGTTACCTTTTGAATATTTTGGGCCTTTGAGAAAATTCTCATCCTTTCCTCCACAGTTAATAAACTCCTCTACAGAGAGTGTTGACCCAAATGGAGTGTGCGTGCGTGTGCACGCATGTGGACGATGGGCTCTATATTTTCTTAATTTCTATTTTTATGTTATGTATTGAACTATGTGTGATAACAATTCCAGGAGCCCTTGGCTTACTCATGTGACAAATTGTTATGTTTAGTGTCGTTTTTTGTTCAACTTTACACATGCACACCTTTTCCATGGTAGTTTTGTTGTGAGGGTATACATAGATGTCTTCCGGTGCAGTTCCTGTATGTTTGGCTCCGAGGAAGCTGTTGTAAGACGTTGAAATGTCAATTTGGTCCTGTTCGGTACATTTTCCAAACGGCACAAAAGCTGTGCGCTCCAGCTCTCCTCATCCTTTGGGTTAGACTTGTTTTATGTCACCTGAGGATAATATTTTTGTGCGCATGTTGGTCCTGGCTGTTCCATCCCTCTGTGCAGTGGCTGGGCTGAAGCATGGCTTCCGCCACTTTCCTGATGGTCAGCGAGGTGTGGGATTAGCTGTGTCCACCCCGCTCCACATGACTGGCTTAACCTGCTTCATGTTAGACCGCTTGGTTTTACTCGTTTTTTTCAATGAAGATATAACCTTGCTTGTGCCTGTTGGTTGTATTACTTGCGTGCAGTATCTTGGTAATTTAGTGCTGGTTGTTTAAAAACATACAGGTATGGCCTGCATGCATTACAGGAGTGATTTCAAAATTACAAATAATAAATGTCGCTTCGTGAAAACATAGATGCCAAAGTGATTGTTATCTGTGAGACTTGGGCTATAATTTTCTGATTAATAGCACTACATATTCCTTCCTCCAGGGGGCATAGTTGCTCTGTGCGAGTTGTTGGAGAACAATGTGATTTTTTCCTGCTTTGTTAAATGGCACTCGGCAGAGCAAACGTAAGCATTTCTGATTGGGCGCATTTTCCGCACGTGGCCTAATTGCGTTTGTCGCTTATTGAATAGTATTTTAAAACATGAAGGTAGACCAGGGCCAGGAGTACTGTGGTTTCTGACAGTCATAATATGAGAATGTACGGGAGAGAATATGCCGCATGCGCTGCACGGAATCACCTCACAACACCGCACACATCCTACACGGTTGAGTAAACCAGCCTATCATCGAGACGCACTCCTCAGTTTTACTGTCTGGGCGTTTCGCATGTTTTTATTCAGAAAGCACCGAGTGAATAAATCAAGCGTAGAAATGTAACAACATGACATTCAGAACAGCCCTTTGCTGTTTTCTTTTGCAGCCATTTCCCCCACAGTTGATTTAAAGACTTCGTAGTTCACATAACGTGATCAATGTGTTCAATTACAACCGCATTTTGGGAAGAAATGACTTGGCGTTGGGAGGGAAGAGGAACACACCCAAGGTTTAAAATGACATTTCAGCAGGGGAAAAGGAAGTCCTCGGCTTGCCCACATCCTGCTTACCTGTGCTTAACACCACACCATTTTTAGCAAGTCATTTTTTTAAACAAATTATGTGTATACCTGTAATTTAGTCCGGTATCATTTGCGAATGGCAACGAAGGCCTCTTTGTGAAGTTGATATGAGGGTGACCTCGGTGGGCATGGTTCAGAGAGCGACGTCACACGAGATGTTAACTCCATTTCTTAGAGGCCGCGTCTTCTGCTTTTCGTATTTAGTTGTGCAGGGACTCTTGTTCTCACTCTCTCGTTCTCGCTCTCTCGTTCTCGCTCTCTCGTTCTCTCTCTCTCGTTGTCTCTCTCTCTCTCTGTCTCGTTCTCTCCGTCTCTGGGGCAGCGGTGAAGCCGACGTGGTGTATTTATTACTCGCTGACAGGATGGGTTAATTATAATAAATTATTCTAGCGTATCTTTGTTCAGTGGGGGGTTTGTCTATCGTCATCTCCGAAGCCCTCTCGCACGTGCTCCCCAACAGTCGCATCATTGCAGCACTCGCACGGGGGTTGGGGAAACGACAGTCCCCGTATCTCTGTTTTTCTCCTCCTTCCCCCACCCCCAGGGCACTGTGGGTTGAATATGAATTCATTAATCATCCCGTGTAATTGCAGAACTTCTCCAAGAACATCTTTGCGATCCTTCAGTCGGTGAAGGCGAGGGAGGAGGGACGAGCCCCCGAACAAAGGCCGGCGCCGAACGCCACCCAGGTGGTGAGTGGAATGCGTCCCTCGCTCTCAATTTCAGCCGCTCGCCTTCTTTACTCGCTTCTTTAAACAGAATGCCGCTAACATTGAGACGGAGGGTTTTATTTAAATTTTTTTTTACCCTGAGATTTCGACGAATGAAATTGAAGGCAGCTCCTTTTCCTCAGTGCTCGGCTTCATTACTGCCATTCGTCATACGTATCCAATTGTAGCTTGTAATGGGGTAAAAAGAGAGTCATTATTCCGTCCCTGTAATAAGCATTCGCTGACACAGCCCCATAGGGTCAATACAGAACTTTGCTATGAGAGCTGACGTGTTGTCTTAGGTGCCGTTGGCTGCTTAAACAAAATATTTGCTTCACTTAACTAAGTGTTTGCATTTCTAGCACCGTTGGCTGCCTAAACAGACTTAACTAAGTGCCATGCCGCTAGACGGCCATGCCGCTAACGGCCGAATGTGTGACAGTTTGGCGAGTTCAGCAATCGCCAAAATGAAAGGCCCAAGCTGAGTTTCCAAACTGTTCAGGAGTTGAGGGCAAATCTAGATGTAATCCAGTCCTATTAGCAGAAAATAAAACCAAACATGAAAGGACCCATTCGCACCAGCTCGCAAATGCTAGCTGCAGTTGATACGACTCGGGGGGGTTGGGGGTTCAATTTCTCTTTTTAGTGCTTTTTACTGAATTGTGTTAATTGTGTGTACCCCCATCCCCCAGGACCCGTCCATAAGGAACAAACAGCCTGTTCCAGCCGCATACAACAGATACGATCAGGAGAGGTTCAAAGGGAAAGAGGGTAAGTAGAGCGTGGGCTGAATGAATTCCCCCTTTTGTACAAATACGAACCTTTCTTTCAGACCTACAAGGAAACCGGCACTACACAGAACAAGCAACGACGCCCGACACAATACAGAATACAGAAATGTGTTTGTTGAAAGGTGTACACTTCAATGTAAAAGAGGAAAAATTCCCCCCCGCCCTCACACACCCTTACATAAAGCAAGCAAGGAAGCGAGGAAGGGAGAACATTTTGTCGCAATAATGATGGCTTGTGATCTTAATTCACGTCAGCATGACGTCCGACATGTGGAATCTCGTGTGGTGCGGCATGTAATGTGCTATTTCATTCAACACTTATCTTCGGGTAGGTGAATTTACAGATTAACAGCTTTAAAATATATATTTTTTTTTCCTCCGCTGTACCCGTGATATATATATTTTTTTATCCATTAATCTCAGTATGGGGATGCACATCCTCTACTCCAGGAGGCTTCGCATGAGTCAGTCACACCATACCAACTTGATCATAGATGCATGTGTGTTAAGAATGATGCATGTGTGCAATTATTAGGGCTGTCAGCTTAAGCTGTTAACTCATGCGAAACATTTTTTTTTTTTTTTTTTTTTTTTTATAAACATTTCTTTTTAGTGAAATGAATCACACTTACCTATATTATGTTATTGTATTTTTTATGCTTTACCCCCTTTTTTCCCATCCCAATTTGGGATGCCCAATCGTATTCTAAGCTGTGCTCGCTGCAACCTCGGCATTAAAATTCATGGGAACATAGACAAGCACATCCTCTCCTCCGAAACACATGTCACCCGGTGCTCATCCACACACTAGAACAGTGCTTTAACAGGATGCACACTGGGGCTCATTCACACACTAGAACAGTGCCTTAACAGCATGCAGACCATGGGGCTCATCCACACACTAGAACAGTGCCTTAACAGCATGCAGACCATGGGGCTCATCCACACACTAGAACAGTGCCTTAACAGCATGCAGACCATGGGGCTCATCCACACACTAGAACAGTGCCTTAACAGGGTCCAGAATGTGGGGCTCATCCACACACTAGAACAGTGCCTTAACAGGATGCAGGCCATGGGGCTTATCCACACACTAGAACAGTGCCTTAACAGGGTGAGCCCCCTAGCAGACCCAGACTTAACCATTTTTAATATCTGTTATTCATATTCGCCACCGCTGTTTCATTTTTGTAATGAAAATAATAGTCATAATGAGAATAATCATAATGGATTGTATTTGTATAGTACCATTCATCTCATGATAAAGCATTTTACCATGAAGGGGAGGGGGCAGGGGGCAGGGGGCGGGGGGTAGGGACCCCAGTGCTCGCCAATAAGGGTTGCCTGGGGCAACCGGATTTGAGGCCATGGCAACAGCTTTGTTCTGTCTAGTTGCCCATCTTGGCAACCACTTCTCTGCTGTTATGTCAGCATAAGCTGCATTCCCTGGTGGGATCCTAGAAAGATGGCATTTCCATTGAATACAATGGGGAAAATATAAAACTTCACTATTATTTGAAGATGGGACATTTTCTTCCTGTCATGTTTACCTCTACAACCCCTGCATAAACCACGAAGAACATGATCTTTTGCCCGTATTCACAGTTTTGATCTCGTTCTAAAAAAAATATGTCTGGAGACTTTGTTGTCACGCTCAAAGATCACACACAGTAACTAAGCAACAACCCATAAAGAAACTTGCAAGCACTCGAAAATTCTACTTTGTCTATTTGGGCTACTAAAAGCTGATATATGGCTGCTCAGCTTGGCTTGTTGAGTCCCGGGGGGGGATACATAATATATAGTACATAAATTATCTTGCGCTTTAATTCTGTGTTGAAGCCCATTGAGGACTCAGACTGTGTGTAACAAAGACCGCCTCCAAAAATAGTCAGCAGGGCCTTTACAATGTCCTGGCAAAAAAGTTTTTCACATGATGATAAAAAAGTGGAAAAAACAAAAAGTAAAAAAGAAGCTGTTTCTGTCAAAGGGCCTTCACCAGTGCTCTGAATGTAGGAGAGTGTATTCCAGATGTAACAATATTTGACAGCAAGAGCAGGCTCTTCAGCCCATCAAGGTTTGACACGGCGCCTATTGGTATCTAGCGCTGTGGCGCGCAGCGTTGGCTCAGTAAAAAGGAGAGGCCAGCATCGTGTATTTTTAGTTCCACCTTTGTCCCAGTGACGAGAAGTAAGACGGAAAGTCTTCCGTGAGCGACGGCATGACACGTTCTCGGTCAGCGCCCGCTTCGGGTGAAGCACGACTAAAGACCCTGGCAGGAGCTACCGAGGTTCGAGTGACACGGCGGGTCTCTTCCCCCGGCCCCCGACGACCATGTTCCGAAAAGGGCAGCGGCGATAGAGAACGCAAACGTTTTTACAGGCTCGATTTTTCATCCTCTCCCGAAGGTCAAGATGGCCGCTGCTTTCTTTAACGGAGAGCACTTTCTCAAGTCCTGCGTGAGCTCAGAGAAGTGCAGCCATTGTGACTGGGAGAAATTATTATTCTGTGAAGTCAAATGCGGTTATATATCTCACAGATGCTGGTATGGTTCTGTCTGGCATCGAGAATAAATTAGTTCCTCGGCTGTGAGCAAGCAAAATGTGCTGATGCGCAATAAAGGGAGAAGACTCTGTCTCCTCCTTGCCATGGTAATGCTTTCTCCCCTCATTCTTTACAATAATTTTTGCCTTATTTTGCAGCATTTGTGACCCCTTTCTAGATGTCCGATGTTTTAAATTGACTTGGCTTATAAGTCGTGCTAACCAGAGGCATGCATGTTTAAAACGTGGTAATCCAAGAAAGGCATGCTTTAGAAAATGTTTGAAAACAGACAAATAATCCAATGGAAATGGAGTTTTGCATCTCGCGAAAACTTAACCCATTCAGAAAATGTTTGAAAACAGACAAATAAAACTGAGGGTTTTCTGGAAAAAGATGAAACTTCTTTATTGTGTTTTGCATCTCACCGAAAACTTAAGAGAAGCCAAGTTACTGGCATATACAAAGCATAGACTCTAAATTTCTACAATCTATACATACCAAATTATTGATATTGAAAATGAAAATGGTGCCAGATTAGAAGGTGGCCGTACAGGTCATAGCATTTTAACATGTAAATTGGGGATAGAATTACAGAATGTTTTCTTTAATGATGGAGAATGTAGTTGCCGATTCTATCCATGTAACTACGTTTTGTAATTGTATTCCATATCATTGAGATAAACATGCAGCCTTGAAGTGAGCATTGTTTGTTGTAGGAATCCATCCTTCCTACTAAGTCCACTACACATAGCAATGCAGATTGCTACCTAGATAACCAGGCAGCTAGATAGGGATTCAGTTCAATAACTTTAATGTTTGCATATGTCACTGGCCAGCGAGCAACACTGCAGTAGTTCAACGTGAGCAATACAGCGACCCAAAGCTGTATTGTGATTATCCTTTCTCTATCAGTCAGTTGTTGTGTGGAAGGCAGCTTGTTTGGTTCGTCAAGAAAACAGACCCAGGGAAAGGTGTTTGGACACATTGAGCATGTGTAAATTAGGCTGTAAAGATTATCGCCATTGTAGGTGCTTATTTCCAACACTGTCAATTAATGTAGAGCGCCACCTTAGCTGCTGTGGACTGGCATCTTTTTTCACTCAGTCTTTTTTCACACTTCTGGGTATATTTTAGAAATTTGCGTCAATTATCTTTCAAGGAAAACTTTTTTTTGTGATTACATTTTGTTTATTTTTTTGCGATTTGCTTTTTTAATTTATCGGTAACTTGTATTTAACACAAGCAAAAAATTGGTTTTACCGTTTGTAAAATGTATTGATGGGCTAATCATTTATCAGGGCAAGAATGAGTCTTCAACGCATTGCGTGATTTATAGAAACATACTGAAAGCAAAGTCCTACTAGGCCTTTTTTTTGTTCTGTGCTTACAGACAATCCTAACAAATAATTAATGTACTGCTTCATTTATTTATTTATTTTATACATAAATTAAATTCATGTTTTTTGAGTGTGTATTTAATCTGGCAACCCTAGATTAAAAATAAATAAGTAAATAAAGATCCGTATTGAGAAAATGCTATCAGCCAGTTTAAAATTCCACTTACTCTGTGTCACAGTGTTCTTCTTTAAAAGAAGAGGGAGAGGGAGAAGTGTGCGTGATATAAATAATGGAAAGACGCACTCTTTCCTTCTGGGTCATCACTCTGTGGGAGTCATTCAAGGGACCGGTCACAAATGCATTTGTTTTTGGCGAGGGGGGGTTATAGGAGTGACCGTCAACTCAAACCAGTTATATAGCCCGTTTATGCTTGGTACATTTAGTCTATGTAAGGGATGTGCATTGAGTGTAATCTTGAGAGTGACTTTTTCTTGTCAGTTTGAGGAAGTAGGTGAGCAATTTGTATCACTGATGATCTTTTGGGGTTTTGTGAATGTTTGAACGTGAATGCGAGTCCATTTCCTCTTCTTGTACTTCCTAAAATGGATCCCTTTTCAAGTCTGAGCATATAGGGCCTTGGCTGAATTGCTTTTCAGAATCTCAGTATTTTAGTAATTTCAGTGTTTTGTGGAATTTGCAGTAATAGCCGAAACCTTATTCAATTCAGTGCTTTCCATTTAATTGCATTCTTCACGCCGTGCATGTGTAATTGCATGCTTGTGCTTGTATTGTTAGAATTATTCCGTTGCATGCATTTTGTCGGAGTAAGAAAATGTATAACTTGCATTCACGTGCACAAAATGTGTTAGCCTTTGCTTATCCTGCAATTAGTTGTTGTGTCGAATGATATGCATTTGGGGCAAACTGCAAAAACAAAGAAATAATAGGCCAAAGGCATTATTAATTCATTTTACTATTGAATTCTCTTGAGTGCATATTCTAGTTAAGTACACAAACCAACTTTGGGTCTGGGGGAAACCAAGTATCAGGAGTTGACTATATTCCCATCTCTACTGTCTGTATAATTGGATCCCAGTATTAAATGTAAAAAAATGGCATCACAAATGCATCCAGAACTGAATTGTGGCTCCGCTTTTAGTATATTATACATTTTTGTCCCTCGGCGTAGGTATATATTTGATCATAATTACTAATTGGTCTCATCAGACTATCTATAGCTGTCCTGAGTTATCAGGTCAGTCGCTGTAAAACTCCAGGCCACGCTTTGGTCATAACTGTCTGTATTCCCTGAAGGTTGCAGGGGCCCAACAGGATCCCTGTTATAGACCGTCAATACACTATTGTACTACAATACACTATTGTACTACAATACACTATTGGACTACAATACACTATTGGACTACAAGACTGCCAGGCTATTTGGATGGTGAAGCATTGGCACACGACCCATGTGGCTTTTACTTGATCGTGAACTCATTTTGAGTTTTTTCAAATGCAATTGGCTAATGTCAAGTCATTTGTGGCGTCAACAGTCTTCACTCGAATGCCCTGTCAGGTATGGTATTCGGCAGCTCCATTTAATCTGTTGAATTTCAGTATTAAGGAGTAAACTATACAAACTAATGATGCAAGCCTTGGAGGTACTGTTGTCCAAAGCACAATTTGCCTATCAAAACTAATACACAGAGCTAGCTGAGGTGACTCTCAGTACTTTCCATTGCAAGAACATAGTAGTAATTGAAACCTTCTTGTAATTGTTTGGTACATTATCTTTGCGGCTGTGACCTGTGCTCTCCAAACACAGTCGAACACTGTTGTGATATCTAAATGAGCACAGCAACGCTGCAAATGATTATTTGTTTATCAGACATGTATCCAGTGGGAATTGAATGACTCGCTTGTTACATCGGAAGTTTACAACCTTGCTACCTCATGATAAGCCATTTGCGAAATATTTGTTGCAAGCTAGCTACTGATAACATTAGCTTTGATTTGCCTAGATTTGCCTAAACAAGAACAACGAGACCTTTGCAACCAGTCTCGCTGATCTTGCAAATTTATAGATCAAAGTTGAACACCCATTCAAATGCCTTCGTGTGGCTGTGAAGGGTAATGGGCGCATTTCTTTACATTTGAAACTGATGCGATATCTAGAAATTGTATACGGTTTATGTCATGATTTCTTTTCACACATACAGAGGGTAGAAAATATATCAAACACCAAGCAATGTATTAATATTTATTAACTAGTAAGGAGTTGGGACTGCCCTTTGCCTTCAGAACAGCTTCAATCCTTTTTGGAATTCTGTTATACGAGCTTTGAACTGTTTCTAGAGGGATATTGGACCATTCTTCAAGAAGGAAAGCCTCCAGTTCTTTGCAGAGCACATTTCCACCGCCTTCACCTCTCACTCTATGTTCCAGAACTCCCCCTAAAGGTTCAATGATGTTTATACCTGTTGATTGGGGAGGCCAGGTGTTTGACTCCATCCTGGTGTTCATAACCAAATCCATTTTAAAATGGCTTCATATTCCTTACGTCTTTTATAGCAGAAATATATCGGTAGTTAGTATTGACATTAATATCAAGCACACTTTAATTTTGTGTTTCCATTATTTTATTTTATTATTTAACATTTTTGTAGTTTAACACAACTTTTACCCATAGATGTCTCAAAACAAGATATTTTGATGTGATGTCGGTCAGAAAAAAGGTCACTAAACAATTTGCACTGTCTTGCTTTCAACAGAAACCGAGGGATTCAAGATCGACACTATGGGGACGTACCACGGCATGACCCTGAAGTCTGTGACGGTAAGGCTGGAAAATTTGAGTTTCTGGTTGAAAATCATCCTGTTCACAAGCTTACAGTAATTGCTCGCTCTTCAGAATATGTTTGACTTGTGATTTAAATATTTGAAGGTGTGATGACCTTATGATTACACCACATACGATGGGTCACTGTACAACCTCATGTTAATAATGAAGACAAACAGTGGTTGTGTGTATGATAGAATGTGTGTATGCGTTGCTATTGTTGTGCGTGCGTGCGTGTGAGTGAGAGGGTGTAAAATATACTTTTTCTTTCCTGTGGTCAACTCATATTGCATCATGGGTATTTTCATATTGATCACTGAAGAAAACTCTTGCGTGTTGAAGCTCTCAAGGAATGTCTTTGAAGTATTCGATTTCCAAGATAAACATTTGCTTTGTAATTCCCATGCCATTTTTATTGCCTTGAATCTGGTTGGAAAGGTCAACCTTGATGCTCCAGTAAGCTTAAATTAAAAAGGCGCTGATGTAAGCGTGCACTCAACTTCCGTAGACAGTGACATCACGTAATACGGACCTGTTTCAGTTGCGATTTCAAGCATTTTTGGTTTTGTTTATTTGATACTTACCCAGAAGTGGTGGACAGTCTTAGTCTCAGGAAGTCCAGGCATTATGTCTTGGAAAATATGATAATATATTGCCTATAGTTTTTCTGTGCACAGTTATCGATATACAATAGAACCTCGGATACAAACCCTCCATTCTCAGAGGTTCTACTGTATAAGATGTATGTAGTCATAGGATGTTCAGTTAGAAAACATGCTTGCGATTTAAGACAAAAGTGATTTTTGCCTTTAGGCTTGTGTATGCTGCGTTGCCAGATGTTGCAGTTTTTAGTAGTTTTTTTGTGATGCTTATGGCCCATTTAATAGGCATCCATTGTTTTAAGAAGTGCGGTATCACAGGGATTTGTTGATTTGATTTTGTTTATATAGAGTGTCTTAGCAAGCTAGCACGTTTGGTGAGAACGACCTAATTGTTTGACGCTCCTGCTCATGTAGGGAAATTTTATGAGACATGTACCGTATGACATTTTAGTGAAATGGATTTGATTAATTATCGCTTTCATATTATGAGGTCAATCGTACCACGTTGAACTTCCGCTTTTCTCTGGAGCGATTTGGGGAACATGATCCGGACAAACAATACAATACATTACGTAAATACAGAGAACATATGCCGCGGACATTGCGTTTGCCCCTGTCCCTGTAACAGCCATATAGGAGTCGAAGGGCTTAACCTTTAGAACCCACATCATAGACAACTAATTCCATGGCGAGCCTGGTACCCCGAGATTTCAAGACTTAAAGCGATTCACTTCCTGACTACAGGACAGCTACTGGGGACGTTCTAGTCCACGTCTAATCGAAGTTCAGTGGCATCAGAACTTAGAGCATTCGCTGCCGGCATATGCAGCTACTCGACATTCTAAGTCCTACAGAGTAGTGTTATCGGGACTCGGCGACCTCCCAAGCCCGCTACCCTAGATCCGATGCAGGACTGACTTGTCAGCGCAGAGGGACTGAGCCGTACAGTCCGTGCGGCCTCGCTCCCGGCGTGTTACAAGCTTCCCTTTCTAGCGCTAAAAGGGGAAGAAGACATAGGTTGAAACAATGATTTGCACACTTATTTCAACCTTAGCAAAATGTCACAAAACCGACATTACACAATACATAACAGAAAACATACAAGACAAGGCAGTATGACAGATTCCTCAAACATAGAAAACTAAATGCTTAAAATGTAAACTAGAACGCAGAGCGCACGGAGCCTTCGTTAAGCGAATGAACTCCCCGAGCTGGATTTGGATGTTCCTTTTATACACCTCTGACCAGCCTTAATCAGTACTCCATCTGTTGGTTATTTATTACCTCAAGACCATAATTTGCTTGCGAGGCCAGATTGTGGGTTCACAAAGCTACCGAGATAGTGATTGTCCTAATGTGGGGGAACGATTGTGTAATGTTTCCACATGCCTGGCTTATACAATTACATCGGAGTGGGGGATATGGCATGTTACAGGAAAACACAACTAACTTCTAACTTCTGTACCGCAAAACCCTTAATGGACATGCCATGACGCAGGGGAAAAAGATACAGTGATTCTGATCTGCTGCCCCCTTTAACCAATGATGGGTTCACCAGATACCAGAACTCGGTGCCGGGAGGGATAGGGGCTGGCTATTAAAATCATACAGCCAGCTCCTTCCAACCCTACACTCATGACTGTTTGCTGGTAATTCAGGGGGATTCGGGACACGTGTTGTCTTGTGGTCTTTTTTTCCCCACCTCTCAAGGTCCCGGAATAAGCAAAAAAGCAGTTTCACTCAGCCGTTAGTAACTTCGCGCTTGGCATTAATATCTATACGCAGTTTAGTGCAGACAGCAACTTTTTTTTTTCTTTCATATTCCCCTAAGTATTGAAAAATAAGTACTTTGTATGTATGTACACAGAAGTATTAGGTATATTTGAAGCATATGTGCATACATGGATAATTGGTTTACAAATGCCTGAGGTCTTGGGCCTTAGCGTTTTCATCTATGACATGCCCCTTGAACTGTTTGGCTTAATTTTCCCATTTCCGTCACGAAAGGAAATGACTGTTTCAGTGAATGCAGACATCATTTGGATAGTTTTTTTGCTTTAAATCGTACGTTTAATTATTTTTTCCACTTGGGTCTATAAAGTGCTGCCTCCTGCTGTTTGGAACAACCCCCCGAATCCTTGAAGTGCACACAATGCAGTGGAAATAAGTACCGGGAAGGGGGGGAGGGGGTTGATTGATAAGGGAAAATAAATACAGGGGTCTGATTGATAACTACGCCCGGTGATGGTGTTCATTGACCTCCCTCTAGCCCCAAGTCCATTTTGGCGCACACACCCCCTCCCCCCAGTGCCCATGTCGGCCTGCGTGATTAATTACCCTCCACGGGTCCTCCGCCCTCATAAGGGGAGACCTCCTCTCCATTAATCACTCCGTAAGACACCGACGCATTCATCCCTGTTCATAACTACCTCCACGTCTGCCAGCCACACAGGGACCCGGCCGGATCCTCTGTACATAATCTGGCTGTCCGCCCCCGCCCGCTTACAGAGCACCAACCCCTGCCGCTTGCTAAATTTCGATCCCCCCAATGCGTTGTGTTCCCCCTCCTCTTTTCGCCCCCATCTGTGAACCGTCCCACATTCTAAATACCAGCCCCCCAAGTGGACCCACGCCTTTCCCCTCTTGAGGATTCAGATGCTTAAAGTCTACGTTTAAACCACCGTAGACTGGTCCCGCATCCTCCAGCTGCTGTCAACATCGAACCCGTGCCAGCCGCAGCGGGACGTTTGCACCCGCTCCCCTCAGAAGCACCCACCTCCGTTTTTCTTTTATTTTTCCTCTTGGAAAAGTGGCACATTTGACTGCACACATTTCCAATTTTTCAATCATCGTTGAGAGATGACATGGCCTCCGGCCGTCCCTATGGGTGGAGAGGGTAATGTAAAACCCTGATTGGAGTGAGTGTGATGTGGGTGGCGTCCCACAAGGCCTGGAGGGTGTCTGACTCATCTCCGCAGTGAGTGTGATTACCATTTAAAAACAAAATAAGCCGTCACGTATTTCGGCCTCCGTTTTGTTCGTCTAAATTCCCCCAATTTGCCATTTGATGACGGCCAAACACGACCAGACCCGCTATCAATTGCGCCAATTAAACTCGGTCTCAGACAGAGCCACGTCCAATACCTGGAAGATTAACTTGAGGCACATCAAGGAAATAAAAATATCATTTTGCTCCCTTGCATTCTCTTTCTTAGACCTATAAACTCATATAATATCGATTTCCATAAATTCACTGAATGCGAGTTGGCATAAAGCTCAGCATTCTAATATAAGTCCTATGCTATAGATTTTGCCTGTTAAAATCATTGTACCTCACAAACTTGTTAATGGAGACGCTGATGGGCAATTCATCTTTGATTTAACTTGTTCACCTGTGGTGACATTTTAGAGTTTGGGATATAGCACAGTTTCACCGAAGAAGGCCGCATGCCAAAACTCTTTAGTCGTCTTTATTAAACGTTGAGTACGGATGTTTTATAAAAAGAGAGTCACTGAAATTATTTTTGTCTATGCACCTCTACGTCTGTGTTTTGAACCTATAGGCTTCTGTTCTCAAATTTCACAAAGGCATATGAGCTTGTGGGATGGTGAAAATGAACCAGATGCTTGTATGTAATATCTCTAAGCTGTAATCCCTCATAAGTAGTTTTGCCTTCCGCCTCTTACATTGTGGCAGTTGCACTTCCTTGCTGAAACCACCTGCCTCTCACCAGCTGAAAAGATAACACGTCAGCCATAGCACTTTTTTGTTTGTTGACAAGCCACCTCTCGCAGAACACACATGCGGCTGTGAGTGTGGCATGTCCCCTGTTCCTATTACCAATTAAAAACAAAATAAGATGTCACGTATCTCAGCCTCCATTCCGTCCGTCTAAATTCCCCCAATTTGCCATTTGATGACGGCCAAACACGACCAGACCCGCTATCAATCGAGCAAATTAAACTCGGTCTCAGACAGAGCCACGTCCAATACCTGGAAGATTAACTTGAGGCACATCAAGGAAATACAAATATCATTTCACTCCCTTGCATTCTCTTTCTTAGACCTGTAAACTCAAATAATACCGATTTCCACAAATTCACTGAATGCAATTTGGCATAAAGCTCAGCATTCTAATCCAAATCCTATGCTATAGATTTTGCTTGTTAAAATCATTGTACCTCACTAAGTCATTAATGGAGACACTGATTGGCAATTCATCTCCGATTTAACTTGTCCACCTGTGGTGACATTTTAGAGTTTGGGATGTAGCACAGTTTCACAGAAGAAGGCCGCATGCCAAAACTTTATAGTCATCTTTATTAATCGCTGGGTACGGATCTTTTATGAAAGGTAGTCACTGAAATTTTCGTCTATGCACGTCTGTGTTTTGAACCTATAGGCTTCTGTTCACAAATTTCACAAAAGCGTGTGAAAATGAAGCGGATGCTTGTATATAATGTCTCTAAGCTGTACTTCTCTATAAGTAGTTTTGCCTCTGCCTCTGTGTTGGTTACAACTTCCTTTGTGAAACCACCTCACTCGCCCAGCTATAATAAAAACGTGCCAGCCACAGCCGACTCTCGCGGAACACTCGCATGGCGAAGGCTTGTCATTTCAGTCTTCTTAAAGTTGCCCTGATGTGGCTTAATTGTTAATCTTATTCCGTCATAAACAACTTGTTTACAAAGGAGGAGGAGGCGCACCCACATTTTTACGAGGAAAATCAACATTAAAATAATTTTTCCGCAAACTTGCTTGATGTGCTTTGTTAAAAAAGCACATCAAGGAGAAACTAGTGTGTGACTCATTTTAATCATAAACAACTTAAAAAATAATATGAATCCGTTTTTGAATTTAAAATAAACTTGAAATCCAGAAACACATTTCCACACATCCACATTTTATCCGATCCTGCTCAATTTCACCTCTCCACAGTCTCCTTCAGTACATTAATGTAAATCCACATCAATATTTATAGATAGGCCTACTTACAATGACAAGCTAGCAATCGATAAGCTAGCCATCTGAACGAAACGAAATGGCGGAGAACATTGGGAGTCATATGTGTTTGAACCCGAATCGGAGTGGGAGAGAGACGAGGAGCCGCCTACATCTGGAGCATGATGTAGCTCAGTGGTAAGCCTGCATGACCTACAGAATCAGGTCGGCCGTAGCTTTCTCCCCCCGTGTTAGTACGCTCCTAAAAGTGTACCACAGCACCAATCAGCAATGGCGCTACCTGGATGTTACCCTGCCCGCTTGTACTTCACCCTTGCTATTGACCGTTTTGTGCAAAAATAAAAAATTTGTCTCTAGAAGTTTTGTCGACAACCTCTTCCACATTCCTGCCGTTGTTCCGTGCTACGTCACACGCTATCGTTGTCCTCATTTACTGCGCCTTTTGACTCTCCGAACGGGCGTATTACACATATACAGACCATGGCGCCGTCGGGATTAAACCAGGTAGAGCTATTGATGATTAGTATTACTCGAGTGGAAGGTAATTTTCATGTGAAATACATTGACTGTGAGGGACCTTTTAACGTGTTTATTCTCTGGGTTAACAGCCAGGGGAAACGCTATGCCAGTGCGTATTATATGAAGCGCGCGTCCTCCGTTTTCGAACCCTTGGCTCAGCACCGAGGCTCTACTTATTCATTGGCTCTTTTCCCGAAGGAGAGCGGCTCTGGTTGCGCGCCTGGTCCCGTTCCGCCTCGTCTGACATCGCCGGGACAGATGGAATTTGGCAGACTTTATTTGGGACCCTAATCATGGAACTCCCTCTGTGTATTTTTAGATAGATGGATAGATATGTACTTTATTGTCCCCATGGGGAAATTTTGCTTGGGCTCTACAAAGCTAGACCCATCAACATATATAGGGCACCAACATCAACAGCACAGAACATGAAATATACACGGTTAAGACCATATAAAAGTCCTACAAATAACACAGTACAGACGACAAAAAAGATATAAACATGAACATAAAATACACAAGTTAAAAAACCAAATAAAAGATCTACAGATGGCGCAGGACAACAATTACAGACGACAGAGAAAAGTGCAGAAAATGTTATAAATAAGCCTAAACTTTTCGCTATAGCATCTGTACTGCATCAGTGATCTCCTCTTATTTAAGGCTACTATTTAAAATACCAATTGATACGGGTACAAAGGAATTTTTAAAACGGTTTAATTTGCCCTCTGAGCTCTGTATCGTCTGCCTGATGGTAGAAGATCATACTCAGAGTGCAGAATATGGGATGGATTTCTGTTTGCCTGTTTAAGGACACAGTGGTCAAGGAGAGACTGGAGATTATAGTGATTTTTTTGATCTTTCTGGCCAATTATTTTTGCCGCAGTCTGAACTAGACACGACAACTTAAATTTTGCTGCAACAGTGAGGTTCCCAAACTATGCAGTCATCCCATATCTGATAACACTCTCTAAAACCGCCTGATGAAATAAAAACTAGTGGTGGGACTCGATTAAAAAAATTAATCTAATTAATTAGAGGCTTTGTAATTAATTAATCGAAATTAATCGCATTTTAATCGCATATCAATATTTGACACGAGAAGCAACATTTTTCAATTCAAATGGATTTTGGTATACGAGTGAATCAATGAATAGACATATACATAAGTTTAAGCAGCAAAATCTTGTTTATTTTAGCTACTACACAGACCAGTGCAATTTTGAACAAAGTGCAGCAATTTTAGGAATATGATAGTGCAAAGGACCTTTGGAAGAAGCTGCTGGATTTTTTTCCAAATTGTCTTTCTGCATGGCAGTTCATAAGTTGTGTCAGACGACGCAATCTGTAGCACCTTTTCCAGCCCCTTATCTTCGACCACCGAAAGTGGTCTACAGTCCACGGCAATCCAGTGAGCCAGTGAGTTGGTTACTTTGTTAGACGTGGTCTTACTCATCTTGGCTCTGAACCCCGTCATCTGGTCGAGTGTGGGTTGGCGACTCTGCTTGCTCGTACTAGGACTAACGTTAGCCTGATCCGCGTTAGCTCTGGCTTCCACGCTAGCTGCAACATGTTTAGCATTGAGAAACGTTCCGTGGTGTCTGGAGTGCAAAAATATAGTGCGATTAAAATGCGTACATTTTTTAACGCGTTATTTTTTCTGTAATTAATTAATCGAAATTAACGCGTTAAAGTCCCAGCCCTAATAAAAACATAATTTTTTTGTCCAATTCCATACAGACGCAGTCTACGTAAAAAATACATTCTCTGGAGGAGTCGAGAACAAACCCAGTCAACATGTATATTCCAGGTTAAAGTGCTATCAATGTGGACACCGAGATACTTCTAGGACTGAACTTGTGTAATTGGCTGATTATGTATGATTACCGGACTGTGATCACCAACTCCCTTCGGGTCAAAGATAATCTCCTCCGTTTTTTTAACATTTAAAATGAGGTGATTTGTGTCACACCAGTCAACAAATTACCTTACTTCTGAATGATAGTTGTTTGTATCATCTTGCCTGTGAAGTAAGCTTAACATAGCGGAGTCATCTGAGTACTTTAAAATATAGTTCTGTGAGTGCCTGGCAGAACACTCATTTGTGTACAGCGTAAAGAGAACAGGTGAGCTGACACAGCCTTGTGGGGCTCCAGTACTTATTATTTTTGACTGAGACAGACTCTTATTTACCTTAACCCGCTGAGTCCTGTTTAGAACAAATGATACCACTTGATAACTGTGGGGTTAACATCCAGTTGTCTAAGTTTCTGAATTAAAAGGTGTGGCTGAAGCGTGTTAAATGCAGAACTAAAATCAATAAAAAGTAGCCGAGCATAAGCTTCACTGTCCTCAAGATGCTTTAAAACCAAGTGTGTGATGGCAGTGATAGCATCGTCTGTGCATCGTCCCTGCCTGTAAGCAAACTGTAATGGATCTAATCTGCTGCTCACATCCGATTTCAACATAGACACCACGCACTTCTCAAGGCATTTCATCACAACTGATGTAAGAGCAACTGGTCTAAAAATCATTGTTCTCAGTTGGATGGGCTTTCTTGGGGACAGGAGTACAGAGCTTTTCCAGAGAGCAGGAACCTTTTGAATATCTAAGGACTGTTGAAAGATAGGGCACCAGGCCAGTGTTAGCTCTTCTGCACAAGTCTTTAAAATAAATGGTGAAATCCCATCAGGCCCCATAGCCTTCTTTGAGGAAACGTGTTTAAAGAAGTACTGGACCTGTTAAAATGACGTAAAGGGTTTAAAATGGTACATAAAAACCCGACAAACAAATCTGGGTCAAAGCAGTGTGAGCCCGGGTCGCCAGCAGAGCAGCGCCACCGAGACCTTGCGTCTCTGGCAACGTTTCTGCTGGGAATCAGTCACACATCAAAAAGACCTTCCGTGTTGTCTGCCCCCTGGGGCATTCTAGAGAAGGGTACGTTTATTGTTTAGCTAGCGTTGAGTGACGCTTTTTATTACGGGGAAGATGGGAGCAAATTCTAAATGGGGAAATGAGAGATTGGTATGCACTGCGACATGAATGTTTACGTGCTTGACAGGATTCACCATTCAGTGTGCAAGACCGTGGGATGGAACAAAACCATTTTCCTCCAGGCAAAGGGAATTAAGGTTATTTTTCTCTGAAAGGCCATGGCTTTGACTTGGTTTATTAAGTTTAGTGTGGTGTATAAACACGTTTATGAACACTTTTCGGAACTGTGGTTCAGGCTCAAACCAAAAATCGGCACCAGGTCTTAAAGGATGAATGTCGCATGTATAGACGAGGGACCTTGAGTCTTGTTCGTAGTTGAACATTGTAGTATTTGAAGCGTTGTTGTAGTTGAAAGTTGTAGTATTTGAAGCCTTATATTTTTAAGTTGTAGCGTTTGAAGCCTTGTAGTTGAACGTTGTAGTATTTGAAGCGTTGTTGTAGTTGAAGCGTTGTATTGAACAATCATGTTCCCATATCTTACATAAAATGAATGTCAAATTTAATGTACGTGAAGATTGTATAATTAATTCCACTCCCAATAGGCTTTGTCTGTGGATTTCCTCAACCCCTTGTTTGTGCACTGGGATGTGTGTGCATTGGGATGCATTTGTGCACGCACGTGTGTTCATTTGAGTGTGCGTGCGCGCGTATCTGCGTGTGTGCATGCTCATTTGGGCGTGTGTACGTGCCTGCATTTGTGTGTGTGTGTGTACGTGACGTTCCTGCTGAACAACATCTCCAAGCTTGTGTACCTGCGCCTTTATCCCGTTTACCCGTAGCTCACCTCAGTTATTAAATACGGGGATATTGCAGCCCAGCCTGAAGCATTGGGGCATGCCCTTGGGGCATTCTAGAGAAGGGTACATTTCTTGTTTAGTTTAGCTACCGTTGAGTGACGCTTTTTAATACGGGGAAGATGGGAGCAAGTTCTAAATGGGGAAATGAGAGATTGGTATGCACTGCGACATGAATGTTTACATGCTTGACAGGATTCGCCATTCAATGTGCAAGACCGTGGGATGGAACAAAACCATTTTCCTCCAGGCAAAGGGAATTAAGGTTATTTTTCTCTTGGTGTGGAAAGGCCATGGCTTTGACTTGGTTGATTAAGTCTAGTGTGGTGTACAAACACGTTTATGAACACTTATCGGAACTGTGGTTCAGGCTCAAACCAAAAGTCTGCACCCGGTCTTAAAGGATGGATGTCGCATGTATAGACGAGGGACCTTGAGCCCTGCTGGCGTTGTAGCTGAAAGTTGTAGTATTTGAAGCGTTGTAGTATTTGAAGCCTTCTATTTGAAAGTTGTAGCGTTCGAAGCCTTGTAGTTGAACGTTGTAGTATTTGAAGCGTTGTTGTAGCTGAAGCGTTGTATTGAACAATCATGTTCCCATTAGTTACATGAAATGAATGTCAAATTTAATCCACATGAAGACTGTGTAATTACCACTCCCAAGAAGCTTTGTCTGTGGATTTCCTAAACCCGTCTTTGTTCTTTCGGATGCGTGTGCATTTGGAGTATGCATTTGTGCGTGCGTGCGTGTTCATTTGAGTGTGTGTGCGCGCATCTGCATGTGTGCCAGCTCATTTGGGCACGTGTGTATGCGTGTGCGTGCATGCCTGCATTTGTGCGTGCGCGTGACGTTCCTGCTGAACAACACCTCCAAGCTTGTGTACCTGCGCCTTTATCCCGTTTACCCCGTAGCTCACCTCAGTTATTAAATAGGAGGATATTGCAGCCTGGGTGGAGATCCCTGTGCTGGAAGCCAGCCACCACCTGAGCAGTAGCAGGGATCAGGCTAGTGGAAAGCGCTTTCCAACCCACTGATCTCTATGAGCTAACCTAACATTACCTTAAATGAACTGGGCCCACAATCCATCACCCCCAAAAACCCCCCCGTAAACTATAAAGGGAGAAATGGGGAACCATGAGTCATCGCCCTGGGAAAAAAGGCGCTCTGGAAAGGTCAGGGCATTTGTCTCCCCCAGACGCACGCACGCGTGCAGCACGCCGCCAGTGCTGCGGCTCCCGCGCGGGGGCGTGCGGCGGCAGCACACTGGTCCGGCGGACCCCCCACTTCATCACGCCCGACGTTTCAATCAGTTTCCAGGTTTCACTTTAGCGACTTTAGCGGCGGCGCTGGTCCTCTGCGCTGATCAGTCACAGCCTGTCCTCCGTTCATTCATCAGCACTTTCCTCCTCTCCCCTCTCCCAGCCCCAGCCCCTCTTATTAAAACCGCCACTCCGCTCGGCTCCCCCGCCGCAGACAAAGCGCAGAAAATCGATGTTTGAAATGTGGAAAACTCCTTATCGCACCATTCTGAACTGGAGGCTAAATTAAAGATCTTTTTTTTTTTTTTTTTTTGGTTTGTCATGTTTTATTATATTTTTTTGTCCAGTGTTGTGCTAGTTTTCCCAGGTCTTTGGTATCTAAGCATCTTGCTCCTGTGATCTTTCCTGCTTTATTAAAACAGTTTCTGCTTAAGACCCTATGCCGATAACTGAAATGTGAAAAACTTGATTTGTCCAGCACTCTTACTTTGTGTATCAGGAAGGATTTTGCTTGGATTTCCCAGGTCCTGTGGCATGGAAGGCCTTGTGGCATGGAAGTCTCTTTTTCCCCTCCCTGGCATAACCGATTCTGACGTTTTCCGATACAGATGAAACCGCTTTCTTGCTTTTTTCGGGCAGTGTATAGATTTGTGTCAATTTGTGTCAATTTTCATGGAATATATATATTATTTTTTTGCTCAGTACTTTAAAAGTCATATTTAATACGTTTTAAGGTGATATTTTTGTAGACTTTAAAGGGGCACTGTATGTGATTAGTAAATCTTGTGGTTATACAGTGTTGAATTTATTATTATAATTTTTTTGATTTTGTTTCTGATTTTATCCCATTTTCTCCCAATTTAGTAGCCAATTAGACCCGCTATTTTATGTCAATCCCCCCCTAGTAATGTGAGTTCGCTGTCGTAGTCCTGCGACCGGTAGTGATGAAGGCGAAGTAACGTCTCCTCCGTAACCCGGTACTACAGGGCCACTCTTGTGCGCAGCGAACGTCCTGTCTGCTTCCCTCCCCCCTCCCTGGGGCGGACAGCCAATCGCCGCCCCTGGTGGCACTCCCGGCCAGAGCCAACTCTGGCGGGACGGGGAATCGAACCCTACAGTGTTGAATTTAAAAATATATATTTGCTGTGTTGGGTGCAGTGGCTAGTCCCTGTGATGTGACATTTTCAGGTTTGGTAGGACAGTTGCATATTAACCCGTTGTCTGCGTATTCCCTATTTTATCATTGTAGAATTTCAGTTTACTGTTATTGTTTTAACTCATTTAAGTATTTTTAAGCTGTGCTTGCACTGCCATTTTATTGTTGAGAGCAAATGACACATTTTTTTACAGGTGAGAGGAAATAATTTAGAGCAGTTTTTGATAAGCTTTTCCTCATCTTTAAAACATTGGATGCAGCCTTCTTTCATGCCCACAACGAAATGCTATAATTTGGCGCACCGTTATTTTCTCCCCCACTATATGCTGCTTTTTATTCCAGTTGAAATACCCATTTCCAGCATCTAATGAGCTGTTAAATTCACTGTATGGCTGGTATACAGACAGACAGACAGACGGACTCATTGACTCGCTCATACGTTAGTCCTGAGGGTCTTCCTTAAGTCGAAGGGTTAAAAAAAAATTGACAAGGAGCTCAACCTTTTAGTAAATGAAAGACAAAAAAAATCATTGAAGCATTTTCTCAGTTGCCTTAACCAATTACAGGATTGGTTCATAAAAACCAGTGCGTGCACAGTATTTAATCCCTGCCGCCCGGCCGGACAGAGAGCACGTAGAGACCATGGAGATGAGCCAGTCCACGTCACGTGTCCGAAGGACATGGACACACTAACAACGTGCTTTGATGGTTCCACAATACCAAATTAGTTCCTAAAAATGAAATAAAATGGGACAAATTTTAACCTTCAGAAACAAAGGTAAAACTAAATTTTAAATCGATTACAGATATAAATTAATTAATACAAATAATGCTGCTCTTCCTTTACTATGATATTTCCCTTGGTGTTTCCTTGGCCACACTTATAACTGTTCTGTAATTAATTGGCATATAACTACACTATCACCCCACCGATCAGTAACGAATATAACCGTATATAATCAGACCACCGATCAGTAATTATTGGTAGCTATATTAACCGACTTTAATGATAAATCCATAATAAATACTTCAATATTAAATGTAAATGTCTTCAGGTCAGGTTTAAAATTTGGGGCCGCTTACTATTTTATATTCAGGACCCAGAACTTTTCAGGACTTTGCAGCATCACACGCATGTAACTAGGGCACTAGGATATCGCAGACTATTGTAACTATTAGAATTCATTTTAAATGGATGAATGGTCTTGGGATGAATGTGAAGTTGAGATTGTGGTCAGGACTGTCCAGGCACAGGGTCTCATGGACTGTGAAACGCGTGCATCTGCATGCAGTTTAATATGGGCCTCCCTTCAGGCTGTTGTTGTGTCCTTACAGGCTTCCCACACACTGAAAACCTTAATTGCTTGAATATGAACGTGTAAAATTCAAGGTTGTAAAAGTGGCTGAATTTTAGTCTTTGAAAATAGTTTTTTTTGCTGGTTTATGCATTTTTGGCATATGGAAAATTCCTTTATGTAAATCGTAAGCACTGTGAATTCAGTGACATCAGCATTCACTTTTCCCAAAGGAACCTGATAAACTGATTGCTGTGCGAGGGTGGGGATTTTGAATCAGATAAAGACTTATCAGGGGCATTAGTTTACAATGGAAATTTGGAAAATTGTCTTTGAAATTCATCAAATTTTGTAGAATCCAGGCTCTGCAACATATGGCATAATGTGCTTCCTATGTAACGTTTAAAAGCTGTATCAAAGCCTGCGATGTGCCATACTGACACAGCTCAAAGCCACAACATCAACAGTGTATTTCTGAGTTGTGCCCATCACACCTCCACTAGCTCATTTAAGCACCGGGTTTTGTGTCAGCTGTCTTGTTTGGTGGGGACATGATGGCATTCCTTGAGAAAAGGCTGCATGTGTATGGTGGCGCTCGAGTGCCGTTGTTGTTTGGGAAGAGAAGGTGTCACGCGCTTCAGTCTTGCTACCGCGTCTCACAAAACGCAATTCTCCCGGCAGCGATTCTACCAGAGATCTATGACAGACATTCATTGTGGAGTCGTTACTGTCCCCGAATCTTGGCGCGCCAGCGATTCTGGGCCATTGCAGCATGTTTGGTCTCCAAGGTTACCGATGGATTTCATCCCTTGTGGTGTAGGAATCAGCGACCAACTGGGAAAATTACTGGCACCAGGGGCAGTATAGAGCAGTGGCTCCCAAATTGTGGGTCGAGAGGCGCCCATTATACGTGTCATACTTCTGAAAGCGCACGTTGTACCACTTCCATAGACATTCACACGAATCAAACCAAACGCTGAATTGGGTGAGTGTACACGCAGGTGTTATTTCTACCTTTGAACTTTTCTGAGGCGCCACAGAAAATGTATTCCTTATGTGAGATGTTGACTTTTTGGAAGGTTTGGAAACCTCTGGAGTGAAGGGCACCATTGACTCTAATAGAATGTCTGTATTTGGTATTAAGCTCCGTGAAAATGACCGATGGGCATGGAAGTACGTGACCCAACAGCATAAGTGTTTGGGGTGTTGTAGACTGTCTTTTGTACCACATTAATTGTGCCATCGGTGTATTTACTGCGTAAGACCAGGCAGGCTTAGTAATGCCTGTTCTTTAAGGCCCAACTCAGCCAGGCCATACTGTTCAGCAACGTTTACTCTCACACCTCATTGAGTCATGAGAACATTTGGACATAAAGTTGGAATTGTAAAAGGTAAATGGTTTTAATTGTTTGAAAGGTTTGAATTCCAGTAGAAAAATGCTACGGAAATTGATTAAACGTATGTCGTTTTTACCCCTGCTCATGTTACAATATCAGTTGTCTTTTAGAGTCAGTTGTACGTATTCAGTGGAATACTCTGAGACTTAAAAATGTTGCAGCAGCTGTAGAGGTAACCAAGTCAAAGCCATGTCATATTCCACTGCTGTACTCTCTTTCTCTCTCCCTCCCTCTACCTTTAGTACTTGACCCCTTCGTTCTACTTCAAACATTACCTTTTCATGCATTTTGTTAAGGTAGTCACCACCTCCTACATTGATTGTGGATCGCATGACCATGGCCTTGAGGTAGTTTTCAGTCGATCTCACGCTTTCGTAGAATGCTGAATGTGCAGAAGTGCAGTAATGTTCTTGTTATGATTCAGTCAGTCGCTCACTAATTAAACCATTTTTTTCAGAGATTGTGTGTGTTATTACGGTCTTTCTATAGACCTCTGTGCTGGTCATTGTGCTTTTGATGGTGTTTGTATGGTATTCTGAAGGAGCTACCCCTCAACTCATGTACAGATTCTGGATATTGCAACCACGATTCGAATGTTCTTAACCCAGGTTTTTGAAAATGAGTAAATTTATCTTTTTTTGTTTTTGATACTTTAATTTTCACCTGAATCGGCATATTTAGTTATTTGTGTGCATGCTCAGTATTGCACGTTAACATTTTTTGTTATTTTAAACATGTTTTCCCCCCTTAAATACAGTCCCAACATTTGTTACAGGTTTACAATACATAACATCTCTCTCAAACTGAAAAAATAATTTAAATCAAGACTGTACATCGTACCAAAGCCAGCGTACGGGTCTTCTTTTAATCCTTTTTTTTTTTTTTTTTTTTTTGGTTCGTAGTGACGTGCACCCCAAAGTACACACGGTGCATCACTGACTGCTCCCCCAGTGCAGCTTCCTCTGACGGTATCTCCCTGCCTTCTCCTTGGCCGCGTTAATGCAGGCGTTGTGCTTGTTGCTTTGCAAGTGGTTCCAGTACTTGATGAGCTCGCTGGGCTGGAACTGGTGGGAGGTGATCAGGTGGCTGTACTTGCAGCTGGAGTAGGACACCCGCCAGTGGTTGAAGATGAACTCGTTGGGCGGGGGCACGGGGTCAATGCGCAGCTTGGCCAGGCAGATTCCCACGTAAACATCCTCCAGGTGAAGGCGGCGGATCCCCAGGGAGACCTTGTAGACCTTCTCCGCCAGGTCTGCTGAAAATACGTATCCCGTCCCCGAGCAAAAGACGGGGTACCGCTCGCTGGGGTACAGCTCGGGCGACATGTACCACTTGCTGTCCTTGTTCCGGTTGGGGGCGTAGCCCCTCATTAGGTAGCCGGTGAAGTAGTTCTGTCGGGGCGGGAGCCCCGGCTTGAGCAGTTTCTGGACCAGGTACTCGGTGTTGACGAACATGTCGCTGTCGGTCTTCATGACGTAGGCGGCGTGCGAGCAGTGCGTGGCCACCCAGTTCATCCCCATGAGAGTCTTGATGGTCAGGTTATAGTAGGTGTCCATGTACTCCTGCTGGATGATGTCACGGTGGCGTCGGCCCTCCTCCTCGATGGAGCGCTGCAGGCGGGCGTCGCCGGGCCTCCCCAGGCCCAGCAGGAACAGCCGCACCACGCCCAGGCCAGGGACCAGGCTGTGGTTCCCCCAAGTCTGCCGGATGGCCTTCCGGGCCTCCGCCTGCCCGGGCTCGGCCGCGATCAGCAGCACCAGGAAGGGCTTAGTGTCCCGGCATGCGTCCGGCTGGTTGATGATGTAGCGGTAAGGCCGCGCGAGAGGCTGCCCCCCCGCCCCTCTCTCGCGGTACAAGCTGCTGTTGGCGCTCAGCGAGTTCTCGAGCCCCGTCACGCCTTGCACGGACGCCTCCGCCTGGTTGGAGCTCAGGTTGGCCCCGGGCTTGGGGGGCACGGGGAGGGCCTCCCTCCACGGGCCCCTCGGCGAGCTCTGGTTGGCCTCGCCCCTCGGGGAGCGGAAGCCCCGCACGGTGTACGCCACGGGACTGTCCCTCTTGCCCGGCAGCCAGTCCTGACGGCAGACGAAGAGGAAGAGGCCGGCGAGGGAGATCAGAGAGAGGAGGCCGAGGGCGTGCGCGCGGAAGAGCGAGCGCTTGACGTTCCAGGACATCTTGATCGGGCAGCAGTGCCGCCGCCTCCACTGCATGTTGCTGGGCAGTGCGCTGGTCACATCCAATCAAATCAAGCATGTACGATAAGCGGGCAGGCTCTTATCGGAGATGGCAGCTTGGTTTGTTTGGGGGCCCCACGGCTGAGCCGGGGAGATGACACATTTTCCACAGGAGCCACTTGGAACAACTTCTAGCACTCTTGTGCTTCAGCGTGTTGTGGAAAGAGGTCGGTTCTTCAGGCGTCCATCTTTGCCATCTGGGGAGGAAAGAAAAAAGAAAAAGAAGGGATCAACAACCAGAAAAAACAATCAAGCCGTTCTGAACTGAAAGATTGAGAGCAGTGCAGGAATGTTGATTCCGTCTCCAGTGCAATTTCTTTTCTTTTTTTTCTCCAGGGTCACCACTTCATAGGTTTGTTCGTTCACAATTCTTATATCATTTTGGGTGTTGCAATAACTGTCATATTAGGATAGTTGAGGTTTCGGATGAATGAACGGTCGCCTTTCCTTACCATTCTGATCCCGCCTGAGTTCTGGAGTTTAGTAAAGCACGAGCCTTGTTTTTGCCTCACAAACCCCCCGACGTATGGCGTTGCTGCTGCCTCGACCAGCTGCTGCCAACCGCCCACTGTTCGGTCCGACAGCAAAGGAGGAAATGCCGTCGGGACAAATTGTCAGTATAATAGCCCTCGCTCACCTTCGACGATGCACTTCTGGATGCACCAGGGGGGCGGGGTGTGAGAGAGAGAGACACTACCCAGGGTGCAGTTTATTACAACGGCGCTCTCAGAAGCATGTTGTAATACCGCACGGATTGCAGTGCGTTTGTTTGTTTGTTTGTTTTTTTCTTTCCGTAACGGTTGGCCGCAGAAACGATACGCGCCGTGTTTGTTTTTCCTCGATGACACTGCATAATGGCATGCCATCTCCTTTTCCTTTGGAGCTGCAGCGAAAGAGCTCTCCGCTCTCATTGTGGGATCTCGTTTTGAGGGGGATGTGACTGTTCGTCGCGGCTGAATCGCGGCAAGCTAACCTTTTCCGCGGAAAGTGTTTGCACTGCCACGGAAAGCACTGGAGAGTTAAGGTAGTCACTACTTCCTGGGAAGTGGCAGATCTGTGCCAGCTTGATGCATGAGCAGTTTCCTTTCCCCTCCTGTCCCCAAGTAAAAGTTCCCTTTATAAAAATCTCATGTTCTGAACATTTACATTTGCATGTATTCCTTCGCAGATTAGTGCATACAATAAGGAGAGATGAACACCCGTTCCTATTGGGCAAGTAGGATGTTCGTCAAATTTAGGGTTTACTATTAATTATTCCCTTATAACAGGTTACCTCTCTGAAAGATAACCCAAGGGAACAAGGAACAGAATACTCTGTTGCCCATGTATAATATTTCAGCAATTTAAGTGATTAATTATTATCAATTTAATATATTCAATCAATCAGTATAATTATTCTAATTTAAAACTCCAAATTCGTTGATGGGTTAATCCAGGCAAGGACCAGGATATGCAACCCTGGTTTCTGGTTTTTACTCTATTCAAACTACATAACTGGATTAAATGTGATGGTAAAATTAACACAGGTGACCATGTGCTGGAGGTACTCCGCATTTGACCATTCAGACTAAATATTCAGGTTCAGATTCTTAATAAAAAGCAATTAAACTGCAATCACGCTTGGATGTAACAAAAAGCAGGCTACCCCTGGGCTAATCGAACAGTAACTGGTCGAATCAGCTCGCAAAGTAACTCCAAATAAGATTAAAGATTAAATACGTTTGTTAAATACATTACACGCGAACGAGAATGCTAGCCCCAGGTGTTTTAATCAATTACTGTTGATTGGTGTGGATGTCCAGTGAACATTTCAGTTGACTGATTGCGTTTGTGAGTGGAGTTTGATTGTGTGTGTGTGATTGGTGGAGCTACTGATTGGCTCCACCTGACCCAATTTAGGGTATTTAAGTCCAGGTGTGTGGCGGCTGTCGTATGTGGAATCTTGTAGTTTACTGTGAGTCTTGTCGTGGTATGTATGGAGTGGCCGGGTAGAGTGCTTCCTCTGTGTGCGGGGAAAGCTGCTGAAACGGAACTCTATTCCTCCACTCCTGTCACGTAACTACCTCACCCAGCAGGGTGGACGATGGAGTCTGCTTCACAGAAGGGGCCGGGTTGATTTATGGCCTGGCTTGGCATAAATGTCAAAAAAAGAAGTGGACATTTCCTGGCACAGCCTGGAAAATGTAAATTCCAAACTGGGAAGCCATTACTTGGGATTAAGACGATTCAAGTTCAATTCATATTGTCAACACATTCTAAATTACACAGTAAGGAATTTCGGGGCGTTTAACTTTTAGGGAGCTCCAAAAAGACGAATTGTTAACCCTCTGCCTCATGTGGACCAAGCTTGCGCCGATAACCCACATACTGGGGTGCTCTGGTGTTCATTCAAGGAGTAATAAAACCTGTCAGTGATGACAGCAGAACAGTCCGCATTTATTTGTGTATATTAGGGCGATCAGAATGTATTTTAGCTGCCCCTTTGATGTTTGGGGAGGAGAGAGTGATGCAAGTTGGAGATTTAAGTTCGAGGGGACAGGCATCTTTGTTACAGCGAATAACCCTGAACCAATAGCCCAATATCAACATATTGTCTCTCTCGTGAACCGTATTCTAAAAACTGGATATCTGACAATGCAGCCTTTTTCGGAAGCACAACAAAGACCATTGCGTAAAACAATGGCACAAAACGTGTTCTGCGGTTATGAACACGTAGCCTGCTGTGTGGTAACACAAAAAATGATTTGAATATTCCCCCTTGCTGAGGATGATGAGGGCTGTCCAGGCGCGTTAATGAGCCGTGTGTGGGTTTAAGTCACATTTTTGCCTGCACTCAAAATGCCAAACAGGCATCCCCTCATCTGTTCTAAATTGTGTGAGCAGCTCTTTGGCTTCTCTCTGAAAGGTCATTCGTGACAGGAGCCCAGTCAATGGGAGGTGCGTACAGGCTCATTTGTCAATCGAGCCAAACCGCTTGACATCTGCAAACAAAGCAAGAGAATATTAAGAGACACTATGAAGTGCAGGATAAATATTGGCACCGAATACAGATGATTTTTTCTTTAATAAATAAAAAACCCTACATAACCTGTATCAGGGAGGGGTATGCAAGAATCACAGTGTCTGCGAGGAAGCACTGTTTGGACCCTATTACAACATGAAGACTCCAGTTGATATCGGTCATAAACGGGCATTCAGCATAAACCTTGGCCGTCTCTTATCAGGCACTCTCAGGCCATCGTGATAAACTTAATGAGTGGACTATGATCCAACGATGCGTGAGTAAAAATGTATTTTTATATCGATGTTTAATTTATCGCCCCTTGCGAAGCTCATGCATTGAATCATCTCCATGTACGTGCAGTAGCCTTGCATCAGTGTTCCTTAGTTACTGCTTTTGGCACATTGTCAAAGGCTTTCTGAAATCCAATAGGTATTATATGATGCGGACTGCTGAGTCAGGCATCTTAACAGCCATTAGAGCCCTGGTCTAACTGCTTGGAAAGCCCTGGTGTTGATGGTGACCTGTCACCGTTTGTATAACGTTACATTCATATCCCCATTTCACGGTGCCTCCCCTCGCAGTCTGACTATATTGACAGTCCGTATGTTGTCATTACGTGGCACATTAATTATTCCTGTGTACAACTGAGGAGCAACTGTCAGAGAGAGCATTTTTGCCTCTCCCCCCCCTTCTACATGCTGATCCACCTCTGAGCTCATCGGCGTGAAGTCACGATCGATCTCGCAAGATCGCCCGTGAGCGGAAGAGCTTATGATCTGGGTCAGACGCCAAAGATCTCCACTGCATTTGTGCCCAATCCTGTATTTCTGCGATTGATCGCGGCACCATGCTGTTTGTTTAGGAAAATACAAGCATAGAATCTGTTCGTAATAGACAGACTGTATGCTTCCCACGCTGTTCTGTATTGTTTAATGTTCAGGCGGAGGGGGAGGGGGCGTGATTCATCTCAACTTGCAACATACTCCGCTCTCGTTTCTTTTTACATTCTCCTTCACGGGAACAAAAGCGACGCAGCGGACGCTGCAGCCACGGTGGACCGCGGATCGGCTCGGGTTGTGGCGTGCGATCGCGTGCAGCCGCTTCTCTATGGAAACTTTGCATCCGCACAAGTCTTAGGCGGGGGGGGGCTACGAGGGTGCACACAAGTTGGCGGCTCTGGCACCCTCGGAGCGCTGGATCAGGCAGCCTGGAGCAGCTCGTGTTCTCACTCTGCCCGGCGCGGCTGCGCGGAGCTAACGGAGCCCGCGGAGGTAGCACAATGAGCAAAGCCCACAATAAGTCTAGTCGTTTCTTATTCTTACCGTTGTTCTTATCGTCGTCGTTCCTCTTACCAAAAGCGACTTAAAGGCCATCGTGATGACGCGCGAAACCGAAAGTGCTTGTCGTAAGAGACCGTGTTTAGTGCGGTAATGTGTGTAGTCCTCTTTTTGAAGGCAGAGGCGGTAGACCGTTGAGACGGTGGTTAAGAATGTGTTTCTTAACCACCGTCTTGTGGATGGGGTTTTGGTTTTGGTGGATGGGGATAGCGAGCCTGTTAATTGAAGCCGTGAAACATTCGTTCAAGTTTTCAGGCATTGGCTGTTTTTGTCTGCCTGCCGTGCTCTGGATACGGCTTTTCTAGCAGGATCGAGGGTGAGCGTGTTGGATGCCGGGACGTGAGCGTCGTCCGTCTGACATCTCGGCTTCTGCCTGCCTGCCTGCCTGCCTGCCTGCGTTGCACGGTGCACTTTTCAAGCTTTGGAGAGACAGCGGACTGTTTTAACTACAAAGGCTCTAGAGAGAAATGAGGAGGGAGGGGATGGGGGGGAGGGGGGGCAGGGCTGACAAGACGTACCTCTTCGTGCGACAGCCCCTCTTCATGGATGGAGGCTGGTGCCGTCCGTCGACACACTTGGCACGCCATCGCGCCGGCTGCCAAAAAAAAATCAGGAACAACGTTGCGTTCCTCTCCTCCTTTACTCCTCTCCTCCTCCACCCCCCTCCCCTCAGCCCACCACCACCGCCCCCAAATCAGATGCGCGTCCTCCCGCTACACTTTGTTTCCAATCCTTTCCTTTCAGGCGGCGACCATAGTTTTACTCCGTTTGTCCCGCAGCGATTGGGTTTCTGCTCTTCTCCTCCTTTATCCCTCCTCTCTCCTCAACTCTCTTTCTTTCTCTCTCTCTGTCTCTCTCTCTCTCTCTCTCTCTCTCTCTCCTCTCTCTCTCTCTCTGGTCGGAGTAGATGCAGCTGGAATCTCTTGGCAAGGGAGAATGTGTTTTTCTCTTTTTATCCCCCCCTCTTTCTCGCTTGCCTTCGCCCTCCTGCCTTTGTTTATTTTGGTTCTCCGTCGCCGTTAAGCGGCGTAGCCGCCACCTCCTTCCCTCCGCGGTAGAGATCCCGTCCGCCGGCTGCCGTAGCGCAGCGTCCGCAGCCTCAGACCGACGGCGGCGCGCGAAAGCATCCGCCGCGCTCCAGCGGCGATCGCCGCCCGACGCATTCCCTCATGTTGCTAGGCAGGACGGAGAGTGAGAAGAGAGAGAAGAAGAAGAAGAAGAAAAAAAAAGCCCCCTCTCTTCCCTCCCCCTCCCGTCTCCTCAGGTCCAGCTGTGTGAAAAACACGACCCCCCGATCGGCGGCGAGGAACTCCGGAGAGGAGGCTGCTTAACCACAGCGTCCGACGAGCAGAGACACAGTGACAGAGCGCCCCCGCGTCACCGCCGTCTTAATACAGCTCCCCCCACGTGACCTATTCGTATTAATTTCCTCCCCTCCCCTTCCCCCTCCCCCGAATAAAGGATTTAACTCTGTGTCTGCTCTCTGCCCGCTGGGGGGAGGGGCTTTCCGCCCCCTTTAAAACACGCGCGTGTGTTCTCATCAACGCTTCTCTTCAGACTCGGGGCTTCTGGAACGGCGCCAGGCTGTCAAGCGAGTGCAGCAGTTTGTTTTTTGTATTTTTTGTTTTTATACACATTTTCTTGCTCTTTCACCATATTTTGGGACCAGCTTGTAGTGTTTCTCTGAGCACAAACGGTTAATCAGTTCCGTTTCTTGAGCAGGACCGAGGTGTTTTATTTATTTATTTGCTTTTGGTGTGTTTTGAGGTTGCGGTAGCGTGGCTCTCGAGCCAAAACAAAGTGTTTTTGTACACACTTACCCCTACTTCTAGGCAGGACTGACTCCATTTCCTCAGATGAGTAGCGTAGCGGCTCAATTTGTGTCACTATCTTTGGACATATGACAGGAATTGGATATGCAGGGTTCGTGCCACACCAACAATGGCTTAGTATTTGGGGAAAATTTGTTTAAGACCGCATCACTGGCTCCACCTACCATAATGTTTTGTATAGTATAATTGGGCTGCACCATACAGTACATGGTAAACAGCAGCTAATATTATAGGAATGGTGGTTCTGTCAATCCACTGACAGGAACTCTTGTGGTGATTTGCGGTAGGAGCACATTGTAAGTACCACAGAGCGATATTGTAGCGGTTTGCGAACGTGAGAGACTGAATAATTAATGTCAGACCTCTCTTTGACTGAAGTCCTTTGGAGACCATTAGTTCTGCTACCAAGCCAAGGAAAGCACATTTGTCAGAAGGCAGTAATACCAGTATTGAGTGAGAGCTGTAGCTTGGGTGTCAGGATAGAGCAGTCCCTTATACATTCATATCGCCGGACATTATTAAGGTTTTTTGCAAATGCATCACAATGCACATGGGCATTCAACACACACACACACACACACACACACACACCCTCCTCTCATTCTTACTCACTCTCTCCCTGTCTTACAAACACACACACACAGACACACACACACCTAAAAGATTAGATTTTATTTTATGGATTTTTTTAATGTGTTCTTAACTCTGTTTCAGCTGCAGTGCCTCTTTTGCTCTTTAGCTCCCTCTCTCCCTCCCTCTGTCTCTCCTGTTCTTTCTTCTTTTCTTACTCCTCTCGCTGCCTCAGACAGGGGTTTTGTCATTAAAGAGGCCGTTAATTTGATGATCCAGCAGCAAGCACCTGCGGGTGTCAATTGGTCCCCATTTACAAAGCCTCAGGCACGAGGGCTGGGGAGGTGGTCTTTGTGTTCCACTGTGGCCACATTGCTTTCTCGCAATGTGATGTAAGGTAGAAATGGCTCAAATAATGACAGCTTTGTCTTCATTGTGCAACTGCGATTTTGTAGGGAGCTCTTGGGAGTTTTTGTTTGAGATAAATCCTGTCCATTCAGCGCACATGCCTGAATGTATTACAAATCTGTAAACAAAAACAAGGTGTATGTATTTATGTGTGGGTGTGTGTGTTTGGCACTTAGCTACATATGTATATACACATGCATAGGTAACTGCCAAAATAAAGTAAACATCAACGTAAAGTGTTTATAGGGCTTGGGCCACCAAAAGCTACCAGAACAGCCTTGGCATGGATTCTACAAGTGTCTGGAACTATTGGAGGGATGAAACCTGACTAAAATGGCCTTGGCATATTGGGTTACATTGTTTTCATGCTCATCAAACCATTCAGTGACCACTCGTGCTCTGTGGATGGAGGCATTGTCATCCTGGAAGAGACCACTCCCATCAGGATATAAATGCTTCACCATAGGATGAAGGTGATATTGCTTTGTATTTATTGGTGTTTACCTTGCCCTCGAAGTGGTTGAGTAGACCTAAACCATGCCAGTAATATGCACCCCACACCATAACAGATCCACCAGAACCCTTCATTTACTCAAGTGTTTCTCCAGATTTAAACCCAATTGGAGTGGCGCTGTCACGCCCAAATGTGTCCGGGTGACGTCATCGGAATTCTTGGAATGTAGTTGCTATACCAACATGACGAGCTAGCATTCCTGAGTGATTTTAGTCCTAAAACCCGGAAATAAGCCTGAGAGTTTCACGTTTTATTCTATGACATAAATTACGCACGTTCATATCTCAACCGTGAATTTTGAAGCTGTTTTGTGTTTTTAAAAACTAAGCTGCTAACAAGTTGCTACATTCAAACTACAACTGTTGTCGGAATAATTAAATGTCATTACATTACAGTTAGGTGGCTAGCTACGAATAAGCATTGCTTGCTCCGCTGTACAACTAGCTAGCTGGCTAGCTACGAACATAATATATAAATTGCCTGCAGCTGGCTATATTATGAAATGTAGCTACAGCTAGCTGGCTAGCTACGAACATAATATATGAATTATAATATATAATTATATTATAATGATATAGCCAGCTAGCTACGAAGATAATAATATGCATTGTCTGTTCAGCTGTACAGCTAAGTTAGCTGCTTAGCTACGAATATAACATATGGATCGCCTTCTTCGATGGTTAGTATTTTGTGTCACTTTGTGTAATTTTAGGTAGCTTTTGGCTCTGCCAGGTAGTGAAAGGTGCAGTCAAGCTACAAACATATTGCCTGCTCAGCAGGCCAGCACGCAACTGAAATTATAGGGGAATTCCAGACACTTGTAGTATCTATATTATAATAATATACGATGCACATTGAAGCTATTCTGGTTTTGCGTGGTGGCCAATGCCCCATTAACCCCCTGAGGTCGACGGGATCGTCGACGATGCCAGCAGCAATAAAAGTATATTACTATTTCTAACGTCGCAAGATTTTATCATACACACGCGGCAAAAACATTGACAGAAACCTTAGAATCGTGACTTTCAGATTTGAGCACTGGCAAATAATATGAGATTTTTTAAATTAGGTTAATTAGACCAAAAGTAAACCTTGCCTTTTACTCTCTTTTTTACCTGGAACTGCCATCCCCCTTCTATTGACATGGTAACTAGGTGCTAGTCTCGGGGAGGGGCGTGGGGCCATGTGTGAAATTGCAGCGTAAACAATGTCCCGACATTATATCGCATCTTGTCTGTGTTTACGGTTGCGATCTGCCAGCAGCAGACGGTGTATGCTGATATTTATTTTATTTACCATGTTTTCAAATACTCGTGAAAATATATAAATTCCGCATCTTGTGACGCTATACGGAAACAACCAGAATCATTGCGGACTGCTGCGAATAATTAACGGGAGGATATTTAACCAGCTGGCATTCTGTTTCGGCGCTTGGACATTATCTAGCTTAGCTTGATAATACCTATTGTGATTAATGATTATTGCCTCTTGAGAACTTGTTTGTTTGTGTGCTTATTGTTGTTTAGATTCCCAGCGTTTAGTTTATTCTGAGATTTTGGATACGTTTTGTTTGTTCCTGATCGTTGGTTATTTTGTTTTGTTTTGTTTGTCTTTCCGTGTCTTCGCAGACACGGATTTTGCTTTCGTTTTCCTACAGACGTTTAAAGATAAATATTTTAAACCCAGAAAACGGGCTACTTTTGATCATGTGCCTGTGCCCAATGCCAATGTCTGGATGTTGGCAAACTGGCTTCTGTTGGTCGCAAGAAATGCGTACTCTGCAAGATGTCTTTGTCTGATGGCCTTTGAGAGAGAGATGGCCCATCTGACAGATCTTTCAGGTGTGGATCATGAATATTCAGTAAATTAGCATATAGCCTTCCCACAGCCTGAAATAAATGTGACCAGTTCTGATAAAAACAGGTTTTTAGCTATTTAAATCTCATATGTGCCAAACTATTTTCACACCCTTACATAACCAAGACCTTGAGGAACAAACACACATTGGCAAAACAATTAGTCACAATAGTTTAGTGTGTGCTTTCACAACTTTTGTGACGGCAGAAAAATTTACTCTTTATAACTTGTGTGTTTGTAGATCTATTTACAAGCTGCATATGATACTGACCAAACTATTGATGGCATATAAATGTAGCTGTGATTGTCCTTCAAATAAAAATATCAAACACTTTGGAGTAAGTGTGTGTTAAGTTGATGAAATTGAGATTAATTTCAGACCACGCCAAAATCACAAACCTCTAAGCTTAGCACGGACCTCAGGGGGTTAAGACACTTTACGTTAATGTTTCCTTTGTTTTAGCAGTTAACTGTAGATGACCGCAACAAGCCAAAAAAAAGCCACAAAATAATAAATAAATGAAAATAAAACGTGAGATATTACTCTGACAAAAGGCAGATATTTATTCCAGTTGCATCCTTTGTTGGCAAGATTTGCTCCAAGGAGCAGATAATAAAATATTCAAGTTAACAGGACTAACATTAGCCAGCTAGTTAACATGAATGACTTAATTGAACAAACTAGCTAACTAGTTTATTACAGTAATAGGTTAGCGAACATAACTGCAGTACGTTATCATAGCGAGCTAACTTGGCTAGCTAGCCAGCATGATTGGTTACCTGACAATGCATTACGGACTTGATATTTTTTATTTTTTATTATTATATATAAGTACTGTACTTCAAAAGTACCAAGTAGTTGAGAGTAGTGCTAGCTAGGTGGCTAACATTGCCAAACTGTTCTAGCACTTGCCATTTATGCATTACATAGCTTGCTAACATGTCTAGTAACTTAGTATACAAAACATCTGGCAAGCTAGCAGCAACTGCCCTGGTCGCATTAAATAGTTTATTGCAAACATATTTAGTTCGCAATGGCGAGTAAGTTAGTTAACTAACTTTCCAGATGTTTTGTGTACCAGGTGTACTAGCCAGACTTCTTAGCAAGCTATGTCATACATATGTCACAAGTGCTAGAAATGTTTCTTAGCTCGGTAGCTAGCTAGCACTACTTGAACCTTGTTCTACCTCCTCAGCTATGGTATGGTTTCAAGTTATAAATACCACACAACCCGAGCTGGTGGGAGTCTATGTAAGTAAGTTCACTGAAAAAGGCAAAATAGCAATATGCATTTCCACACAAACAATTCCAAACAATTCCACTAACCTATTGCAATCTGTTGGTCTAAGCAAACGAGTCCTGTTGCTTTAGCAAACTCTTATATAGGCTTCCAGGTTGATGGTCTGGACATTCATTTCTGTAACTTGACAGATGAGCTGCTGTGTCCATTTGAATTTGGACTCCTGTTCTTACAAATGAGAAGAACAGCTACCTAGATGTTCTAGATGTTTTGTTTACAAAGTGTACTAGCCAGACTTGTTAGATTTGTTAGACTTGTTACTTTTATTTAGAGCTTGTGTTATTACATAATAGACAATTATTTATATGTAACTTTTAGAAGTGAGAAGGAATTCTAATTGAGTATTCATCCAAGCTGTGGTGGGTGTGTGTGGTGTATGTATGTGGGTGTGACAATAGACTTATTGGAAAATAACCTGAAAGTGCCTCCAAATGATAAAGGACTGCACGATGACTACTTTATTTAATCCTGTATTGTGTCTCTCCCTTTCTGCAAAGCTTAAACCAGATCCCCATTAACGCACCATCTGCGCCAACAGAAGTTGTCCTCCTCAGCCGAAGTGTTCTAAGCTCTTGTGGCAGACAAATTTGTACCATACTCTGTTCGGAATACTTCGAATAGGCAGATTTTGTGCTCCAGAGGTGCACTGTGAACGAAGAGAACAGCACGACATGAGATGCGCACTTCACAGCAAGCTGAGAAAGCACAAGGGGTGCTTTCTGTTGACACAGTTGGCACAATTATCATCAGTTGGGATATTTAAGGTTTCTCGCAACAAGCTTTCTGAGGGAAAACCCTCAATTAGCACGCCTTGGGCCTGGTAGCCCAGAGGTGGAAACGGCGGGAATCAAATCCAACAGCACCCAGCAAATCCACCGAGAGAGGAAGCGATTAGCAACTACGTTACGCACATTAGGGCTCCACAATGCAAATCCAGGTGGCCAAAATAAACCCCAGTTCTCAAATATGCTATTATCAATTCATGTATGCTTAGGAATCACATAGAGCTTGTAAAAGGCTCTTCTCTTCAATAGTAGCTGTCTAAATGTAGCTATTGGGACCGCCTCTATAATGTTCCTGTCCTCTTACTGTTATTATGTCACTGAGTTAAAAGTTAATTGCATAGAGTTTCCATATGCTTGAAAAGGCTGCAAAAATCTCCAAAATGTAGCTAAGGAAGGTTTTTTTTCTTCTTTTTGACTCTGGAATAAGCTTGTTGTTTTTTTGGCATGTGATGTGATTGCTTCCCTTTCGTGTGAATCATAGGCCCAAACACCTTAGTTCTGAATTTAACTACTGTGCGTCTTCTACTGAAATTTCCCACAGTCGCTGGAGTACGCACCATTAGGGGAGTATTTTGATTTTTTAAAATCCATCTTTCTGTGATATTCAAATGATTGAAAGCAAGAAATGGACTTCCAAGAACCTCAGTCCATAACGGTGCCAACGTGAGGGCAGGCCGGACCCTGCAGTCACTGGTTCGAGCCTCGGCTATGCCATGCGCCGACTGTGAGTCTGCAGCGGTGGGGCACAATTGTTCTTGTCCCACGGGGAGCAGGGTGGGTTTAAGTCGGCCAGGTTTAAATGCGTTCCTCGCATTACTGCTGCTTCCCAGCTTCATGCTAGGCTGCCCCACAGGCTACCAGTGTCCTGTGAGAGATACCGCTCTCCTGCGATCAGCGCCAACTCTCTCCTGCAGCAGTGTGTGGCCTGTGTGGCGTAAAGTGGTCGCTGGAGGGGAGGAGTGTGACCGCTTCAGCCGCAGTGCTGTTTGCTTGAGTGCCGGGCGACACAGCGGTGACTCAAGGCTCTGTTGGTAATTCCAAATTGGGGAGAAGGGGGGTGGGGAGAGAAAATAATCAATCTGTGTTTTTTTAAGTGAGACTAAGAGACACAAACCCGGGCTGCATTTGCATATATGTAGTCTCCTAACTGCAGTCAGGAAAAACTTTGGTTGGCAGTTAACCAGGGTTGCTGCACCACCATGCTATATTTTTGGGCCAGACTTTTTTCCTGTAAATAAAAGTCATTTCGCCTATGTTTATTTTTGTCACTTAAGGCTACAAAATGCTGGGAAGACCCCTTGGGCAGGGTCATCGTAGGGCATAATTAAGAAAATGTCACTTTGAAGGACCATTGGAAAATTATTTTATGATGTATTCGGTCATGTTATAGCATCTGGTTTTGTGTAACAATCCTGATAGAATTTGCAGCACAGAGGTAGGAGAACCAATAGGAGCAAGTGACCACAGTGCAGTTATTTTTGATATTTTTTGGCAAGTTAAGACAGCCTCCTCTAACTCTCGAATTTTTAATTTTAGACGAGCTGACTTTAATAAAATGAGAGAGAATTTAAGTAATATAGATTGGGTTAAACTTCTAGATTGCAGAACTGTGAATGAAAAATGGACTATATTTAAAAGGGTTATTGTAGATGTACAGTGTAAATTAATCCCCAAAGTAAGGAAAAATAGGATGAAAACCGTCTCCACAGTGGATGACTAAATCTTTACAGGTGATTTTGAGGCAAAAGAAACGACTGTATAGAGTATATAAAAAGGATAACTCGGAGAGAAACAAGTTAGATTATTGTAATATGTGGGCTAAGGCTAAAAAGGAAATAAGATCAGCTAAAAGGCGGTTTGAAATTAAAATTTCCCAAGATGCAAAAAGTAACCCTAAGAAGTTTTCAATACTGTAGTAGAAAAAGGAAAGTTAAAGATGAGGTTAAGTGCATTAAGAATAAGGAAGGAACTTTGCTTTATAATAATAAGGACATTGCAAACACACTAAACAGTTACTTTGTGGAGAGCTTTACTAGAGAAGAGGTTATAAATATGCCTAAATGTATAGACAAGGTAGGGAATGTTTTGGAGGACTTTGAGATAAGGGACGTAGAAGTACTACAAAAACTACAAAAACTTAAGACAAATAAGGCAGCAGGCCCGGATGGCATATATCCCAGAGTACTCAAAGAACTTGGGGAAATTATATATAAACCATTGACAGATATTTTCAGTCAATCCATAATCACTGGAGAAATACCAGATGACTGGAAACAGGGTAGTATAATTCCAATATATAAGAAGGGGGACCGTACTGACCCAGGGAACTATAGGCCTGTCAGTTTAACTTGCATCGCATGTAAAATGCTGGAATGTATTATTAGGGATAAGTTGGAATCATTCTTGAAAAATAATAGTATTTTAAGGGAGAGCCAGCATGGATTTCTCAAGGGGAGGTCATGCCTAACAAACCTCCTGGACTTTTCGAAGAGGCTACAAAGTGTGTTGACCTGAACCAGGCTTATGATGTTATTTATTTGGACTTTCAGAAAGCATTTGACAAGGTACCACATGAGAGGCTCATTGCTAAAATGAAATCGGTAGGAATTGTAGGAGTAGTTTCACAGTGGGTTAAAAATTGGCTGCAAGGGTGAATACAAAGAGTAACAGTAGGTGGGGCCGAATCTGACCTCGGTGCTGTGGGCAGTGGTGTCCCGCAGGGATCGGTGCTGGGACCTCTGCTCTGCCTTATTTACATAAATGATCTGGATATGGACATTAGTAGCAAAATAGTTAAATTTGCAGATGATACTAAACTTGGGGTTTGGCAAACAGTTTGGAATCGACTAAAGTAATCCAAGATGATTTAAACAAAATCCAAAAATGGGCAGATACATGGCAGATGACGTTCAATATTGCTAAATGTAAAGTAATGCATGTGGGAAATAAAAACATTAGACAGGAGTATTTTATGGGAGGAGAAAAGTTAGTAGGTGTTCAATTTGAAAAGGATTTAGGAGTTGTAGTGGATCAAAGCCTATCTGCATCAAAGCAGTGTGCTACAGCAGTGAAAAAAGCCAACAGGATGCTGGGATACATAGCAAAAGTATTGAGTACAAATCAAAGGAGGTTATATTAATGTTATATAACGCCTTTGTCAGACCGCACTTAGAATACTGTGTGCAGTTCTGGGCACCGCACTACAAGAAAGATATTGAAGCTCTTGAAAAAGTCCAAAGAAGGGCAACTAAACTGATACCTGGTATGAAAGGTAAAAGTTATGATGATAGACTTAAGGCACTCAATCTATTTAAACTTAGCAAACAGAGACTTAGGGGATTTGATTGAGGTTTTAAATTCCTAAAAGGGATTAACAAAGTAAAATACCAAAGATTTTTAAAGATAAGTGGGGTCAGCAGAACAAGAGGCCACAGGTGGAAATTAGTTAAAGGCAAATTCCGCACAGATATTAGGAAGTTTTTCTTTACACAGAGAGTTGTCAATGCCTGGAACAGCTTGCCAGGTCAGGTAGTAGAGGCAGAAACGCTCGGGCTATTCAAGGCCAGGCTAGATGTAGTACTAGATGTTCTTTAGATTAGGACATGATGAGCCAAGATGGGCCGAACGGCCCGTTCTCATCATTATGTATTCTTATGTTCTTATGTTCTTATCTGTATTTTTCCAGTAGTTTCTGTGTATATAAGAGAGGGTGGCACAGAACAACATGTGAACAAAAAGGACTGCAGTTGTGTGAAGTCCAGTTTAATTGCAAGTGTTTGTTTCTATGTTTGAACAATTAGAAGCCTCAGTGTAATATAATCAGTTTAAAGGACTTCAGAGCATGAGTCAGGATATGGTTTCATGGTGTGCTATGGCTCTTGTTATGATAAATAAGCTATAAACAAGCTTACAGGGTGGTCAGTGTATTGTCTCTAAGGAAGGACTGAATCACTCTTTATTCTCTCAAGCGCTTCAAAACCATTGCCCAATTGTAGGATTCTGTCTTTATCAACAGAACACTTTGCGAGCCACCTGGGCCACAGGTATGCTGCTGCAAGCACTTAAAGGATTATAAAGAATTTTGAATATAGTGTTCACAGAGCATGCAGGCAAGCAGGTTTTAAATGGGCCCTTTGTTGCTTCCTGAGGCAGTCGGCTAGCCATCTGTGCATCTTTTAATATCTTTATCATGGATCTATCAGTTTACAAAGACCATAGCCCAATATGGAGGGCTGTGTACGCTTCCAGTATTTTGATAGCAAATTATCAATCTGTGGCTTACCGTTTAAAATGGCCAATAATTATCGGCCAATCTGGTCATTTAAGATTCGCAATCATCGCAAAGTGAAAATTCAGCAGCATTCCAGCAAATAAAAAAGAATGCAGAATGCTGTTTGTGTCCGGTTAAGGCATTTGCACTGCCTGGTTTAGGATGGCTCGGCTGATCCCTTTAGCTTAGTTTTTTTAAATCTGGGTGCGAAATAGACGTGTGATGGTTGTTTTTTGTTTATTTTTTGGCAGGAAGGAGCCTCTGCAAGGAAAGCCCAGACACCAGTGATGCAACCCGTACCACGACCAGGTTAGTGCGCACCTCCCTGATAGCACACACCCGTGCTGACTCGACCCCGCCAACAACCCAAATCAACCCCAGCCTGTTCCACGACCAGCTTAGTGCACACCTCTTGAGCCCCCGCCCCCCGTCCTAACTCGGCCACACCCCCACCCTCGGCTAAATGCCCTCTTCCCAATTTCCCACCCACATCCATCTCAACCGTGCCCACCACCTGAAACAGCCCCATTAGCAGCACGCTGCAACGACGGTGCGCCCATTCGACAGGCTTAACTGACTAAACATGTAAATCCGTGCCCTGGGAGTGGCCTGCAGGTATAGTGGTTACAGGTATGGTACGCAGCTGCCTGTAATGCTGTCTATCGCTGTGTTACTGCACTGATCTCTCGCGCGAACTCTGATTGTTCCTACCATGTATTTATGCACATCTTGTAAGTCGCTCTGGATGAGAGCATTTGCTAAATACTTAAAATGTAATGTCAAATGTGGCCTCGTCCCTGTTTGTGGTGCTCTTGCGCTCTCCTCAGCCCTGAAGCGAAACCGCTTGACGTTCCTTCAGCAGTAAGGGGGGGTGGGGATGAGATGTCAACTCGTCTCACGGCACAGCGCCGTGAGATACCGCACGTTGTTCGCCGCCGTCTACAAATGTCAGTCCCTTCGCCCGTCCCGCCCTTATCTCAACCGTGGAACCAACAGGAAGACTGGAAGCGCAGAAGTTGCGCTGTCAATCCGTCATAGCGTCCCTGAATCACCGCCTTCGTGGCAGGTTACGAATCGCTTTCACCGTTCCTAGGATTGAAAGATGAACAGAATGTATGAATCAGAGACATGGAGGGTGGACCCTCTGGGAAGAGTGGTGAAATCGAGTTCCCGCTGTAGTCTGCTGTGGAACAGACCCGCGCCGGATCTCGGGGAAATTCCTGCAGTAGATGGCTGTGTTTTCATTCCAGCGTCCTGCCTTCTGCTGCTGGGAGTGAGTTTGTGCTTTGATTCTAAACAGTCTTGCATCAGCACACAGCTGTATGCAGTGACCCTCAAGCGCTGCTCTCAGAGAGGTCTTTGAATTCAATGTCGGCCTGTGTCACTGCCGCTTTTGTGCGAGTCCTCAGATGTGTTTCTTGTGGACTTGTTTTCTTCTGTTCCAATGCTTGGGGATATGTGTTCTAGTGTGCACTCTCCCGAATTCACGGAAGACTAGATTAGGCATTCCAAAAATCCAAACTGGCAGACGAGAGGGGGATAAAAAGAAATGGAAGATGAAGAAATGTAAAAAAAAAAAAAAAAATGAATGGAATCCATTGTAGTGCCGTTTTTGAAGGGAATTCACATGCTGTTTGTGATTTCATGCATTTGTTTGGTCTTGGAAAAAGGGTGCTGAATGGATAAAATGTAAAACGTTTAACTTTTCACGATTTTCAGCCCATCACGTGGCAAAAAGCCTCATCGCTGAGCTGTCACGGGAAATTAATGATTTCCGCCAAAATGTTGACGTCCATGTGTTTAGCACCGAAGGCAGCAGACTGCACCTCTGCTGTTGGTATGTGTGGTTCAGCACATTCCCGCCTCCCTTCCCGCTCACTCCCACAAGGGCACCGTGAAAAAATATTAGCCCCACGCTCAGAAATATCCCCATCGCAATTTTTCCTTCAGGAATAAAAGCTATCGCATGTGGTACGTGAGCCCAGCTAAGTACCACCAAGAAATTGTCAAAACAAGAAAACTCCCATCAAAAGAACCGTTTCTTGCTTAGGGGTCAAACATTTTAACTATTCTCCGGTCAGGCTGGTTCAGGCCTCCAATGTAACGTTCTCGCCACGTTCAGCATTATTCAGACGGGCTGTTTCAGAACTGCCGGATGTGAAATATTCAGCTCCCCCGCCTCCACCCCCCCACAAAACATGTAAAGGCTGTTTAAATGTTAACTGTATGTAATTGCGAATGTCTTGTTGGGATTTTTGCATGTATTTTTCATATGATGTTTGAGCACTATATGTTTTATGCCTTCACGGGCACAGTGTATTTTTTTTTATTTTTATGACATCCGAGCGAGTTGAGTGCATCGTCATCTCGTCACATCAATATTAATCTGGTGAACGCTTACATAAGTCACTGCCTGGCAGATGGAGAGATGAAGCTCCTACTTCCTGCCACACACGGATAAAAAAACAATAAATAGACTGAGGGAAAAGATTCCCTTGCAAGTATCTTGTCGGCGTCGAGAAAGCATTGGTAATGTCAGTGGATTTTCAGCATAGCCTGGCGTGTCTATTTTTGATACACAAAGCGCAAGCTTGTAGGTTTAGTCTATCTTGCGCCAAAGCTAGGAATGCCCCCGTATAAGAAGCCTGTCCTCGTTCCGGTGTGTTAGAGCCATCCGCTGTCTCTCGATGCCTTTTGTCTGAGGATCGAGCATGTTGTGTTATGCAAGACAAAATGCATGACAATCGATTCTCCACGGCCAAAAAATAGCCCTTACACTGAATGCACATGTAATGCTGTCTGCTTATTGTTCTGTCTTTGAAAGGTTTCTTAAGAGGTTTTTGTGTGTGTGTGTGTGTTTTTCCCCCAGTATCTCAAGCCAGACCACCACCAAACCAAAAGAAAGGTATGTATGAAGGAACCACTTCATTTTATGACTCATTTTATGACTGTTGATTTAATTTTCTCTAATCACTTGTGAACACGCATCCACAATAGAGGTCGAAAGTCGAATTGAGATTACGAACTCCCCCAATGCTCTGGTATTCACCTGCAGAAGTGGCATGGTGGGTTAAGTATCCAAAGCAAAATAGGACCGCGTAGTCAAAACACGACAGGGATTTTAGGCAATCATTTGAATGCTGGATCATTTGAATGCGTTTTGAGTCCGTGCCACGAATGCTGATAGGAAAACAAAAAAATATATATACCACTCCCTCATTAGTGCATGTTTGTTGACTGTATTTAGGTTTCCCGGTATAGGGAATAGCTTTTAATTGTCTGCTGTGGAGGGAAAACAGGAGCCGCAAGCTTTAGCGGCTTAGCGCAGTTCCGCGTTGAACGAGGTCAGCTGATAATGAGGGGAGAGCTGGCAGGTCTGCGAGAGGACTCCTGTAGCTCTAACTGTACTGTATCTGAGGACAGCAGAAAAGAGGGGGAAAATAGGTTTTCTCTCGCTAAATCTAAATTTAGGAAGGAGGAGAAGCAGTAGAACAATAACCCGCTCGACCTTATGTTGTGCTGCAGTAATAAATGCCCCTATCGGACTGTGTTGGGTGGTGAGCCCTGTCCTGGCTGAGTTATTCGTGCGGCAGCGTTCATTTCTCTCATTCTCCCACATTTTCAGACCGCGGGCACGGCAGTGAGACCGGGAGAAAGCAGCCCCGTCTCCCAGCTTAGCGCTAATCTTTTTCAGAAGCACGCCCGCTGATGCCTCCTGTTTCAAAACTCACCCCCAGCCCTGGCGCTGCCTGCTTTACGACGCGTCGGGGATTTATGACACTTAACATGTGCCTTTTAACAAGGCCTTTTATTTCCATGCGGTGCGATGAAGCGCTATCGAGATCCTGATTGGAAGGGTGACATTTGGCCAACGTGGCTGCGGTCGAAGGCACTGCGCCTTCGAGTCTTCCGCCAATACCCCCCTTTCCGCGCGCGTCCCTTCTGCTGTACTTGTAAGCCGCATGGCGGGGCGCAGCGTGCGTACCGTTCAGTCGTTAAATTCGTTTGCCATCGGAGCCACATGAATTCATTTGGAAAGAGCAGCCCGTTTCTAAAAGTAGATCCGGGCAGACGTAGCCCTGTTCAGACCCGGTCTTCAAAGAGAATATATTCATCAATTTTTTTGCGGTGTAGTTCCGGACATTGAGTTGAAATTCAGCATTGGCACTGGAACCTAATGCAGAAATACAAAGGGATACAATTATTTCTCTCACTCACTCTCACGTTTTTTTCCTCCGTCTCTCTCATTTTCGAAGGATCTCGAACCCCCATTGTCATCATACCCGCCGCCACGACGTCGTTGATCACAATGCTAAATGCAAAAGATCTCTTGCAAGACCTGAAGTAAGTAACTTTTGTTGTTGTTTTGTCTTGCCGCAACTGTGAACAGCAGAGAAACGTGTCTCAAAGCCAAATCGATGGGAACAAAAGGGAAATGGAGGATAATAATTCATGTCAAGAAATTTTGATTGGAAGCCTATAAAATCGTTTTGCTAAATTGCAAATGATCATTATGCATCTTCACACATCTTGCCTTTAACAGCACACTGTCAGCACACTTGTTTATTCCATCCATTCCCGAGCTTGTCCCCAAAATTCAGAACGCGTCAACACTTTGAAATACTTTATTTCATAACGTTGGTTTTAATTGATCAATTCATCCACCATCTATAGACGTTGTGTTTTTTGTCCTAAGCCGCAGATTCATTGCCGGAGAGATTACATTTGGGGAAACCATTTCTGTTCGCGCTCATGAAACGCATATGATGGATGAGCGTCGCGGTCCATGTTTGACCGTGCGCGGTCGAATGGTGCGATTGGGACATGAAGGGAAACCCTATCCCTCCATCTGTTCTCATTGATGGCACCTTGATGCATCCGATCCCTTCAGGAGCCGACATAAATCCTGTGATGCGTACTTCCACGAGCCCCCCGGTGGGAGCTCTTTGCATTTAAAGTGTACAATTAGCTATTCCTCTCTGGCTCACAGAAAACTCTACTCTTGCAGAGTTTGGGCCGAAAGCTGGGAGCTTTGCCATTGGTTGGAGTAAAAAAAAAAAAAAAAAAGTATATACTGTATATACAGTAGGCTCCATTTTTATTCATACCCTTGATAAGGATGAACAAAAGAGATCATATAAACATAAAGTGTATATAGGTATATTTTACTTCAAAAAGTTCTGAAAATTATATTCTTTAATAATAATGCATTGGCACAAACCGCAATCAAACGGTTCACAAATGAAAAATCAAGAATCCCAAGTATTCACACCCCTGTTCTCAGTACTTTGTGATTCCTCCCTTGGCCATTATAACAGCAAGTAGTCACCTTCTGTAGTGTCGTATGAGGTTATGGAACTTCTTGGGGGAGAAATCCAGGAAGAGGCTTGCGATCGTGACTCAGTACAGGCAAACTGCCTGATGATGAGGACCAAGCGACCCCCGCCCACCTCCACAACGTGCGATCTGCAAAGACATTAACGAACAGCGGAGACAACCTGCAACAAGCCGTTAAGGAAGACCTTTTCATCATGCTGTGTGCGTGCGCGCGTGCGAAATACTATATTCCGAGAAGAACAGGATTAGCCATGCCTTATATTGATGAAGAGACTGCACTCTAGGCTCTTGAGGGTATTCACTGACAAATCCAGAATCTTAGATTCAAAGGGCAGCATTGAAAATAATTGTTCTACCCTCCCCACCACCACCACCACCAAATACCATTGCCTCCCAGCTGTCATTAGGAGAGATTCGAAGCCAGAAAGTAAAGCATGTGCTCCATCTCAAAGAAAGCCTTTACCTTGTTTCACTTATGGCAGTGGCATGTAGTACTCCCAGTCCTTTGCCAGCTGCTGCAGTCGGTGGCAGAAGGACTCCGCTGGGGCCCAGTGTGAGTCACCCGCTGGAAACGGGTCGTTTCTCTCCCTTTGTCCACCCACGTGTTCGGGAAATGAGACATGGTGTTTCAGGCAGGCGTGGATGTGTTATTTCAGTAGACATCGGCTCCTACAACAACGGCAACAGCCTCAGAAGTGGACTGTAATACGATGCATGTTTGTCAGAGGTGTATATTTATAAATGATAACGTACAGGTAACTTCTGTAATAAAGGAGGGATGCAAAGCATACTGAAATCCGGTGCCTTCACCTGTGTAGACACAGGTGTGGTTCCTGAGTTAATTTAGCAAACGTCCCATCATGCTTAGGGTGGGTCATGTATAAAAATTCTGAGCAAATAGCCCCACATGTAAATAGATATTGCAGTGATGCTTTAAGGAATATGCTTGGATAGTTACATAAATTAATGTTAAGGCCTACAGGGGTGAAAAAGAAAATTATTTAAAAGTCTGACCCAGACTCGAGTTGCATGTGCCCAGCATACACAAGCAGTTCTCTGTACAACTTTTATTCCCACAATACAAGATGGACTTTTTGAGAAAGACGTATAAGGATATATGAAAATGTTGGAAATGTCAAGCTGCAGGGGGGATGGCTGTTCAGGTTTTTAAGGATTAAAACAAAATGTTCATATTGTGTGTGTGCGCGTGCGACCATCCGTCCGTCCATCCATCCCTCCGTAGAATGATCTGTGCTTTTTAAACATTCGTAAACCAACCATCTTTAAGATGGACTCCTGCGTTTAAGAAGATAATTGCATGTTGTCCGATCTGTTGTGATTGTCATGCCAATTACACCCGCTATTTTTCATGTGGCAAACAAGATCACGCTGTTGGTAAAGTGTAGGTTCACCCTGAAACCACCAGGGATAGCTTGCAGGATGAAATTCTATACATTAATGTCGGGTGAGAGTTTATTAAACTCAGAGGAGTTTATTTGTCAGGTCTTAAAATTCGTTTATTATACACTTAATATATTAGGTTACAAAGTCATGTTAATTTGTATATGAGTGTTCTACTGATTCTGGGAATTTCATCTTCCTTTTTCCATGTAGCATAGACCGATCCGTTCAATCGCTCCCAGTTCAAGGAAGGTGACATCTTGATTCATTTTTCAGAGCAGCAGTAGAGCTGCTCCTTAGCTCAGTGAACTCTGTTCACTCAAGACCATGTGCTGATTTTAAACGATGGTTATCTGACTGTTTGGTTATTCAGATGTTGAAATATTGGGCTGTTAAAGGCCATTTCCCTCCCACCCCCCGTCCTTCGTTGCTGCTTCCCCCAGCAAGCAGCCTTTCAGCTCCAGGTGGAATTCAATTCAGACAAAAGTGTCTTGTTATCCCAGACACAACACGTCTCCTGTTTCTACACTCTGCTGCAACTTTTGTTTACTTTTTTTTTTTTTTTTTTTTTAAAGGCGAGGCGGGTGTTGTTGAATTCCGAGTCGATCTGCTCGTCGTTTAGTGTCCCGGTCTGTGCCACATTTTTGCGTACATGGTCACTTCCGCTTTAACATGTAAATACATTTTGTGTCCGTGTCGCATTTTTGCCTTCTATTGGTATAGGGTTACATATTACATATCACAGCATTATAGTGCTGTTTGTGTAAGCTCACTCTGGCCTAAATGGTGAATTAAAGCCAATGTCTGTGCATCGAAGATGCATTCCCATCGGAGGAGTAATTGCCGTCGTAAAGTTTTATTGGTTCCATAAATTTTGGAAACTGCAGGGCAGTGCGGCCCGGTGAAGCCCAGCCAGCCGCTCTCACAGTTCTGATGTAATTCAGGAGGGGACCACAGGTATTAAAACGGGCCCGACGGCGAGTTTAGGAAAATTAGGTTCATTGCACTGCAAACACTCATGATCTCGCTGTGCGGTGGCGTTTCTTCCGCTTCCCATTTCTCCCCCACACACACACACACTCATTTCATCCAGATTATTTGCCCTATTTGTACTGGAGGTGGTTATTGTCCAATTAATTATAAATATCATCAGTGAGAGTTGTTGGGAGTAGTTGAAGAACAACCTTTATTTATACAGCACCTTTCACACCATTGGCCCCGGGGTGCTTTCCGTTAAATAAAATAAATGTTAAAATAAGCGGATAGAACAGCAACATGCACGTATACTTACAAAAGGTGGGTAAGAATACAACAGTCAGGTCATTGTCTACCACAGGCATCACACTGGACTGGTTTTCGTCCAAGAGTTTCATCCAATTATGTATTGTCTGGAAGGTGATATGATAAGTAGCTTGTCAAAACCTACATCATCCTGCCAAAGGAACACCCATATGGGCGAAGTAAAAAATTGGTGAAACTAGAATCAACATTTGGTGAAGTACCGTTTGAGTGTTTGCTGCCTTATTGTATTATTAATTTTGCACATTTAGCATTTTGAATTTGTATCCTCCCAGCTGACCGACTCATTTCACAAGCACATTTAAAGATTGAACTGAAAGGCTACACGATGCACAAGTACAGAAGGCTGTTTATGGTAAAACCTTGTCTTTGACCAGCACTTGGATGAGCCACACTCACCTCTACTTCCATTTCCACTTTTCCATTTTAGGCATTTGGCAGACGCTCTTATCCAGAGCGACTTACACAGTTTACATTTCTTTACATACAATCCATTTATACAGCTGGATATTTTTACTGAAGCAATTCAGGTTAAGTACCTTGCTCAAGGGTACAATGGCAGTGCCCCCACCTGGGAATCGAACCAGCAACCTAACCGTTACACTACACAGCCGCTCTAATTTCCTGACATTCCAGTGCACCTGTAGCCTTGGCTACCACCCCCCAAGACCCCTTGGGATTCGGCTTGATCGAACCACCTGGACGCAGGCGGCAGGTGTGACACAGGCAAAAGGCATTTGGGTGCAGCACTTCTGTGCCAAGCATTACACATTAACACATGATCCGTGTGTTTTGCATTTCGCAGTGCAATTCTACAGTGTGTTAATGCAGGCAAACTGATTCTTAGTGTTTTTATATAGTAGGGGCCTATTTTAAAAGGGTTGCATTTATGATATCGATCTATGGAAGGGGGGAAAAACAGATCCGCAGCCATCGAAATGAAATGACTTCAAATCCCTGCTATCTCATTTCCTCCCAGCTGGCAATTACAAATCAAATTCATATGACCCGTGTGAAGGGTGATGCACATGGGCAAGATGGCTACAAGGCAGATATTAAACTTGATTTAGTCTTGCCAAGAGGCCTGGATTTTTTAGTTGAAAATTCCGACCTGCATTGTAAGATGTTCTGAGGAATGAATTTTATTTTTTATATTATATAGGAGATGGAACTTGTAAATGATTTGATTTTTGCCTAGCTGGGCATTTTAAAGAAAGCATTTTCACGGCAATCAAACCACTCAGGGAAAGTGGAACGAAGTTTGATACGATTGTCACCAAGAGAAAGGGCGTTGTAGTTCTTGACTGGATTTTCAGTCTTGGTTATTTTTAAACCATTCTGTTTGTTTAAGTGAACAGCTGATGGAATGACTACACCCTGCCCCATTTTGCAAGGGAGACATGTTTATAATTTTATTTAGAATTATTTTATATATATTTCATATTCTATTGTCATTTTTTTCTTTGTGCATATACAGGTAAATTGCCCAAATAAAGGAAAAGGAAAAAGGTGTTTATAGGGTGTTGGGCCACCACAGGTCATGAATTTCAGAATACGTGTCTGGAACTCTATTGGAGGGGATGCAACACCATTCCTCCATGAGAAATTCCATAATTTTGTGTTTTGTTTATTGTGTGGAAAACACTGTCTCAGCTGCTGCTCCAGAATCTCCCATAAGTGTTCAGTTGGGTTGAGATCTGGTAACTGAGACAGCCATGGCATGTGGTTTACATAGTTTTAATGCTCATAAAACCACTCATGCCCTGTGGATGGGGCCATTGTCGTCCTGGAAGAGACCGCTCCCATCAGCATAGAAATGCTTCACCATAGGATGAAGGTGATTACTCAGAATGGCTTTGTGTTTATTGTCGTTTACCTTTCCCTCAAAGGGGTTGAGTGGACCTAAGCCATGCCGGGAAAATGGACCCCACACCATAACAGAGCCACCAGTATCCCTCATGTGTTTCCTTTATTTTGGCAGTTGCCTGTATGAATTCACTGAGAGAAGTTCACTTTTAGGGCCGTTTGGTTTTCTCTGCGATTTTTTTTTTTTCAGCCGGCTGATTTCCAGGGTTCAATGTTAGATAACGATGGCTTTCCGGCTACCTTCGTTTGGAGCTTCCACACTCCGCGGAAGCCTGACACATTTGGCAACGGGAGGCCTAATTTGTATCTAATTGACATGCAAAAAAAATGTGCGTCTCCCTTCAGAGAGTGCCTTGCCCTTCCTGTGAGCTGACAGTGAGCTTTTATAATTAGCGGGGGCTTGAAAGGGAATGGTCTTTGAAGTTGGCGCACAGAGTACGCAGCATTAATAAATCAGATGCGGGGGGGAGACACTTTCTGCAGCACATTTTTTAAGCGGTGCTCCCAAGAATTACCTCGGTGGGCGTCTTACAAGACCTGATCGGAGTCGTGTGATCGCGTTTGACCCACGTGCCCTGTACCTTACCGCCAAACGTACCCGTTACAGCCCCATGGGGCCTGTGGAGCGGCTGGTGTACTACCAACTGCTGTTTGGTGTGCTGCTGCTCCGGTTAACCCCACCTTCGACCGAAAGTCCACGGGCGATGCTCTTCCTGTAGTTGGAATCGCACGTGTAGCTCAGTCTGGGAGTAGCGTTGGCTGTGCCTGAATGAACAATCCCGCCGCCCACCAAGATGAAGAGGGAACGCTCAAACGTGTGTGAAAAAAACACTGCGGTACGACGGTGGTGATTTATTTTGACTTTTTTTTTTTTTGCGAGAGCAATTTGTCTTCTCTCATGCAAGGGAAACTAGTTTGGAGAATGCCACAATACCACATAAGGATTCCGAGGCTGTCTGTAAAAACTGCTAATTAGCAACTGCTGGGCAAGCTGTGGACCCTCCATCGGGTTCCCTTGGCAAGGATGTTAGCCCTGGAATAGAAAGGGACTCAGAACAGCACCTGATTTTCCACAGGGATCCAGTTTATCATTTGGGTCTGAAAGCCAGTGGTTCTCAAACTTGGTCCTGAGGAACACTGTGTGCCCTGCGTTTTGTTACAGCTAATCTCTTGATAAATTAAGGCTGTTGAAAAAAATGTTTTCTTAAACTTATTTGAACAAAATGCGGGTTTGGCTCATTGCCAGTTGCTCTGTCATTGAACTCCACAAATGGTGTGGTTTCAGTGACCAGGTCTCCACCCTTTCAACAATTAGACCCCCACTGATTTCACCAATAGTTGAATCAATTAAAAAAGGTCTTTGTAAATGAATCTTGTCATACAGCACATTACAGAAAATGGGAGCATTAGCTGATCTGACTGATTAAAAATCCTGGGATGTGAATATGGGACATTTATTGTTCGTGGCATGCAAAGCCATTTCTGATATAATATGGCCTTAAGAGAGTAAATCATGCTTTAATAGAAATGTAAAGTGTCTAATTAAGAGCAATTAACACTCGATTCGAAGGTTGCGATTACGGTTGGAACGAAAACCCGCACACACAGTGGGTCCCCAGGAACGAGTTTGGGTACCACTGCTGTAAGCAATGTAAAACAATACGCCAGTGAAATAATGTAGCTACCCATAATCTCGCGATCTCGCATTCGGGTAAATGTTCCTGTGACAAACATTTGGACCAAAGCTGGTCAGCATCGTTGACCGTTACAGTGTTAGAAGAGGGAACGGCGGGCAGCGGGCAGCGGGCAGCGGGCAGCCTGCACCCTGCAGCGGGCACCCTGCCTTTCCTCCCATCAGAGGCTACCCTGTGCTCTCCTCTTGGTCCGAGCACGATCTCAAGGGGATTGAGGTCCTGGCAACTCGTACAAACCGTGGCCCCGGGGCGGCCTTAGCCGTCGCACCGAGACACAGCGTTCCCGGCTCGTTTCGGCGAGGGACCGCGAGCGCAGCCGCCGTGATTACATTCAGGAGACGCCGTCGCCGAGGCGCTCCCGTGGCGACAGAGACGGGGACAGGGAGCGGCCCCGAGCCGATGCGGCGCTGTCGCTCCGACACGTCCGCCGGTGACAGGCCTGGGGATTGTCCACCACCCGCGACGTGATCAGACCGCCGTCGGGAGAGTGACCGCTCTGACAGCTCCCACCCCCACCCCACTCAATCAGAAAGACTTGGCAGGGAGGGGAGGGGCTCTCTCTCTCTCTCTCTCTCTGGCTCTTTGAATTTCTCCTTCATGGGAGAGTTTTGCGATGTGGAGGGAGCACGTTACGTTCAAGGCCACCGTGACTTCAGCTGTGTTATTTCTCAGGTTAAAATTTTAATTGATAGTTTTTATGTTTTTATGTGTGCATTTTTTTTTACATGTTATTTTCTTAACTGAAAGGATTCGCAGAGCAGGGAGAATTGGTTTTGTCGCGCGCAGAGAGCTTAAGCTATCTGACTATCTCTTTGAGCCATTCTGCCGAAACGCTTTGCGATATCATCTGCAGAATTGAAGATTTTCATTTTTTTTCCCTCAGCTTGACAGAGGATCACAGCACCCTCCCCCCCCCAGCACTCTGTCGTTCTGTCAACACGTCGACAGACAACGACGCTTTCTTCCCTCCCCTCCCCTCCCCGCACCGGATCTGCAGAACAGTCTGTTCTCCCCTCCTCCACTGCCAGGAGATCACAAGTAGGGAGTGCGGTCCTTTATCCTTTAGCTTTATTCTTCAGAAGCGCACACAGTAAACATTCCACAGCTGGAATGAGCATGCTGTTTAAATGCACACTGTGCGCCGGTGGCTCCTGAACTGTGGGTCATAGGAGGGCTTCAGGTGGGTTGCATGACGAGACTGCAAGAAGTGAAAAGTAAAGGTAGTTTGCTGTGTGTGTAATATAATGCACTTCACATTGTTATTTGGATACATGTTAAAAAAACATTTAAATGATCACATTTTTCATTCCTAATTCCATTTCCATTTTTTGGTGTTCACAGAAAATATATGCACGAATGAAGGGGGCTCAATGTTTATGATCTACTGGTGCTCATTGTGCACCTTAAAAGGACCACACCACAACACTGGGTGTCTGTGATTTTATTACTTTAAATTGAATTATATATATATATATATTATTATTTTTTTCACACGTTTGTTTCGGTTTTTGTTTTTAAATGTGAAGATTCCTATTGCTCTCACATTGTGTATTAAATGTGCAAAAAAAAAGATTAACATCAAAAATTGTTCATTTGACTAATGCATAACTTGGTTAATCGCTCCATTTAATGTTTGTTCCATTCCTTGTACACACACACACACACACACACATATATATATATATATACACATACACACATACATACGTATGCATACACCCAATGCTGCACAGAAGTCTTAGACAGTTAGCATTTTTCTAATAGGATGCATAAGTCTTAGTTAGATTCTGCATGGCTGTGTGTGTGTACACGTGTGTGTGTATGAATGCATCGATTTTTGTATGTGTATGTAGCTCACACACACACACACACAGTGGTTGTATTGGTAGCGACGGCCCCAGCTACCCATTTATTTTCCTGCAGAAAGCAAACAATCGGCATGGAGGCAGGGAGCTGGAGAGGTGATCGCGTAGTTCAGTTCACGGGCACCAATCGATTCTCACCATGAGAGAACTCCACCTACTGTTTAGTGAGAAACACAGTATAAACTCTTTCTGTTCCTTTCAACATGGCACCCTGCTAACATATCTCTCCACTAATATTGGCAGGGAAAGGTGCAGGGCATGCTTAATGTTAACTTCCCCTTCACACCTCCACATGTCTACATGGCAAGTGAAATGTTTTGGTTCCTAGTTGGGGGAAAAAAATTTTTTTTAATTTTTTTATGAATTTGTAACGCTGATGTTCACCAGGAGCAAATTACAGTGACTATGCTTAATTATCAACCCTCTGCGCAACGTATCGGAGCGCTCGACTTTTCCGGAAGGTTCCACAGTGTAGCAGCAGCGCCCCGTCTCGCGTTTGTGCCCAAGACTCCCGAGTGCCGTGATTGGAGCGCGAGGTAGAAAATTCGAAACACGGTACTAGAGAGCCAGATGTGAAACTTTAACTCTTGTTTGTTATATAAGGGAGGTTTGGGAGGGGGTGTGACTACAAGGCAGTAAGGAAATGTGTAAACATCCTGTGATCATCTCTAATCGACACCATGTGCAATCCCCGCCTGTGTCCCTGAGGCATGCGGTTCACACTAGTTCACATAGTGTTAATCGCTGACAGTATGTTTATGTCATTCCTTCCATACAGCTGCACTGCAATGTGGGAGTGATTTACTCCCCTTCCCCAACACACACACACACACACACACACACACACGCCTTTGATTTGCACTAGGACTGACCCCCGACTCCAGCAGATACAGATTACTGGGCCGGTTTCCATGTTTTCCACGCTGCTGAATGTAACTGGGGGTGGAGGGGACCCCCTGGCACAGCTGGAAAGGATCAGTTCAGGAATGCCTGCGGAACTCACAGCACAGGATCCTTCTGTTCGGGCTGTGAAAACACAGTATCAGATCGCTAAAGATAAGATGAGCTTGATGGTATTTCGCGTGAGAAAATCGTAGGCCGGAAAGGGAATAAAATGTAACTGCAAGTCATAAAAAAATAATTTAGGGGGAATGAGAAAAACAACCAGAAAAATGACGTGTAATTTGACGCCCTCAGATTTGTCTATTTTTTTAAAACTTTTTATTATGCTGGCCGATTATAGGTGTTTCCCTATCAGCGATGAGCTCTAAAAATTAGACGGGAGATTATATATTTTTAAAAGTCTGTTGCTGTTTCTGCGCTTATGGGCAATTTTCTTATCGCGTCTTTCCATAAATGGCCTCGAGAGTGACCGTCGGCGGTGTACAACGTCCATCACTCGGCACTACGCCGACGTGCCCTTTAAAACCCCGCCTTTCCGCTACACCGCCGTCTCTAAAAGTAACGGACGGAGGAACAAGTCACCCGATACTGCCGCTCCGGAGCCGGAGATTGAAGCTGTCCGCCGTTACGCCAAATAGGGCCGGGCGCTGAAGTGCCGCGTTTAGAGCCATTGTTGGCCGTCGATTGTTCCGAGCGGAGATGCTTTCATACGAAGGCAGGATCGAAGGCTTGATAAAGAGCTCCGCTGGAGTGCGGCACCTAATTGTGCCCTGACAGCCACCGCGCACTCCAGAGAAATGACCGCCCCGCTAACTGGGGGGGGTGTCCAGCTGAGGTACTAAAAGCTGGCAGTGCAGTGCAGCACAGGGAGTACATTTACATTTTAAGCATTTAGCAGACACTCTTATCCAGAGCGACTTACAAGATGTGCATAAATACATGGTAGGAACAATCATAGATCACGCAAGAGATCAGTGCGGTAATACAGCGATAGACATCATTGCAGGCAGCTGTGTACCATACCTGTAACACTGGGAAGGAAAAGGGACTGGACTCGGAACTCAAGTTGCAGGTTCAGATCCCAAGCAGGCGGAGCTGCCATTGAGCAAAGGTGCTTAAACCGGAGGTTTGTGTGAATATCGCGCTGCATGAGCGGATAATGGGCTACAAAGCAAAGTTCTAATCCTTGTAAGTCGCTCTGTGTAAGGGAGTCCGCTAAGCAGGTTAAGTCATATAAACGCGCATGAAGTCAGGGAAAGTGGGAGACAGGCCCCACAGTGCGGATCGAGTTTTGACAACCGTCGGAAAGGAGTCCCGCGGGACGAGGCGTGTTCATGTTGCCAGGGTGACAGCGTGACAGTCAGCGGAGTATTCCTCGCTCAACGGCACCGGTTCTTGACGATTGGCGGTCTTGACGGTTCTTGACGATTGGTCCATTGGTTCAAATTAGAGGAGAGGTCGGCACACTCACCACTCCCCCCGCCTTCAGGTTTGTCACGTCGGACGAGAAGAAGAAGCAGGGCATCCAGCGGGACAACGAGGTGCTGCTCCAGAGACGGAAGGACCAGGTGCAGCCGGGCGGGGCCACGCTGAGCGTCACGGTGCCGTACCGGGTCATCGACCAGCCGCTCAAGCTGGCGCCGCAGGACTGGTGAGAGCCACGGCTGCCGACCCCCCCCGCCCACCTTCACCAACGCTCGCCTTCACCAACACCTCCCGCTACAGTGTACACTCGTGTGTTTTGTTGCTTTGCTGTTTGTTTTATTCAGTCATTAAAAGGAATGTAGAGTGGGCCAGCGGATAGCATAGCGGTCTAACGCACCGTATTTTGGCTGGTCCGATACGGTGTGCTGCCTGTCAGGGACGAGATTCAAAACCTGTCTCTGCCAGACCGACCCTGGTCATTAGCCCCGATTGGCGGCATTTGGCTGTTCCGCCCCCAGGGGGAGGGGAGGGTGAGCCGGCTCGAGGGGAATTGGCTTGCCTCGCAGAGACGAGCGGCGGACTCGTGTGGGGAGGGTAAATCTAAATAAATAGAGGGTATAATTGGCTACTGAATTGAAACCGAAAACCCCCCAAAAACGGAACATACATTTGAAGGTACATGCATTTAAAAACAATCTTTGAGGGTTTCATGAGAAAGTCATGATGGACTTACTTCCGTTATGGTCCTCTGCAGTTCTTTCTCAAAAAGCACGTAATTGGAAAAACGTGGGGTGGAAAAATGTATCAATTATTGACGCGTGCACATGTTGTTTTGGCGGGAGTGAAGACTTGTGGAGATGTGTGTGTGTGTGTGTCACAGGTCAAGGCTGTTTTCAGCGGTAAATACGGGAGAGATTTCTGTGCTCCGTGTGCTTCGTCAATAATGAAAGAGCCATGACAGGATGAGTGCACCGTGAGAGGCGGATCTCGCTCCTGACACCGATGAGGTGGTAAATGTGGGACGCTCTGATCAGCATCTCACTGACATGTGGACCATATTAATGAGATGCAAATGTGTTCTCGGTGCTTAATGTTGCTCACTGCGTATTCCGTTCTGTGTGTGTGTGTGTGTGTGTGTGTGTGTGTGTGTGTATACACACACACCCATACATACACACACACACACACACACAAGCCATGAGAACACACACACACAAGCCATGAGAACACACACATACATAAATGGTGTTTTGTTGATGGTGGTGGAAAACGTTCTCAGGCCTCGCTCCAGGATCTCCCATAATTGTTAATTGCGTCATGATCTGATGCCTGAGATGGGCATGGAATATCGTTTACATCGTTTTCATGGTCATTAAACCATTCAGTGACCCCTCGTGCCCCGTGGATGGGAAAATTTTCATCCTGGAAGAGACCACTCCCATCAGGATAGAAATGCTTCGCCATAGGATGAAGGTGATCACCCAGGTTGGCTTTGTATCTATTGCCGTTGACCTTGCCCTCTAAGGGGTTGAGTGGACCTAAACCAGGCCCAGGAAAATGCACCCCACACCATAAACACCCCATGCATACCACAAACTTGGCAAAGTTAACATTCAGTATTATGCAGCTAGCAGAATTCACGTTAGAGGTTGCCTACCAATATTAGATATAATAATATTAGCTATAACTTGTAAGGGGGAGGAGTGCATGGACACAGCATTTACAGCCAATAGAATCAGGACTTCTCCCTTACAGCATCTCATCCATTTCGCCGGTGTACAGTGACTAAACACGTGGAATTTCTGTTAAAGGAACCATGAAATGGGCAAAGAGAAAATATGAATAGCATTAATAAATAGGTGTAGTTATTAAATAAGTCATATGAACGTGATCTGTTCCCCAAGCTGCGCAGTAGCTCGGCCCACGGAAATGTCTCCCTCGGCGTGAATAGATCTGATCACCTTTTTGCTCGAGGTGATGGGAGCGGAATGCTTGATTCTGTGTGAATGCCTGTTCCACGGAAAGATGCCTGTTCCATGCCTGTTCGGGGAAAAGATGTTTAGTGTGAGAAATGCTCAACTGGGGCAGTCATTTTTAAGATGCGCTTTATGTACTGTGACAACGTACTGTAGATGTACATTCTGCGTGCTTGTGTAAATAATCCAGTGTCTTCAATTTAACAAATGTATACATTTTTCGAGGTGGATTGTCAGGAGTCCAGATGTGGGGTCAGAGGTCCCAGTGGGATCGTTAGTGCAGACAGGCACCTC